>CM077154.1:131385374-131901753 GCA_039583875.1 Platanthera guangdongensis | reverse complement strand
CTTTATGAGGATAGATTCAGTATGACACCCTGTTATTGATACTACACGTCACATCTATTATGAGGGACCCGCAATTGTCTATGTGTGATCACCACCACACGATCGTAAGAAACATGATCATCACGAGCACGACATGATTATGTTATGGACGATCATCATAACTACCCTCAAAATACCTATAGAGGTCACTCTCATCAAGAGTACATCACAACTAGTGATCCTCGTAGTGTTTCGAAGACAAACATGACGATAGACTTTAAGGGTCAGCAAGAGCATTCCACTGCCCAAAGCAGAGAGATATCACTCACTATGTCTAATATTCTAATACGGGATGTGTGGAGTCAACCCCCATGTGAGTCTGCTCCACTTAGTGAACCAGCCATTGATTCTATATCCACTAGCTCTCTTTTGAGTGTAGATTACTCGCACACTTCACCTGGTGGCGCACCGAGTCACATCACTTCACCCGGTGGCGCACCGAGTCACATCACCACACCCGATGGAATATTGAGTCACATCACTTCACCCGATAACACACCGAGTGACATTACAATTGGGAGCCGAGAGCTTACATGTGATCTCGAGGTATCACCACTACCCTTTCTGGGAGTACGATCCCTTCTGATGGTTTGCTACCAAAGGACCAACACTCTACTGATGGGTTCTTTGAAGACCCTCTTATTGAGCCTCTAGATGAGCCACCTCATCCATGTGTGGATGAGATTCCTGTGATTAACACCCTTATGAATTATAAGATACGGATACCTGCTCCATTTTTTCCCTTGATGTCGATAATAGTGCTTTAGAGAGATGATTTTGAGTGTTACATCCATATAGTTGGGCTTGATTTTAGCCATCTGGTCACTCTCCATAGATGGGTTTTAAGATGTCCCACCTGGTGAGCAACCTGATGCCTCACCTTCCCTTAATAAGTTTCACGATTGACACACTTCAACTGCATTGTCATTTATATGGGATCACTCCATATATTTTTGGAGCCTACGTCGGTACGCATCGCATTTACGACGAATTTTATTATACCCCTCCCGGTGAACCCCCAGATGAACCACATATGGGTTCACCTCACATTTGGGATGTATTGTAACGCCTCCATCAGTTACATGACATATAATAGAAGGTCCGACCGGGGCCCCACATTATATGCCATAAACAAACGACGAGGTTACATGTTAATATCAAAGACCAGTACACACATCCTAATTCAGAACATTCTAGCGGAAGCATTAGGGGTTAAAATTGAACTCACTGACCATGAATGTCCATTATAGATATAAACTACCACAGTGATATATATCCAAGGAATGTCTACAAAATACATAAAATGTTTGGTCTTAAGGTCTTACAGTTAATC
This sequence comes from Platanthera guangdongensis, assembly GCA_039583875.1. NCBI lineage: Eukaryota > Viridiplantae > Streptophyta > Magnoliopsida > Asparagales > Orchidaceae > Platanthera > Platanthera guangdongensis. The sequence goes on along the minus strand of CM077154.1, from coordinate 131,900,381 downwards.
TTCATAAGTGTGGATTACATACATCGGCACGCAGGCTGGCCACACATGAAAATAATAAACTTTTCTTTATTTGTCATTCGAGGGTCGGCATGGCAGTAGCAGCAATAAGGGCTTCAGCCCACTATTTCCCACTCGGCTCTCCAGCACCTGCATGGAGACAATCCACCACAACGGTGGCAAACAAAGCAACTGTCACCATTCAGCTGATCAATTTATAACGACCGTACCCCTTTCCCATGACAGTGGTATTCCATCCTTGCAGGCATAGCATTTTCACAAGCAGATATATCACAAGACGTGCAATCACGCACAGTCATTGTATCACAAACGTCGACCACACGGCCCGACGCTCCGTGCACTCAGGGCACATTATCGGTGTACCGGAAAACCAGGGTCTCACCACCATTTTTAGGTCTCAAACCCAACGGTTAACTTTGAGCATTCATGCTCCACGACCCACAGCCGGAGACTTTAGTCTTGATGGCAAACAACCCAAGACTCTCGTTATGTGATCCTAACGAAGCCAATAACTTAGGCACTCAAGTTAGACAACCATAACACGGATACAGTTCAGCCCTTGCCTGTTGCTCAAGTCGCCAGTTCAATGTCTAGACTGACGTGGGTCGGCATCCCCTTGTTTGTTCGGCTCATTGACCTTTGAGAGCGCATAACTCACAATAGTCACACCGTCCCCGAAGGACTGGCTTTCACAATCACAGGTTAGCTAAGAGCTATCGCCAGCGACAACCACTATCGCCTGACGTTAGCAACAGAACTCTCTTTTGTACCCAGCCTTAACCATAACTGGACCAAACATCCAGAAATCCCTGCAGCCACCTGCAGTGCCAGAAACACTGGACTTTCATAGCATACAACATATGCACTTCGAGGGTATTTTACTGGAATTCCACTCTAGTACTTCCTGCTACTCCACTTCACAGACAACCCACCGACTCTGCAAAATACTCGTTTATCCGCGGAGTCTTCTCTGGTACGCAAAATAAAACATCACCAATCCTGACCAACCTATCCAGATGGCTTCACACAGCATGCTTATTCCATATTACACATTTCCGGATCTATATGCAAACCTTATTGGGGATTTCAAGAATCAACCCAAGGGAAATCCATCAACATTCCATCTTTTGGTGGGGAAAACCCATGCATATCCCAAATTAAGGACTTCACATGTCCAAGGAGGAAGATTGTTACCCTTGGAGTTTTTCGTGGAGCTATGAGAAAGCTTTTCTACGAGGATGGAAATGATCGCCTAAATTTCCCCTTCACGATTCTAGTTTCGGCTCTTGATTCCAGTCCCAAGATCTCCTCCAGCAACTCAACAAGTCCACTCAAACCCTAGCACAAGCCGAGAGTTCTCTGCTCTAGAACTCGGGAAGTAAGGAAGAGAGGGAGAGAAAAGAAAATAATAACTTTCTCAATACCATTCCTCTGCAGATAAGGCCTTGGATGACATCCCAGCCATACGATAAACTCATCAAAAACAAGCAACGACTCGGGTTGAAATTGAAAAGGTCAATCACTGCTCAGTGGCCGCACACCAGCCACCTGACACGAGACGCCACTCGGCCATATCTTCTTATTTCGACAAATCTTCGAACGAGGTTGATTTCGTCGAACGGAAGAGAGTTTGTCGAACGGGTCATAACACATAACAACCATTTTTGTTGAGCTCTGCTCGACCATTCTTGTCGAGCTCCGCTCGACCTTTTCGTCGAGCTCTGCTCGACGCTTTTCGTCGAGCTCCGCTCGACTTTTAGCCTGTTACGACCAACTACTTTTTGGGGTGTTACAACCCTCCCATCATTATAGAAATTTTGTCCCGAAATTTAATACAACATGCAGCAACCAGTAACAAATATGTTACAACATGTATTTTCTTCACAAAAAATGTTACAACAGTTTAGCTAAACAACTCGGAAAATTCAGCACGCATGGTCTGCTCCCGCTCCCATGTTAGCTCTTCACGGCCACAGTTGTCCCACCAGACCTTGACTATCCTGATTGTCTTGTTCCGCAGCTGCTTAACTGCTTTATTCTCGATCTGCATGGGCCTAACCTTCGTCGTTAGCCCAGATTCGACCGGTACACGATCATTCGTAATCACTTGAGCTGGATCTTTCATGGCTTTTCGAAGCACTGATATGTGGAACACATCATGCAAGCCACTAAATTCTGCCAAAAGAACTAGCCGATAGACAGCTTCTCCAACTCACTCCACTACTTCGAACGGACCAAGATACCTCAAACTTTACTTTTTCAAGCGCCGAATCATGGGCATGCCCTTGAAGGGTTTGATTTTCAAGTATACTCATTCGCCAACCGCAAACTCTATGTGTCAGTGCTTGGCGTTATAGTATTTTTCCTGCCGATCTTGGGCTATCAATAGCCTCTCTCGGATATAGCGTATTGTCGAATTAGCCTCTTCGACTTCCTTACGCTTATACAACTTAGATTCGCCTGTTTACTTCCAAGCTAATGGTGTACGACACTTCCTACCATACAAAGCTTCAAAATGTGTCATATTTATACTAGCTTGATAACTATTGTTGTAGACGAACTCTACCATATAAAGATTGTCTTCCCATCTCTTCCCGAAATCTAAGGCGCACATTCAGAGCATGTCCTCCATCGTTCTGTTGGTCCTCTTGGTCTGGCTATCCGTTTGTGGATGAAAGGTCGTACTGAATGCTAACTTTGTCCCCAACAACTGATGGATTAGCCTCCAATCTGTTGGATCCCTAGTTGATTTGGGCTAAGTTCACTAACTAGGATAATCGACCCACCATGTATAGTCAAGGTCATGACATTATGTCCTAGAGTTTAGGCTAAGTCCTTAGAATCAACCATACGTGGACCAGCCAACAGAAGACAGCAGAAGACTCAAAGACTTAGAAGGAAATCAAGTTCAGAAAAATGAGTTCGACGTTCGTCGAACTCAGCTCGACGAAAGGCGTGCTCAGCTCGACAAACTCAGAGTCAATTCTCTGAGTTGAGCTCAACGATATTCGAGCTCAAGTAGACGAATTCTGGAAGATCAACTTCAACTCATTTAGTCCAGCATACTTTCTCTGAACTCAGGTCGACGAAGTTATTTTATCAGCTCGACGAACTTGGAACACAAAAATGAGAAGTTTTCCATAAAAAGCAGTTAGCTGAACTCAGGTCGACGAACTTGGTTCTCAGGTTGACGAACAAGAATTCCCAGATCGACGAACATGATTTCTCTGGTCGACGAACTTGGATCTCAGGTCGACAAAATTTGTTCTTCGGTCGACGTTTTCTGTGCAGTTCCAGACTTGGAATTTTCCCTCATTTTTTCCTTATTCTCTTGCAGTAATTCCTGAATAATCATGCTTATATTTATGATTATAACCGTTAGTGGCAGCATTGATTATGGTCTTCATCAGGAATATTACTTGCCATTTTTAATGGGACAGTTGGGGAAATCCATTAATGCAATATTCTCTCCAGCCGATTTTCATTTTCCAGGCCGTCAGCAATTAATAGAATGAAATTCAAAATTCAAAAGAAGAATTCAACTGAAGATATTAAAGAGTTTTTCTTTTCCAGGAGAGGTGACACAGAATATACAGAGAACTGATAGAATACAGGAAGATAGATACACAGAGAAGAGATCAACAACAACAATACTCTAAACCTTCTCTATACAGAAAAGAAACTGTTTTCTCTTTGACATTGCTGAAGAAGAAAAGAAACAATCATTACAAATCAAGAGTCTTCTTCAACCTTCATTCCAGGAGCTTTCAAGGACAACACATCCATATCAGTAAGAAGTTCCTGCATCTCATTTTCAAGTCAAGGCTGAAGACTGAAGACCTACACCCTATGCAAGACTCCAAGTGTTATTGAGAGGAGTTCTTGACAATAGTAAAAATCCACTAGACTTCTCTATTGAAAAGAGAAAGAGATGACACCATAAATCTCTCTTCCCCCTCTGTATAAAGGGTTTATTAACTCCCTTCAAAAGTTTATTTTGGTTTTTGAGCACCTGATCAAAAGCTCATTGGTGGCAGCCACCTGATCAAAACCTGCTAGTGGATTCCTATCAGGGTGTTAGAAGAGTGGATATACCCAGGTTGGGGAATTCCACTATAAAAGTTCTTGTGTTGTCTGGTTGCCCTTTTCTTTTTATTCTTGTTGTGGATGTGATAGATTAGGTTATCTATGCTGTGATTAGATCAGATTAACAAATTGTTATTGCTTTCTGCTAACCTTGGTATCTCTTATTTCATTACTCTGATATTATAATATAAATAGAAAAAGATTTCAAATTACTCTATTCACCCCCCCTCTAGAGTAAATCAGGTCTAACCATATCTTTCAATTGGTATCAGAGTAGTTTCCTTTGGTTGTATAAGCTAACCCTTGAACTAAAAGATCCTATGTTAGACCTGATCTTTATTTCTCTTAGGTTTATTTATTACACAGCATGACACAGAATAAGGATTATGCAAGCACCAAACCTCTAGTCTGCAATTTAAATAAATTTGCAATCTGGAAGGCAAGAATCAGATTGTATATGAATTCCATTGATGAGGACATCTACAATTCCATTTTAACAGGTCATCCTCAACCAACAACTTCTACATCCATATCAACTTCAAGCACTCATGCAGTTCCACAACCTGAGTGGACTAATGCTCAAAAGAAAGCCAAAATTGCAGATGCCAAGGCCATGAACATATTGGCTCAAACCATATCAGATGATATTTTCCAAAAGGTGGCTGAGTGCACCTCTACAAAGGCAATCTGGGATTCTCTTAAATAGATGGTTGCTGGCTCAGCAGATGAGAGAAAAGATAGAAGATCAACACTCATCTCACAGTATGAGAACTTCAAGAAAGATGAAGCTGAATCTGTTGGTGACATGTACAACAGATTAAGCTCCATTATCAGTGAGTTGAAGACCTTGGACAAAGACATCTCTCTCACAAAGGTGAATGACAAGATCCTAATGTGCTTCCCAAGCTCATGAGATTCCAGGATCTGGCCAATCAAGGAGGCCAGAAGCTTGAATGAGAATTCCATTGAATCTCTCCTGGGAAAGCTCAAATCTTATGAGTAGTTGATCAAATCCAGGGAATCTGCAGAACAAAGAACTCTTCCACCAGCAAGAAAAGAGCAGAATATAACATTCAAAGTGCTTCAGAATCAGAAGTTGATCAGGTACTATCATCATTTGATTATAGTTCTGATAGTTTTAAAATTGAATTCAAAACCATGTGTATATATTTAATTAACTCTGAAAAAGAAATCAAAATGCTTAGGGAAAGATTGTCTAATCAAGAAAAATTTGATTCGAAAATATTAAACTTAAAGATGAACTAACATTAGCTCAAGAGCAAATAATTTCACTAAAATCTGAATTAGCTGAGGCTAGAAAACTTGAAGAATCTCTAAATGGGAGAAGTATCAAGTTGATGGACATCACAAGCATAGTCAATGCCAGACTTAATGGCAAGCTGAGCTTAGGTGCATCATCAAGCCAACCTCCCACTTATTCAGAAAAATATATTAACTACACCTATAAAATTTGTATCAGAAAAGGGAAAGGAAAAGTTGGATAATAATAATGTTAAACAAATTGAATCAAAACCAAAGAATAAGAAAAGAAACCAAAATAAGAAAAATCCAAATAAAAACAATGTTCAGCAGATTTCGTCGAACGCAGATCAGCGAAATATGTACAGTTCGTCGAACTCCATTCAACGAACTCCAAACGCAGATTTATATAATAATTATTCGTTGTACTACGATCGACAAAACCGGTATAGTTCGTCGACCAGAGATCGACGATTTTGGGGCTCAGAAAATGACCTCTATCATTCTCTGAGTGGAGTTCAACGAACTCATCCCAATTCGTCGAACTCAGGTTGACGAACTTACCAGAATTCGTCGAACGCAGATCAGTTTAACAGAAATTTTAATTTCTCTAAAACTTATAACCAACAAAGAACATTTGATAATCATTTTAATCAATGGATAATTCCACCTAGAAAATATCACCCTTTAGGATATAAAAGCCAACCTGAATGTTCATTTATTTCCAGTTTTAGTTATGTAAATAATGAAAGACCCAATGTAACTTGGGTCAGGAATGGATAATCTGTTTCATTACAGGTAAAAGATTGTTCTACCACAGAGCAACAGTGGTATCTGGACAGTGGCTGTTCTATGCACATGACTGGAAATAAGTCCAACTTAACACATTACAAGGCAAAGCTAGGACCAAAAGTAATATTTGGTGACTCCAATTGTGGCCAGATTGAAGGCTATGGACAAGTCCAAGTTGGAGCTGTCACCTTCAGGAATGTTGCATATGTAAGTGGACCGAAGCATAACATTATCTCCATAAATCAATTATGTGATGAAAGGTATCAGATATCATTTACTAAAATCTCCTGTGTTATTACTTCTTTAGAAAATCATGTAGTATTGACTGACACTAGAGTAGGAAACATTTACGTTGTTAACTTCCAGTCAGCTAAATCTGAAATTTGCCTGTTTAATTCAACTAGTAACAATAATGACCTTTGACATATGAGACTAGGTCATGTTAACCTGAAAAACATTGCCAAACTATCTAGGGACAACCTTGTTAGAGGATTGCCTTCTTGCCCCTACAAAAAGGAAAGCCTTTGCAGGGCTTGTCAATTAGGCAAGCAAACTAAAAGTAGTTTTAAATCATTAAACAAAAGTGACTCACCTAGGATACTGTACTTACTACATATGAACCTTTTTGGCCCTATAGCAGTACAAAGTCTAGGAGGGAAATCTTATACTTTAGTGATTGTAGATGACTTTTCTAGATTCACTTGGGTTTTCTTTCTGAGATCTAAGTCTGATAACTTCAAAGTTCTTACAGATTTTCTCAAGAACATACAGATTGAATACTCTACTCCAGTTGCATTGATCAGAAGTGATCATGGTACTGAGTTTGAGTCTCTTCTTATGCAAGAGTTTTATAGGAAGCAAGGTATCAGACATTGCTTCTCAGCTCCTAGAACACCTCAACAAAATGGGGTTGCTGAAAGGAAGAATAAAATCCTAATTGAATCTGCAGACACATTACTTGCAGATGCTTATTTGCCCCTATCCTTTTTGGCAGAGGCTGTAAGCACAGCAAATTATGTACTGAATAGAAGTCTTATACATAAGCTTAAGAATAAGACTCCTTATGAGCTACTAAAAGGGAAGAAACCTAAAGTAGACTACTTTAAAATTTTTGGATGTTTATGTTATATACACAACAACAATAAGAAACACATTAGCAAGTTTGAAGCCAAGGATGATATGAGAATTTTTCTTGGATATTCCCAAGTAAGCAAGACTTCTAGGGTGTATAACAAATCTACCTTAAAAATTGAAAAATCTATCCATGTTTCTTTTGATGAGACTAACATGTTTTTCAAGGAGAAGACTTCTTCTACCAATGAATCTTTGCAGGAACATAATTTGTGTGAGAAGCTTAATGAACTGACCCTCACCAATGAGGCAGTTAGCCATCCTTCTCCACAAGGTGCTGAAGAAAGTGAAGAAGAATACATTGAAATCAATGATGAACCAACAACAGCTAATCCAATTCCACAAGAGGAATTTTCTCCCCAAGCTGTTGAACAACCAACTCCATCCACTGAATTTGTCACACTTAGAGATCACCCCATATCTCAAATGATTAGAGACATATCAGTTGGTGTGCAGACAAGACATCAACTCAACCAAGATTTAATGTATGTCTGCTTCATATCTCAAATTGAACCCTAATCCATCAAAAATGTAGAGCCAGATCCACACTGGATTATTGCAATGCAAGAGGAGCACAATCAATTTAAGAGATGCAGAGTTTGGGACTTAGTTCCAAGACCCAAGGACTACCCAGTCATTGGAACTAAGTGAGTATATAGAAACAAGCTGGATGCCCAAGATGTCATCATAAGGAATAATGCAAGGATGGTTGCTCAAGGTTATAGACAAGAAGAAGGGATTGACTATGACCAGAATTTTGCTCATGTTGCAAGGCTGGAAGCAATCAGGATTTTCCTTGAATATGCTGGCTACAAGAAATTTAAAGTCTATCAAATGGATGTCAAGAGTGTCTTTCTGAATGGAGAACTTAAAGAAGAGGTTTATGTTGAACAACTCCAGGTTTCATCTCTCCAACTCATCCCTCATATGTCTTTAGATTACATAAAGCTCTATATGGTTTAAAGCAAGCTCCAAGAGCCTGAAATGAGACCTTAGCTAGCTTCTTGTTAGAGCTTAAATTTTCTAGAGACATAGTAGATAGAACATTATTCACTAGACACCATAAAGATCAAATTTTATTGGTACAAATTTATGTAGATGATATTATATTTGGGTCTACTGATTCCAAACTATGCAACATGTTTTCTGACCTCATGCATTCAAAGTTTGAAATGAGTAGCATGGGTGAGCTCTCCTACTTCCTTGGTCTCCAAGTGAAGCAGCTACTTGATGATATCTTCATATCCCAGGCTAAGTATGCTAAGGAGCTTATCAAAAAATTTGGGATGGCTGATTCCTCAGCAAAGAAAACACCCATGGCTACAAATGCTGTAATAGATTCTGATGAATATGAGAAACCTGTTGATCAGAAGTTATATAGGGTGATTGTTGGGTCCCTACTATACCTTACAGCAAGTAGACCTGACATAATGTTTGCTACATGTCTTTGTGTTAGGTTCCAAGTGAACCCTAAAGAATCTCACCTAATTTTCTTTAAAAGGATTTTAAGATATATAAAGAGTTGTCCTAGTCTAGGACTTTGGTATCCTACTGAGTCAGAGTTTGAGTTAACTGGATACTTAGATGCTGACTTTGCTGGATGCAGAGTAGACAGAAAAAGTACCTCTGGAACATGTCAATTTCTTGGTGCTAGATTAGTCTCCTGGTTTTGCAAGAAGCAGTCATCAGTGTCTACATCAACTGCTAAAGCAGAATACATAGCAGCTGGCAGTTGTTGTTCCCAGATGCTGTGGATTCAGAACCAACTACTAGACTATGAGTTCAACTTAAATACTTCAACTCTACTATGTGATAACACAAGTGTTATATTCATAGCACAAAATCCAGTCCATCATAGTAGGACTAAGCATATAGACATTAGACACCATTTCATTAGAGAGTGTGTAGATAAAAATAAAATTAATATTGTTTATATCTACACTGATTTACAAAGGGCAGATATCTTCACCAAACCTTTAGATGAGAGGAATCATCTGTTCTTCATAAATCAGCTTGGTATAATAAATGAAGAAGCCTTAATTTGATTTCTGTCTATGGTCGACGAATTTTTAAATATCGTCGAACGGAGATCGACAAATTTGCTTCAGAAAACTTTCGTTGAACGGAGCTCGATGAAATGTTTTCACATCTTCTGACTGAGATCGACGAATTCTTTTGACTATAAAATATTTCGTCGACCTCAGATCGAAGAATTTTTATTATTCGTCGAACGGAGTCTGGCGGTTCATATTTTGAAAACCTTATATCTAGATTTTCTTCGAGCTCTGTCCCGCGCTTTCAGTTCCTTTACACTTGATCTTTTTGTTTTTGTTGCAGGAAACTCATGGCGATTCCGGCAAGCGCCCTTTCCACAATGAAGTTCGATATGGATTTTTATATTGATTTTGACTCTTTCCAGCACTCTGATCCAATCTTCGTGGACATTCTGAAGTTATTTGAAGAACAAAATCTGAAACGGTTCATGACCCACAGAATAAAGATTGTCATGACAGAGATCAAAGAATGGGTCTTTACCCCTACTACAACAGAAGATACCATGACAGGAACAATCTCTGGTAACTCAGTTTCTCTTTCCCCCAATATACTAACTGAAGTTTTCAGTTTAATGAATGGCGAAGAAGAAATCAAAATGGATACTGAAGAATATGAAAATATGTTGACCAAGATGGGTCATTTTGGAGACAACCCTAACAAGCTGTTGAAGAAAAACTTATCTGCCGAATATAAGTTCTAAGCAGACGTTGTCGGAAAAGTGCTGCTAGGCAAACACACCACCCACGACTACATAACCAGACACCAGTTCATGGTGATGAGTGCTCTAGTCGAGAAGAAAGCAACAAATTGGGACAAGCTATTGTTTGAGTTAATCAAAAAGAAGAACAACAAGAAAGAAGTCTGCTTTGGACGGGTTTTGGGGATTTTTCTACAGGAGTAGGCATCTGAACATCTGGTTTCCACACCAGTGTTCATAAATGCCTCCAAGAGGCTAACCTCTGCCATGTTTGGCAAATGGGAGAGGAGGATCACAAAGCCCTCCAAGGATTCCTGCTCCTCCAGGCCTTCTGAGAGCACAAGGGCCGTCATAGCTGCTCCTCCACCCCCAGAAGAAGTTCCTTCCACCTCCACCATTCATTCTCTACCTTAACCTCAACCACAACAACAACAAGTTCACATTCCAACTCTAGTTCCACCTCCTGAACATTCTCAACCACCACCATCTCCACCTCCATCTTCTCCCCAGATACATCTCTCTGACATACCATCCTCCTCCATGCAGGAACCCTCATTTAACCTATTGTCATCACCACATAAATCACCATAACCATCCCCACATCAATCTCCACTTCCACCTCATTTAACTGCCACAAACCCTGACACATTTATCTCCTCCCACACTTTCAATTTATTGTTTCCTCCACCATCTCCACATCAGGAACCCATCTTCTCCCCCACAATAACAGTTCCCCTTTCTACAACTGCAACTCCCTCTGTCCCCTTCCCTCTACTCATCCAAACTGACCTTCCATCTACTATACCTGACTACACACACATATATGTCTAGTGCATTTTCTGTCTGTTCAAATTGTGGTCATCACACTCCCTACTCCTCCACTGCTCCAAAATCCCTCTATCTTAACTTCTCTGACATTGCTAAAGATTTGCTAGCATTCATCTCTCCCCCACTTAATAAACTTGTAGTTGATGCTCTAGCACCTCTCACTGCCTCCATCAATACTCTATCTGCTCAAGTTATTGCTTTATCCTCTGTTCCTTCTTCTGGGGGACTGGCTCCAGGGCCCCCTGCAGCCAGTCAGGGGGAGATGCTCCATGATGAAGAAGCTCCAGTGGTGACAAAAGAAGCACCAGCAGTAGAAGTAGCAGCAGCAGCAGAAATAGCAGAAGCAGCAGCAGATGAAATATTGTCTGATGATTCTTCAGAGGAAACAACCACTCCTACTGAAATAGTAGATTTAATTGATTCAGATACAGAAATGGATGAGCCAGTTATGACTGAAATTGATACTGTTGGTGATTTTATTCTAAATCCCACAGTTAATTTAAATTCTTTATTAGAGTGATTCAATTTTGTGCACAGAGATATTCTTCCCAACTCCTCTTATCACCATTCTTTGGTCATTGTACCATACACTGCACCTATAAGCCCCACAGTTGCCAAACAACTTAAGGCTATTTTTGCAGCAATAAAGCTACCAACTGTACAATCCCCCTCCAAGGAAAATTCTTCTCCAGAAGCCATCTCAGCTCCAACATATAAGATGGTTGACAGTCCACTGCTAGATTTGGATGAAATCATCATGGCAGATATAGAAGAAGAGAATTTGTTAATTGCTGAAAATAAAACAGTTGCTGAAAGCATTGCTAAAATAATTGTTCTTGAAGCTCCAGAACCTCCAGCATAGCCTCAAGCTGAAAAGCCTATTGACAAAGAACTTATGAAAGCTTTGGATGCCTTATATGATGATCCTCAAGGCTCCTCTGAGGATGATGAAGATGACAATGATGATTCTGATGATAGCCCTTCTGCCAAGAAGAAAGTTTCAAAGAAAAAGAAGACCCCTCCAGTTGCTTCTCCTAAGCCAAATCTAACTCATGATACTCCTTACTATATCCTTTAGAAAATTACTCCTTACCCTGGGATGCCAGCATGGATATGCTGTCCAGAATCAGCAAAAGTAAGAAGAAAGTAGAAGATATTCTCCTCCTCCTCAGAGATATTGGAAAGGACCTCCTCCTCCTCCACCTGCTGCTGGTACTTCAAGCAACATCTCTCAGAAGTCTACATCATACACTCAAACATATCATAGACAACAAGGTAGATCATCTTCTCATCATGGAAGCAACCAGCAGAGGTACTCTTCAAACAGGCATCAACATCAACAACATCAACAACATCAACATCATCAGCAACAACAATAACAAGTTGAAAGTCCACCTAGTGCCAACTATCTTCACCTATGGGGGGGGGGGGGGAATAGGTGACGTGCAGCGTTTTTGCGGAATCTAAAATTGTACCTGCACAAGAAAATAAAACACACATCACAGAAGGTACATAAACAATTTATAGTGGTTCCCCGATTTGGGTACATCCACTTTCCCCCTTCGACCTATCTCCCAATAAGGGACGACTCGGTCTCTTCACCAATAGGATTGAAATCCAATCCTTGCACTATCGGAAGGAACCCTTCCACACGTAGGAGTCAACACTCCCACAACACGGGTTGCACCCAACCTTACAACTAGGAACCAATGTTCCTTTACAACAAAAGTAAAACTAGAATGTACAAGAGATACAAACTACGTTTGGAGACTACGGTGTCCCTCTTCGTTGACGATGTGTTCTTAAAGTCCACGAAGAGTCCACAACCCTAGATCTCTCTTGGAGAGAATCTCCTGGAACCGGCGGCGGCAAGATGGGCGGCGGCTTGGTTCACGGATCGGCGGCGACAACGATGTGCGGCTGCTGTACTTTGGAGATCCAAACTTCGTAGCGAAGCTAGCTAGGTCTACAACGGTCACACTAGGATCAATCGCCTCGATCGATTCGGATGGGGAAGATTTTCCCGATCTACAAATCAAGAGACAAGAGATCTCCGGTTAGACACGTGAGATGCTAAGCTTAGTTAGGCTTCTGTCGCAGGAGGATCTGGGCGAAACCACGATCAAACGGCGAACAACTCGGCGCGAGCGGCGACGGCGGCGGCGGCGGAGCGGAAAACAGCGAACTAGGTCACGTCGCGACTCGTCTTTTTCAAAACTTCTTCGCTACTTTACTGTTCAGAAATACCCGTGTATTTATACAGTAAAATCATCTTTTATGATCGTTATGGGTCCCACCAGAAGAATTCCTAAATCTGGTTCAAAATAGTGCCAGCGGCAGAATCCGGTCCAGCATTTTCCAGAAAATTGCCCAAGTAAAAATCGGCGAGAATCGAAGGTGATTCTCGACGAATCGGCGAGAATCAGTTAGTGATTCTCGACGATTCGTCGAGAATCACTAGTGATTCTCGCCGAATCACTTGATGATTCTCGCCGAATCACTTGATGATTCTTGCGAATCACTTGTTGATTCTCGATGAATATTACTTGGCCATGATCTGCTCACGATGGTTCGGCGAGAATCACTAGTGATTCTCGCCGAATCTTACTTGGCACCATTTTGAGATAGCCGGATAGAGTCGGCGAGAATCACTAATGATTCTCGCCGAATCGACGAGAATCACTTGGTGATTCTCGCCGAATCGGCGAGAATCACTTGTGATTCTCGTCGATTTGTACTTAGACGATTTTTCGTCTTTCCACCAAAGAGCTGCTCCTTGACCCATCATTGCTCCTTGTCTGCTCTTGCATAGTTACAACCCTGTACTTGAAGTAAGTGCACTCCAATAGAGAGAGTACACGTAGGCCAACACACTGATCTGCTCAACGAGGGATTACGTCGTGCAGACCCGTGTATTTGACCTACTGCACCCTGACATTTGGTGTGCACTTAGCGTGGAATAACTGCAAGCACAACTTAAGAGGTTTCATCAAATACATTGTGAATTCATCTTAGCTTGACAGTGGCTTCCTCAAATCCAGGTAATTATGGATACAATACCCAACAATCTCCCCCTATTTGACGAAGCTAAAACCCTACTAGCTAAGATGAATAACACCAACCAGATAATATAACAACATTCAGAATTTAAATATGCAGCACAAGAGAATATAGCAAACAGATCAAGACTTGAGTCATTCATAAATTCAAATACATATATATATATAATCTCAAGAATGTTCATATACTAACAATAAACATTAATTGTTCTTAAGAGAGAATGACAAGCTATAAATTTTTGACTATTTTTCTTTGGCTAAGTCATCCTGAGTTTTTTTGAGCCAAATACTTCTTTCTTTGCCTCTCCATATACTCTTTGGGCTTCAGATAATATCTGGGAGGAGGAGCTTTATCTGCCGCAGTATTGGTCCTGAAGAAGATGTTTCGTTTCGCTTCATACGTCTTGTGCATCTCCCACTTATACTGGCTGTATACATCGTTTCGATTGATTTCCCCTTTGTCCTGTAGCCAGAATGTGTCCAATATGATACTCTTGGATACTAGACTCCACTTTTCGTTTCTTACTTCCTCCTCCTTCAATCTGATTCTCTTTTCAGCTTGTGTTTTCTTTGATGTCCCTTCTTGAGACTTTCTCTTGTCCCTGGCTTTTGCTAGGGCCTCTTGGTCAATATGGCCATACGTTTTGCTTGGAAATAGCCCTAGCATCAGCTTCACTTACAGGATCTTCTTCAGCATTGTCTCCCTCATCAGCCGCAGTATACATTTCAGGAGTATGAATACCCGCAGGATTTTCAGGCAAAGCGACGCCTAACGCTTGTTGGAGCATCCACCAGCAACTGTCATAGACATATTTGTTTGACTGCTCAAAGTTGTTGATCATGACTTCCCGAAGCTCGCCATCTTAGCTGTATATGCTTTCTCCCCTTTTTGGCTTCGATTGCGATGAGTTTGCATAGGAATGCAGGGACTCATCAATGTGCTTAGTAGTCTTGGAGAATTCAGTGACAAAGGCTTGTTGATTGGTGTTGAGAGTTACCATATTGCCATCAAACTTTTGAATATTATTTGCTACGACATGAGCATTCTGATTCACTACGCCGAGAGTATCGGTGTTCTTTTTCAGTCCGTCCATAAGAAGAGTGACAGCTTGACCGGCCGCAGTATACTTATCGTCAAACTTCTTTTCCATCACGTCCAGCTTGTGATTTATCTCCACCATGTTCTTGAGCATGAGATTTTCAGATTTCTTAATCCTTTTCAACATTTTATCCTGGGCTTTCTCAAAAGAGGCTTTAAGCTCATCCACTATACCCTGAATGACATTCACGGTGTGAGTGGCTAGATTATCTCGTAGTGGAAGATCCGGAGGCACTTCTTGGCCTTGCTCTTCAGCAGAAGCACCTGTAGAGCTGGACACGAGCACAGTCTCTAAGGGGGGAATGCTTGCGGCCTCTGTAGATTTCTCGGACTCCCCCTCCACTGGTGCACCAATGATCTCAGGAGCAATCTCAGGAGCGTGCTTGTCAAATGGAGCTTCAGTGATATCCTGAGTCTCCAAAGCTTCCTGGCCCTCATTGCCTTCTTCCTCACCTTCATCATCCATGAGATCATTCTCATCAGCATCATCTTCCAACCCTTCGTCAGCAATCACCTCTACATTAGCTTCGGCTCCTTGATCGTTCAGGTTTAGGGCCTCCTCATTCTTCGGGACACCTTCACTTTCTTCTTGTACATTCGCCACTTCATCTCTGGCTATCTGGGAGATGTCAGAGACGATATGAGCATCAGTGGGTAGAGGCTCCCCCTCAATTCCTGCAGTCAAAGCATCAGGAATTTCACTGGGGATTACTACAGAATCAGCCACATTGCCGTCCTCGGCTGGAGATGCGTCCTGTTGTTCTATCACGGCAGCCTGCCCCATGCGCCTCTCCCATCTGTCAAAAACACTCGAGTCCATTTTCTTTAAGTAATGTATAGGAACACCTTTACTCATGTCATATTTATCTCCATTCAGCTGATTGAGATACAGACTGATGATTCGGCCAAAGCTAGGTGATCTCAGGGTGTCCTTTTCCTCTCAAAAAGCAATGCCCCCCAGTTGAATCTTTTCCTGCAGACAATTGCCACCAGGATCTTGAACATGTTCGCAGAGATGTGGTCATGAGAGCCCGGCTTGCAATATGAGTACCTTCCCAACGATGTCTGACAGAAGTTTCCCCCTCTTCATTCATATCCTTCGCTTTATCGACCGAGTTCCTCGAGCGAGACCACAGAATAATAGAGTCCTGGTTTTGTCTTCTTCCTCAAGATAATCCTCGGGCTCCGAGCTAGTGAGCTGCAAGTATGGGTGAAGCTTGCTGGCGACATCTTGATCTTTGCCCCGGCAACCTTGCTTTTGATAAGAGAGTCGTCATTCCGGAGTTTTGCGGTTTCAAAGAACTCCAGCACCTCGTTGTCCAGGATTTTACAAGGATGCTCTAGTACGAATGAGAGTCCAGCCTCCTCTAGCATAAGATGATTTCTGAATTCATCTGAGGCATGAGAGAACCCTGTACGAACCAGCTCGCATCCAGTGACCAGCCCAGCGGTGTCCTTGGAGCCATTGCAAATTTAGGGAGAGAAGCCCTACTCTACGCTTAATCAAAAATCAAAAAGGAAGCGACACTAGTGATCAAGTCCAAGTAAGGGTGAGGATGTGGTTACCTAAAGGCGTAGACGGTGAGTTAGTTCGATGAAGATGATGGACACCTGGTAGGTGCACGCGACGGGATCGACGAGATCAACGGGATTTTTGCACGCTGTGATTGACAGAGTTCTACGCGAGTTGCTATCGGTGAATCTTGAGGGATGTCGACGGAAGGGGAAGAATCGGCGGAAGACCTTCGGTGAGAAGCTTGCGGGAAACCTTCGGTGAATCGGCGAGACTCTTGCAGGATTCGGCGAGTTTCCTGCGGAGAAGGTCCGTCGGCGGGATTCCTACGGAATGTGAAGGGTCGACGGGAATTCTAAATATATAAAGGATCGTGAGTATGCCCATGTATGAAGGATCGACGAGTTAAGGGGATTCTAACGGTTTCCGTGTGTTCGGCGGAAGGCTTCGGGTTAAGCGGGTTTCGAGTTTGTCTAAGTCGATTTGAAAATCTTCTAAATATATAAATACTCCTTAAAGCCAAGCTATTAGGGTTTGAACTGGCTTTTCCATACATTTATTGATGGCAATCTTCGCTAGTTTCAGTGAACTAATTTACGCCTGTAGATGTTAGATCTCGAGTCTACCAGTGGAATTTCCGATAAGTCTTCATTGTTGTATCTATGGTTTATGTTTACCGTGTTAACATATCCTTAGATGTACACACATATAAGTGTAAGTATAAGTATAAATATATATATATATATATTAATATATATATATATATATATATTAATATATATGTAAATGTGGATACAATATGACTCAAGTCCTGGAACTGATCAAAAGTACCTGGGATTATGAGAGTTTATCATTTAGTCCCTCAGGTAAAACATATTAGGAGCTCAATGTGAGTATGCCCATGTAGATATCACATCTGGTATTCCAGACGCTTGTTCCAATTTAGTCTTGAGCCATCTACTGTCTAGTCCCATCATATTTACGGAACCTAACTACCCTACAAGAAAGAGTTACTTTACCTTAGGAACCCAATACATATTGGGTCCTAGGTTCCTGTTAGCATAGGCACTCGACTGCCTTCCTTCAGAAAACCTGTCAGGAAGACTACCTCTGCCCAAAAAATGTGGATAGGCCCTTGCCCTTGACACAGAGGGGTTGTGGCAACAGTCTATGGCAAAGTGTCCCACTTTGCCACAACACCAACACGGGTGAATGTTGTATCGCCGTTTCTGACCTGATCTAGTGACTGAGGTAGTCACGGTCCTAGGTCTAAATGGGATAGGGCATGATCTCCTCACAAAATTTCCTATTCCACCGTGACACGTAGAAGGGTGGAAGAAATGCATGTTGCGAGCGTCATGAGGCCGGGGAGGTGGTGCCTTCCTTTCAGGCATCCCCCTTTCTGAGTCCCCATGAAAACTTACACCATGACTTCTAACCTCCCTGTCCTGTGTCCTCGGGTGGTGAGAAGTGTTCTGTGAGCTGGTACATGCAGATTCACACCGAGTTGAGGCAGTGACAGTGAATACAAAGGGCTCAGAATGAGCCTTAGGTATTCTCTCATGGGTGGCCACGACGGCCCTTGCACTACGGGTGTCTCCACATGAGGACAGATCACCCTTGCAGTGACCACGATTATTCCTGTGATCATACCTGAAGGCATGATGAGTTGCCTTCCTGCTTGGAGTGGGGGGTCGGAATACCGTTTCCCCATTTCTCCACGAATTGATAATCCGGGAGATCCACCCATTTTCTTGCTTTCTCTTTATAGCATCAACCTTGGAAAAGTTTGATACTATCCTTTTCTCATTCTCTAGACTACTCTCTAGATCAGAGATTTTAGAGTCCTTGACCTTGTTGGATGCCAATTGGAGAACCAACAAGATCTTCAGCCGAGCAATCTCCTGAGCTTGTTCTTCAACAAGTAGGTTGCTCTTCTGAAGGGCTCTCTTCAGAGAATCAGAATTTTCTGAAGAAAAGCAGTTCCTGTCTTCAGAAACTTCAAGAGAGACGGGGCAGGATGAGGAAGTTACCTGCTCTTCAGTGTTATTGTCATTAGAGCCAGTGACCGTTGTGTCATCCTCATCAGAGCTGCTTTCCTCACTGGCCTCTTCAGTCTCTGACACGGACACTGGAGCTCTGATGCTGTCCGATAGATCCTTGCCTTCATCTTCAGAGGCGAGGACCCCCACATAGGCTTCATCCTCTGGTTGACAGCATATTCCAGCTTTCTCTGACCCCCCCATCAGCTCTGAGATCATCACCCACATAGATTTAGCCGACCCACATTTTTCCAATCTAGAGCGAGAAGCTCCAGACCAGATATCCATGATAATTTGACGAATCCTCTTGTCCAAATTAAATAATGAAAGTTCCGTCTCCGACATCTCAGCAATGCACTTGGGCACTTGGATATTCTTTCCAGAGTCGGAGGTCTTCATAGGAATAAAAGGACCCTCTTCCAGGATGAAAGATGCTCGAGGATCGATAGCATCCAAGTGATACGACACTCTCATCCTCCAGACAGGATAAAACTCCTTTGTGCATGTGGGGAGTCTTAGTGGCGATATCTCATGATCCAGCTCCATGCTTCTGACACTGTGGCAGGATTCTACTCAAGGTGTAAACCTTTTTGATGAGCAACCTCCCTCTGATACCACTTGAAAGTCCACCTAGTGTCAACTATCTTCACCTATGGGGGGGGGGAATAGGTGACGTGCAGCGTTTTTGCGGAATCTAAAATTGTACCTGCACAAGAAAATAAAACACACAGCACAGAAGGTACACAAACAATTTATAGTGGTTCCCCGATTTGGGTACATCCACTTTCCCCCTTCGACCTATCTCCCAACAAGGGACGACTCGGTCTCTTCACCAACAGGATTGAAATCCAATCCTTGCACTATCGGAAGGAACCCTTCCACACGTAGAAGTCAACACTCCCACAATACGGGTTGCACCCAACCCTTACAACTAAGAACCAACGTTCCTTTACAACAAAAGTAAAACTAGAATGTACAAGAGATACAAACTACGTTTGGAGACTACGGTGTCCCTCTTCGTTGACGACGTGTTCTTGAAGTCCACGAAGAGTCCACAACCCTAGATCTCTCTTGGAGAGAATCTCCCCGGAACCGGCGGCGGCAAGATGGGCGGCGGCTTGGTTCACGGGATCGGCGGCGACAACGATGTGCGGCTGCTGTACTTTGGAGATCCAAACTTCGTAGCGAAGCTAGCTAGGTCTACCAACGGTCACACTAGGATCAATCGTCTCGATCGATTCGGATGGGGAAGATTTTCCCGATCTACAAATCAAGAGACAAGAGATCTCTGGTTAGACACGTGAGACGCTAAGCTTAGCTAGGCTTCTGTCGTAGGAGGATCTGGGCGAAACCACGATCAAACGGCGAACAACCCAGCGCGAGCGGCGACGGCGGCGGCGGCGGAGCGGAAAACAGCGAACTAGGTCACGTCGCGGCTCGTCTTTTTCAAAACTTCTTCGCTACTTTACTGTTCAGAAATACCCGTGTATTTATACAGTAAAATCATCTTTTATGACCGTTATGGGTCCCACCAGAAGAAACCCTAAATCTGGTTTAAAATAGTGCCAGCGGCAGAATCCGGTCCAGCATTTTCCAGAAAATTGCCCAAGTAAAAATCGGCGAGAATCGAAGGTGATTCTCGACGAATCGGCGAGAATCAGTTAGTGATTCTTGACGATTCGTCGAGAATCACTAGTGATTCTCGCCGAATCACTTGATGATTCTCGCCGAATCACTTGTTGATTCTCGACGAATATTACTTGGCCATGATCTGCTCAACGATGGGTTCGGCGAGAATCACTAGTGATTCTCGCCGAATCTTACTTGGCACCGTTTTGAGGTAGCCGATAGAGTCGGCGAGAATCACTAGTGATTCTCGCCGAATCGCGACGATCGTATAATCACTTGGTGATTCTCGTCGATTTGTACTTAGACGATTTTTCGTCTTTCCACCCAAGAGTTGCTCCTTGACCCATCCTTGCTCCTTGTCTGCTCTTGCATAGTTACAGCCATGTACTTGAAAGTAAGTGCACTCCAATAGAGAGAGTACACGTAGGCCAACACACTGATCTGCTCAACGAGGGATTACGTCGTGCAGACCCGTGTATATTGACCTACTGCACCCTGACATTGGTGTGCACTTAGCGTGGAATAACTGCAAGCACAACTTAAGAGGTTTCATCAAATACATTGTGAATTCATCTTAGCTTGACAGGTGGCTTCCTCAAATCCAAGTAATTGTGGATACAATACCCAACACAAGTTCCTGAACCAGTAAGAGCTGACAGTCCTAAAAGGCCAGTCTCCTCCCATTCCCTTTATGGATCAAGAGACAGAGACAACTGCTAGAATGGCCAGGTTACAGGAACTGGTTGGATTATCATTGATAAACAAAGCTAAAGCTGAAGAAAAAGATGCCTCACAGTATTCTACAATGTCCAAATACAGAAATGAAGAACTAAACATGTGTGAGAAAGCTAACAAATTCTTTAATGTAGATGCTTATATGAACCTACATCCAGAGGCTGTTGTGCCTAGAGCCACATCTCTCAATATTATTGGAGCTGCTGATATGACATGTCCAAGAAGTAAGCAGCTAATCCTAATATAGAGATCAAGTTTACACAGCCTGTTGAACAGGAAAAAGAAGACAAGCAAAAGAAGAAGATGAAGAAAAAGAAGTGATTTATATTCTGTTTAAGTTTCTGTCTTTCTGAACTCTTTATGTATGTACTGTCACAAGCTTCTGTGTAAATATCTGCTGTTGTTCTAATTTTTCTGCCAGATATATTTTCGGCTTTGTGACTGTTTTTTTTTCATTTGTATTAGTGACCTCACCCAAATAGGGGGAGATTGTTGGATCCCTAGTTGATTTGGGCTAGGTTCACTAACTAAGATAATTGACCCACCATGTATAGTCAGGGTCATGACATTGTGTCCTAGAGTTTAGGCTAAGTCCTTAGAATCAACTACACATGGACCATCCAACAGAAGACAACAAAAGACTCAAAGACTTAGAAGGAAATCAAGTTCAAAAAAGTGAGTTCAATGTTCGTCGAACTCAGCTCGACGAAAGGCGTGCTCAGCTCGATGAACTCAGAGTCAATTCTCTGAGTTGAGCTCGACGATATTCGAGCTCAGGTCGACGAATTCTGGAAGATCAACTTCAATTCATTTAGTCCAGAATAATTTCTCTGAACTCAGGTCGACGAAGTTATTTTATCAGCTCGACGAACTTGGAGCACAGAAATGAGAAGTTTTCCACAGAAAGCAGTTAGCTGAACTCAGGTCGACGAACTTGGTTCTCAGATCGACGAACAAGAATTACCAGATCGACGAACATGATTTCTCTGGTCGACAAACTTGGATCTCAGGTCAACGAAATCTGTTCTCCGGTCGATGTTTTCTGTGCAGTTCCAGACTTGGAATTTTCTCTCATTTTGTCCTTATTCTCTTGCAGTAATTCCTGAATAATCAATGCTTATATTCTTTGATTATAGCCATTAGTGGCAGCATTGATTATGGTCTTAATCAGGAATATTACTTGCTGTTTTAATGGGACAGTTGGGGAAATCCATTAATACAATATTCTCTCTAGTCGATTTTCATTCTCCAGGCCGTCAGCAATTAATGGAATGGAATTCAAAATTCAAAAGCAGAATTCGACTGAAGATATAAAAGAATTTTTCTTTTCCATAAGAGGTGACACAGAATATATAGAGAACTGATAGAATACAGGAAGATAGATACATAGAGAAGAGATCAACAACAACAATACTCTGAACCTTCTCTGTACAGAAAACAAATTGTTTTCTCCTTGACATTGCTGAAGAAGAAGAGAAACAATCATTACAAATCAAGAGTCTTCTTCAACCTTCATTCCAGAAGATTTCAAGGACAACACATCCATATCAGTCGGAAGTTCCTGGATCTCATTTCCAATTCAAGGTTAAAGACTGAAGACCTACACCCTATGCAAGACTCCAAGTGTTATTGAGAGGAGTTCTTGACAACGGCAAAAATCCACTAGTTTTCTCTGTTGAAAAGAGAAAGACAAGACAACATCAATCGCTCTCCCCCTCTGTATATAGGATTTATTAACTCCCTTCAAAAGTTTATTTTGGTTTTTGAGCACCTAATCAAAAGCTCATTGGTGGTAGTCACCTGATCAAAACTGCTAGTGGATTCCTACCAGGGTGGTAGAAGAGTGGATGTACCCAGGTTGGGGAACCACTATAAAAGTTATTGTGTTGTCTGGTTGCCCTTTTCTTTTTGTTCTTGTTGTGGCTGTGATAGATTATATTATCTGTGCTGTGATTAGATCATATTAACTTAGGTTGCTATTGCTTTCTGGTAACCTTGGTATCTCTTATTTCATTACTCTGATATTATAATATAAACATGAAAAAAGATTTCAAATTACTCTATTCACCGCCCATCCCCTCTAGAGTAAATCAGTTCTAACCTTATATTTCACAATCATTCAAAGTGAAGCGCCTATCTTGATCACTTATGATGCTACGGGGAACACCGTGTAATTGTACTATTTGCTCAACATAAAGCTTAGCCAAAACTTCCACTGAATCGTCCCTCTTGTTCGGAATGAAGTGAGCCACTTTAGTCAACCGGTCCACGATCACCCAAATAGAATCATTACCGTGTTGAGATCTCGGCAAGCCGTGCATGAAATCCATCGAAATATTGTCAGACTTCCATTATGGAATAGGTAGCGGCTTCAGGAAACCTCCAGACTTCTGGCATTCAGTTTTTACTAAGGCACAGGTCTGACATTTAGCCACGTAAAGTGCTATGTCTTTCTTCATGCCCGGCCACCAGAACAGCTTCTTCATGTCTTTGTACATTTTTGTGCTCCCTAGGTGAAGTGAATAGTTTGTGAAATGAGCTTCATACATCAATTCATCTCTTAGCTTGCCCATATTTGGGATGAACAAACGACCATCTTTTCGCAAAAGGCCGTCATCCCAAGTGAATTGACCATTTGACCCATCCACTGCATATCGTTGAAAACTTTCATCAAGTTCTGTTGCTCGCAAAATCCTGTCCGCAAGGGCATATTGTGCCTCCGTCCAGTTCAAGCACACATTTGTTGTGGAATTTTTGTTAACACGAGAAATCTCTAAAGCTTTTAACTCCTGAATCAGACGCTCATCATGCATCTGCAACCAAGTTGCCTTTGCCGGAGTCCTACGACTCAAGGCATCTGCGATGACGTATCCCTTCCCTGGAGTTTAATTAATCTGGAAGGTGTAGTCCCCAAAGAACTCCATCCACCTACGTTGTCGCATGTTGAGATCCTTTTGATCCAATAAATACTTTAGACTCTTATAGTCTGTGAATATATCCATATTCACACCATATAAATAATGATGCCACAGCTTGTAAGACCCCCCCCCTTTTTTTCTTTTTGAACACCGGGGTCTTAGGCCCAGAACCACCACTTTGCGGTGACACCTTCACGCCCTGAAGGGTCATCACCGCAAATCGCCGATTCTGCCGGCTGATTCGATCACAGAAAAGCAACAAAAGTAGAGTAAGCACAAGAGTGATAAAACTCTAACCAGAAGTCCACAAAATACAATCACATCAGAGTAAAATGTCTCCACAAAGGGAGAGTCCACAAAATATAAACGTACTGAAATAAGGGCTTAAGCCCGATACATCAAATCCTCACTACATAGTCACTCAAGCAGAAGCAAAATAAAACACTACTAAGGTCAGGGGCTCACAGTCCCCGTCGTCTGAACTCCGGTGCTAGACTGCCCCATCTCCAAGCATGCCGACCTGCGGGGCTGCTCCTCCATACTGGGCTCCACGATCCCCTAAATGATGTGGTTCGAAAACCGTTAGTCTAAAAGACTAAGTCCTATCATCCCCCACCCCTTCCCCCATGGTCCCTAGGCACCGGGCGGAGAGGAAGAAAGGGGAGGACTTGAAGGTGGAGAGTAATCAAGAAGAAGATGGCAGCGGACCTATACTAGCAATTTTATAGTACATGTAGCAGTAAATTAAAGTATGAAAGGTAACCTTAACTTATACGGAAACGTATAAGCAAGAGATCTTCTACAAGGCTCTCATCATATAAAGAGTCTCATACCAATTTATACGTTGGGGTGTCGGTTATTATCAACAATATATATAAAGAATTTAACCTTAATTTATAAACTCGCCCACACAAGCTTATAGACCAAGGGGTCGTTTTGCATTGCCTATTGTATAAGCATCCCATACCACTTATACAATAGGTGACAGGGGTTTTATGCTATGATTATGCTATGACATGCAAGTGGGTTATGATGCTATCATGCAAGTGCAACCCACCCGATTCTATGCACACAGACCTTTAGTTCCCCCTTTTTGGAGCCTCACCTCCCAGGATACCTCCGTAGTGGCAAACAGAAGCGGTGGGTTGGGCCTCGCCCACCTCTAAACCAGTAAAGCACTACTAGTCAGACCTATCGTATGCCTCAACGCTGGTGCACTAAGCGGACTCCTGCGTACTCTTGCCGGCTGGCGCACCAGACTTCTGTTGGCGAAGTGCTAGCCACACTTACCGAGTCAACGTATTGGCGTCGGTGCATCGACACTCCAATACCCAAGACCCACCACCTTTAATTTTATGCACATGCAACCTTATGTATCAGTACCGAGCCAAAGCTCCCCGGACCATCCCGTCCATCACAAATATCAACCGAGCCAAAGCTCGCCGGGCCATCCCGGCCCTCATAAATATCAACCGAGTCAAACCAAATTCCCGAGGCACTGGGGTGTGTGAAAGTGAACCCCTAATTATTCTAGTTGCTCTTTAAGATTTATCACTCCTACAGTTTACGTTAGCCCAGGACTGCCCAAGGTATACCCCGTGAAGGGCTCTCGAAGGCACTAGGAACTACGATGGGATTATGCCCAAAGCTCCCTTTCGCAAGGCACTTACTATTTTTGGTTGCTACCAGATTTCCCGAACCTTAATTAATTTTACTGAATCTAGCCCTAGTGCATTAAACGCTTCCTCCATACGGGAAGGACGATCTTTCGCCGATCCCGAGCACCACCTAACACTAGTCAACCTCTCACTCTACAAATCCTGTCTTCCAATAATGAACTCCTTTATTTACCCAAACCAGCAACCTACTGAGGATTCAACTCCCCAAAATTCACTACCCACTCTAGTTCAGTTTTCGCAGTTACTATATGCAGACCACCATATACTATATGAGATGTATAAAGGAAGTACTCCAGATTGTGTTCAAAATCTCCTATAAAATTCATCAGAGGTATATCATAACAAATTTAGTCTAAAATCAGAGATCCATAATTTTTCTAATTAATTTGATATTTATTGAATTTTCCCAAATATTTGGCCATGAGCAATTTTGAACATGAACTATATGATCTACTCAAGTAATGACCACCCAAAAATTTTGAACACTAAATAACAGAGATATATGACTAGATATTAATTTCCATAATTTTCCAGAGAATATTTGACCTCGAATTAATTTATCCAAAATATTTCCCTTAATCATGTGTAAAGAAGAAAGTACCAAAATTATTCTTCAAAAAATTATATAAAATTACAGAATCTTACTATGGTTCAGAAAATATCATAAATCATAATTTTGAGGCTTGCTTGACTCCAAAATAAAATAAATTAATTTTTCATGGAAAACCATACTTAATGAAGCAACCAATAAAAATAATCAGCCAAATATTCTATAAAAATTCACAGAGCCTTAAAGCATAATAAAAAGTGCTCTAGCTAAATTTCATCAATTTCCAGCAAGTAGTTTCTTCCTAATAAATTTCTAAGTAAATAATACAAATTACTAATTTGTTAATGAAGTATCTAAAATAATAATCCTAAGTTCATGATAAAATCTCCAGAGCTTGTACTATCTCTAAAAACTACTCAACCCAAATCCCAACACTTTTCAAAGAGTTTTTGTGACATTTTCTATCCCTGCAATGTTTGTTCCCTAAGCTAGGGTTATGGTTTTGCAGGGGTTTAAGGATTCCAAATTACCTAAAATTTTGACTAGAGGACCATACTAACCCTATGGTCCTCTCCACAAAATTTCAAGTCAATCCAAGGTCATTTGACCCTATGTTCTTCAAACCCTAAAAATTCCCATTAAGGAACGTACCCTAGGGTTCTAGGGATACCCTACACTTAACCACCCCAAATTCCATTGGAGGGTGAGTCATACTATAAAAAGTCAGTGTCCAAAATATCAACCTCTGTTGAGGTGATTTGACCACTCAAAACCCAAAGGGGTTCTTGACCTATTTAACCCTAAAAGGGGCCAACCTAGGGGTTGGATCAATACCAAACCTAAACATCTTCAAATGAGATGAAACCTTTAACAAAGCTCCATCATGCCCTCTAATACCTCCCACCCAAATTTGGGGGGATTGTGAGGTGTTTAGGACACATAATTATTTTATTTATGGATTATTAAATATTTCTAAAAACTATAGAAAAATATTTTCCAAAAATTCTGAATTTTGGACAGGCCCTAGGTATAGCTAGGGTGGACTTCCGGCCAAAATTTCAATTAAGTTGGACCAATGATGAAGTGTGAGCACTCAGTTTAATGTCTGCCTAGCCCTAGGTGTAGGTCCCACCAAAATGGGTGCTGTGATTTAAACAGGACACCAAATTAAGTGAAGTCAATTTTAAACTACACTAGACATCAAGGGCTTCATTTTCTATGTTGACCACTTTTTCTGTTCTAGCATCTAGGTATTTTTAAAAATTAAAACTAATAAATACATAATCTGTGACATAATCAAATAATCAGAAATATATATACTATAGTTTAAAATAAAATATGACACGAATCTTGGCGCAAGATGGACAGAATCCGTTCATCTTCTACCTTGAGCCGACGACCAGGATTTATTCCTCCTGGGACAACTTCAAACGGATGCCGCCGACCATCCAGCCGCCTCCCCGGCCGGCCACTGCCACCATCACCTCCGTTGAGGTGGTGGATGTCGCCAGGCGGCGTCACAGCCGCCAGAGAGCCCTATTCCGGCAATCCCGAGGGTTGCATTTTTGCGGAAAAACCAGGAAATCTTCTCTTTAGATCGGGCTCAATTGAGCCCGAACCTTCGCCCTAAAGACTCCTAAGATCTACCCATGAAAGAAGGAGAGGAGGAGGACCTTGCCAGCGGCCTGAAGTCGATACGATCGTCGGAAAGCCATCTTTGAAGGCGGCGCTGCTCGATTTCTGCAACAACACTGTGGGGAGGCTCGGTTTCTTCAGGTAAGGTGTGGGAAATCCTCATCTCGGCCCCCTGAAGGTGTTTAAAGCATCAGATGGGGAGGGAGAGGCTGGATTATCAATGGCCATTAAGGTCATTAATGGCTACATTCGGCCATGGTGGAGGGGGCTGAATCAGGCCCTTGGTGGCCAGGGAAGTGGCTGGAAACTTCTCCCCTTCCCTGGGGGAGTTGAATCCAGCCATTAAAGGTGGCCTTTGGCCTCCCCTTGGCCGAGCCCCTTCCTTCCCCCTTCATCCATTTTTTTCTCTCCTCCATAACCATGGAAATGAAGCTCTCTCTCTCTTCTAGTCATCAAGTTGACTTGGTAAATCTGGAGGTCTATTAGCAGCCCATCCATACACATTATCTCCTAAAGAAGCCTTATGAGGAGGCTTGAACTTGGGCTAGCCTATTTGGGCTAGGTTGACCCAAGGTGGGCTTGGGTTGACCTTGGTCTTTTTGACCTTTTTGGTTGCCCCTAAAGAGTCCCTGGTGTCCCATTGATCTCTCCTAAGGTCTAGGTAGGGTTGGATAGGGCTGACTTGGCCCCTTGGAGGTCACTTGACCCTTGGCAAAGGCACTTTGACCACTTTAGGGCTATAGTTGACTTGGGTCAACATGACCATTTGGGTTGACCCCAATGGGTCATTGGTGACTCATTTGTCTCCCCTAAGGTCTAGGAAGAGTTATGTAGCGTTACCTTGCACTTTGTAGGTCACCTACCCTTAGTAAGGGCACTTTGACCAGATTAGGGGCTTGAGTTGACTTGGGTCAACTTGGCCTCTAGGGCTGGCCCCAATGTGTTCTTAGTGATCCATTGACCTCACTTTAGGGTTAGGAGGGCATGGGTGGGGTCCACTTGGCTAGGGGAAGGTCAATTGACCCTAAGTAGGCTAGTTTGACCCATTTAGGGTTAGGGATGACTTGGGTCAACTTAGTCTCTTTAATTGACCCCAATGGGTCCTTGTGGCTCTAATGGGCCTCCCAAAGTGTTTGGGGATGTTGTGGTAGGGTCCTGGGGTCAATGTGTAGCCCCATGGTCATCCTAAACTATTGTTTAGAATTCTACTATTTGCAGACCATGATGATTTCCAACTTCATGCCTATGCTCACTTGGTCTTCTTGAGCTTTGTAGGGTTTTGTCATGACCTAGTCATGACAAAAAACACTCTTAGGGGTCTAGTTGGAAATGGGATGTTACAAATCCCAATAAACAAAACAAAGATTTCATCCCCGAAATCAAGGTTAAGCCTACGAGAATTTCTATCGAAGAAAAGGAAGCTTGTAACATCCCATAAGAAGTGAAAGATTACATCTCGACGCCATGTTTGTTAAGTGGGGTTTAAAGGGAAACCTAAATCTATGACCAATCCCCCCAATTGGCAAAGCCAAGATCCCAATAAACAAAAGATTAGCCTCTACTCTTCCTAGAGCAGCCCTACTAGTGTAAAACAGGAAAGTAAATTGAACATCTTGAGAGGTTGTGAGGTATACCTGACTGAACAGCTATGGATACTTTTGCCGCATCAGGTCCTATGGTTCCCAGGTATGCTCCTCCTGGTCATGGTTTCTCCACAAGACTTTGACTAACGGAACCTTTTTGCGACGCAAGATCCGTACTCCTCGGTCATCGATCCGAACCAGCTTCAAGTGAACTGACCGGTCTGAAGCTACCGATCCATCTGTGGTCAAAATCTGCTGCTCCGGGCGTAGTAGAGCCCTCCTAAGCGAAAAAATATGGAACACGTCGTGTAAACCCGTCAGCTCCAGTGGCAACTACAGCCTGTACGCTAGGGGCCCGATCCGCTCCAGGATCCTGTAATGGCCCATATACCTAGGGCTGAGCTTCTTCATCCGACCACGCACCTGTGAAACTCCGTGCATGGGCCGGATCTTCAAGAAAACCCGATCTCCCACCTGAAACTCTACCTGACGGTGTCGTGCGTCATAGTACTTAGCCTGTCGGCTCTGTGCTTCCAGCATCCTGTCCCATATCAGTCGCACCTGAGCTTCGGTGTCTTCGACAAAATCTGACCCCAACATCTTCGGATCCTCGTCCTGAACCCATGAAAGTGGAGTCCTGCATCTCCTTTCGTACAAGGCTTCATAAGGAGCCATCCCTATGCTGGACTGGTAGCTGTTGTTATAGGAGAACTCGACCAGTGGTAAAAGATTCTCCCAAGGTTCGTTTCGATCCAGAATGCATAGCCTTAGGAGGTCCTCCAACGTCTGGTTGGTGCGCTCTGTCTGCCCATCCGTCTGGGGATGAAATATTATGCTGAAGGTCAGTCGCGTGCCTAAATAAGCCTGCACGGATCTCCAATCCCTGGATGTGAACTGACCATCCCGATCCGACACGATCGTCTTGGGCACCCCGTGGTAACAAATGAACTGCTCTACGAATCTCCGCACTAGTACCCCAACCGGGTCATCCTTCCTGATCGGAATGAATCTGGCCACCTTCGTCAACCGATCGACGATGACCCAAATCGAATCATTTCCCGTCCATGATCGGGGAAGACCATGAATGAAATCCATCGCGATGGTCTCAAATTTCCACTCCGGCACCGGAAGTGGCAGTAGCAATCCCGTGGGGTTTCTGCACTCCGCCTTCACTAGCTGACATGCCTCATAATGAGTCACAAAGTATGTAATGTCTTTCTTCATTCCCGGCCAGAACATCGTCTGTCTTCAAGTCTGCCGTCATCTTGGTGATCCCCGGGTGTATAGAATATATGCTACAATGTGCTTCCGCCATGATGTCTTCCCGAATCTGACCTCCTGTGGGTATGTAGACCATGCCTCTGAAATACAACAATCCATCCCTCAGTGAATAATCTCCCGTCGAACCCTCTTTCAAGGCTTGGAATAACGGCTCTGCCCATGCATCTGTCTTCTGTCCGTCCCGGATGCAGTCCCGAATATCATCTATGCGCAATCATCGATGCTAAATACTCCATGTTAGCCCTGGATCATTCTCGAATACTAGGATATCTGCATATCTCTCTGAAAGACCAGACTAGCTCCATGGACATCAGCTGTGGTTCCTTCCCTGAGGTATCTCCTCTCCGGCTCAGAGCATCTGCCATCACGTTCGCCTTGCCGGGATGGTAGTGCCTGGTGTACTGGTAATCTGAAAGGACTCTACCAAACGTCTCTGTCTGATATTAGTTTCCTTCTGTGTGTCCACATATCTCAAATTCTTGTGATCGGAGAAGATGTCACAGTGAACCCCGTAGAGGTAGTGTCGCCAATATTCAGAGCAAAGATCACTGCACCCATCTCCAGATCATGCACCAGATAGTCTTCTCATGTGTCTTCAGCTGTCGGGAGGCGTAGGCTATTACGTGCCCGTTCTGCATCAGAACGGTACCCATCCCCTGGTAGGAGGCGTCTGTGTACACCTGGAATCCCTCCCTTCCCGACGAAAGAGCGAGAATGGGAGTCGAGGTAAGCCGACCTTTCAACTCCACAAAGGCCGCCTCGCACTATGGCGTCCAAATGAACGGGATTCCTTCTTTGTCAGGGATGTAAGAGGGAGTGCAATCCGGGGAGAATCCTTCGACGACTTCCGGTAATATCCGGAAGTCCAGGAAATTCCGTACATCCGTGGCTGTCTTCACGGTGTCCAATCCTGAACTGCCTGAATCTTGGCCGGGTCTACTGCCAACCCTGCACCACTGATGATATGACCTAAGAAGGCCACCTCCTTTAGCCAAAACTGGCATTTGCTGAACTTCGCGTACAGCGGGTGTTCCCGTAGCCTCTCTAGAGTCAAAGTCTGGTGTCGTGTATGCTCCTCCTCCGTCCTTAGTAGATGAGGATGTCGTCAATAAATACGATGACGAATACATCCAAATACTCCTCGAATACCCTGTTCATGAGGCTTGTAAATGCTGACGGCACATTTGTGAGCCCGAATGGCATCACTGTAAACTCAAACAGTCCGTACCTACTACTGAAGGCGGTCTTTGGAATGTCCTCCTCTCGAATCCGTAACTGGTAATAACCTGACCTCAAATCAAGTTTTGAGAAGAAATGCGCTCCTTCCAGTTGGTCGAACAACTCGTTAATCCGTGGCAGCGGGTATGTATTCCGGACCGTCAGTTTGTTCAGCGCTCGATAATCAATACACAAGCGAAGACTTCCGTCCTTCTTGACAAATAGCACTGGGGCTCCCCACGGCGAAGAGCTTGGCCGGACAAACCCTGCCTCTACTAGTTCTTGCAACTGACTTCGGAACTCTGTCAACTCTTTCGGGGCCATCCGGTAAGGGGACCTAGAAGCCGGCTTGGCCCCCAACACAAGTTGTATCTGGAAGTCCTGCTCTCGGTGCGGAGGTAGTCATAGCAATTTCTCTGGAAAGACGTCAGCAAAATCTCGCACCACTGGGATGTCTGCCACAGACCCCTTGGCCTCCTCCATCTTAAATAGAATCTGATAAACCTCCTCTCCCTGTAGATGGGCCTTAACGGCCTATACTAAAGATAAGAGTATACGAGAGGCAGGTCTTATACCTTCGATGATAATGACAGAGTCCCCGTGCCTCACGGTGATCCTCTTTGCTTGGCAATCAATCTAGGCATGGTTCCAGTGCAACCATGTCATGCCCAAGATCAGCTCGAATACTGACATCCTTAGGATCGTTGCCGATACTTCGAATGACTTCCCGCCAATCTCCGCCTCCATGTTGCAGTGGGCAGAGGTGATTATCTCCCATCCGTCGGGTAGATGCACCCTCCTCATCAGGCATGTGAACCGCTCCACTCCTTCCATCCCTTCCAAGAAGGCCTTCGACACAAACGAGTGCAAAGCACCCATGTCGAACAGAGTATAGGCGGGCTTGCCTCTGATGAAGACTATACCTGGGACGGTTAAATGTCTTAGTATTCTATAACAGGTTTTCTTTCCTATTTATTCTACCTAGTGCAGTTCTACAAATTTGACAACTGAGAAAGGGGGATTCTATTTAAACAATTAAACATCTTGGCGTACGTGCTATGACTTGCTATGGGTTCCGACGCTGAGCTAGGTCCAAAGTATACACCTGCTCCCTTTCTTGTCTACGATCCCCTCCCTGGTATCCACGTCCTCGGCCACGACCTCGGCCTCCAAAATATTACGCTGGCTGGGCAGCCGGTGGTGCTGGTGGGGGTGCCCCCCTCATGGGGCAGTTCCTCCTGATGTGCCCCACCTGATGGCAATTGAAGCATTCCGGCGGGGGATATGCCATTCCCCCGGGTCTCTGTCCCTCCGTGTCTGAAGAGGTGGTGAGCCACCACCACGGCTCCCTTGTCTCCTGTCTTGCCTCCTGACGAGGCTGGTCCTCACCCTCCTCCCTTCCGTGATACGGGCTCGTCTCTGATCGTTCCTTGCTCCTCGACCCTGATCCTCCGTTGGCCGTTTCCGCCCCGAGTAGCTTGCCAATCAGCCTCTATCCTTTTTGCCATCTCTAGTATCCGGGAGATGGGCTCGTCAGATACAAACAGTAGAGTCTCCCTCAGCTCCTCTCGCAGGCCCTTGTAGAACCTTTTCGTATAGCCCGCCTCATCCAACTGGTAAGAATCTGCAAATCGGGCTAGATGGTTGAACTCTCGGTGGTACTCCACCACCGTCTTGTTCCCCTATCTCAACTGCAAAAACCTATCCTCCAGCTCGTCCCTGGCAGACTGTGGAACAAAGTGTTCCAACAGCACGCCCCTGAAATCCTCCCAAGAAATCTCTGCTACTTCCCAGTCCGCAAATGTCGTGTCTAGCGAGGTCTTCCACCATCTCTTTGCATGTGATTCCAGGCAGGAGATCACCAAGGGCACCCTCTCCTCCCAAGGGCACCGTATCCCGGTCAGCATCTCATACATAATATCTAGCCACACCTCCGTCTGAATAGCTTACTCAGTCCCCAAGTAGGATGGGGGAGCAAGTCCTCGGAAGATGCTCAGCCAGTTGGCCCCGGGTTTGGCTGCGGAGCCGGAACCTGTTGGGACCTAAAAGGCTTCCAAATGGCTGTCAGAGTTTGTCCCATCTCCGACTGTAGGAATGGAGTGGGGACCGAGGGAGGTGGTACAACGTCCGAAGTCTGCTGAGCTCCGCCTTGTGGGGTGGGCTGAGCTGGGGGCTGCAAAACAAACTACATTAGTAGGTAATCGACTCAATACCTAATAAAGTGGACAATTTCACATGTGATCCCTCATATGGGCACACCACTGCTTCCGCTGCTTAGATTGTCCCCAAACTAAACTCGCGCGGGGGTGACCCAGGGGTTGTGGACTGTTACTTTTCGATCGAGTTTCCTCTGATACCACTTGTAAGACCCCCTTTTTTTCTTTTTGAACACCGGGGTCATAGGCCCAAAACCGCCGCTTTGCGGTGACACCTTCACGCCCTGAAGGGTCATCACCGCAAATCGCCGATTCTGCCGGCCGATTCGATCACAGAAAAGCAACAAAAGTAGAGTAAGCACAAGAGTGGTAAACTCTAACCAAAAGTCCACAAAATACAATCACATCAGAGTAAATATCTCCACAAAGGGAGAGTCCACAAAATATAATGTACTGAGATAAGGGCTTAAGCCCGATACATCAAATCCTCACTACATAGTCACTCAAGCGGAAGCAAAATAAAACACTACTAAGTCAGGGGCTCACAATCCCGTCGTCTGAACTCTGGTGCTAGACTGCCCCATCTCCAAGCATGCCAACCTGCGGGGCTGCTCCTCCATGCTAGGCTCCACGATCCCCTAAATGATGTGGTTCGAAAACCGTTAGTCTAAAAGACTAAGTTCTATCATCCCCCCTTCTCCCATGGCCCCTAGGCACCAGGCGGAGAGGAAGAAAGGGGAGGACTTGAAGGTGGAGAGTAATCAAGAAGCAGATGACAGCGGACCTATACTAGCAATTTTATAGTACATGTGGCAGTAAAGTAAAGTATGAAAGGTAACCTTAACTTATACGGAAACGTATAAGCAAGGGATCTTCTACAAGGCTCCCATCGTATAAAGAGTCTCATACCAATTTATACGTTGGGGTGTTGGTTATTATCAGCAATATATATATATAATTTAACCTTAATTTATAAACTCGCCCACACAAGCTTATAGACCAAGGGGTCATTTTGCAGGGCCTATTGTATAAGCGTCTCATACCACTTATACAATAGGTGACAGAGGTTTTATGCTATGATTATGCTATGACATGCAAGTGGGTTATGATGCTATCATGCAAGTGCAACTCACCCACCCGACTCTGTGCACACAAACCTTTAGTTCCCCCTTTCTGGAGCCTCACCTCCCAGGATACCTCCGTAGTGGCAGACGGAAGCGGTGGGTTGGGACTCGCCCACCTCTAAACCAGTAAAGCACTATCGGTCAGACTTATCGTACGCCTCAACGCTGGTGCACTAAGCGGACTCCTGCGTACACTTGCTGGCTGGCGCACCGGACTTCTGTTGGCGAAGTGCTAGACACACTTGCAGAGTCAACGTATTGGCGTCGGTGCATCGACACTCCAATACCGAAGACCCACCACCTTTAATTTTATGCACATGCAACCTTATGTATCAGTACCGAGCCAAAGCTCCCCGGACCATCCCGTCCGTCACAAATATCAACCGAGCCAAAGCTCGTCGGGCCATCCTGCCACTCACAAATATCAACCGAGTCAAACCAACTTCCCGAGGCACTGGGGTGTGTGAAAATGAACCCCTAATTATTCTAGTTGCTCTTTAAGATTTATCAATCCTACAGTTTACGTTAGCCTAGGACTGCCCAAGGTATATCCCGTGAAGGGCTCTCGAAGGCACTAGGAACTACGATGGGATTACGCCCAAAGCTCCCTTTCGCAAGGCACTTACTATTTTTGGTTGCTATCCGATTTCCCGACCCTAATTAATTTTACTGAATCTAGCCCTAGTGCATTAAACACTTCCTCCCTACGGGAAGGACGATCTTTCGCCGATCCCGAGCACCACCTAACACTAGTCAATCTCTCACTCTACAAATCCTATCTTCTAATGATGAACTCCTTTATTTACCCAAACTAGCAACCTATTGAGGATTCAACTCCCCAAAATTCACTACCCACTCTAGTTCAGTTTCTGTAGTTACTATATGTAGACCACCATATACTATATGAGATGTATAAAGGAGGTACTCAGGATTGTCTTCAAAATCTCCTATAAAATTTATCAGAGGTCTACCATAATAAATTTAATCTAAAATCAGAGATCCATAATTTTTATAATTAATTTGATATTTATTGAATTTTCCCAAATGTTTGGACATGGGCAAATTTGAACATGAACTATATGATCTACTCAAGTAATTGTCATCCAAAAATTGTGAACTCTAAATAACAGAGATATATGACTAGATATTAATTTCCATAATTTTCCAGAGAATATTTGACCTCTAATTAATTTATCCAAAATATTTCCCTTAATCATGTGTAAAGAAGGAAGTACCAAAATTATTCTTCAGAAAATTATATAAAAATTACAAAATCTTAATATGGTTCAGAAAATATCATTGTACAAAAATCATAATTTTTGAGGCTTTCTTGACTCCAAAATAAATTAAATTAAGTTTTCATGGGAAAACATACTTAATGAAGCAACCCTTAAAAATAAGCATCCAAATATTATATAAAACTTCACAGAGCCTTAAAGCATAATAAAAAGTCCTCTGGCTAAATTTCATCAATTTCCAGCAAGTAGTTTCTTCCTAATAAATTTCTAAGTAAATAATACAAATTACCAATTTGTTAATGAAGTATCCAAAATAATAATCCTAAGTTCATGATAAAATCTCCAGAACTTGTACTATCTCTAAAACTACTCAACCCAAATCTAACACTTTTCAAAGAGTTTTTGTGACATTTTCTATCCCTGCAAAGTTTGTGCCCTAAGCTAGGGTTAGGGTTTTGAGGGGGTTTAAGGCTTCCAAATTCCCTAAAATTTTGACCAGAGGACCATACTAACCCTATGTTACTCTCCACAAAGTTTCAAGTCAATCCAAGGTTATTTGACCCTATGTTCTTCAAACCCTAAAAATCCCCATTAAGGAACTTACCCTAGGGTTCTAGGGCTACCCTACACTTAACCACCCCAAATTCCATTGGAGGGTGAGGCATACTATAATAAGTCTGGCCAAAATATCAACCTCTATTGAGGTGATTTGACCACTCAAAACCCAAAGGGGATGCTTGACCTATTTAACCCTAAAAGGGGCCAACCTAGGGTTGGATCAATACCTAACCTAAACATCTCCAAATGAGATGAAACTTTTACCAGAGCCCTAGCATGCCCTCTAAGACATCCCACCCAAATTTGGGGGGATTGTGAGGTGTTTAAGACACCTAATTATTTTATTTATGGATTATTAAATATTTCTAAAAACTATAGAAAATTTTTTCCGAAAATTCTAAATTTTGGCTAGGCCCTAGGTATAGCTAGGGTGGACTCCTTGACAAAATTTCAATTAATTTGGACCAAGGATGAAGTGTAGGCACTCAGTTTAATGTCTTCCTAGCCCTAGGTGTAGGTCCCACCAAAATGGGTGTTGTGGTCTAACCAGGACTCCAAATTGAGTGAAGTCAATTGTAAATTCTACTAGACATCAAGGGCGTCATTTTCTATGTTGACCACTTTTCTGTTCTAGCCTCTAGGTATTTTTAAAAATTAAAACCAATAAATACATAATCTGTGACATAATCAAATAATCAGAAATATATATACTATAGTTTAAAATCAAATATAGCACGAATCTTAGCGCAAGATGGACGGAATCCGTTCATCTTATACCTTGAGCCGATGGCCAGGATTGATTCCTCCTGGGCCAACTTCAAACGGCTGCCGCCGGCCATCCAGCCACCTCCCTGGCCGGCCACCGCCACCATCACCTCCGTTGAGGTGGTGGCTGTTGCCAGACGGCATCACAGCCGCCGGAGAGCCCTATTCCGGCGTCCCGAGGGTGCATTTTTGCGGAAAAACCAGAAATCTTCTCTTTAGATCGGGCTCAATTGAGCCCGAACCTTGGCCCCAAAGACTCCTAAGATCTACCCATGAAAGAAGGAGAGGAGGAGGACCTTGTCGGCGGCCTGAAGTCGAGACGATCGTCGGAAAGCCATCTTTGAAGGCAGCGCCGCTCGGTTTCTGCAACAACACAGTGTGGAGGCTCGGTTTCTTCAGGTAAGGCGTGGGAAATCCTCCTCTCGGCCCCCTAAATGTGTTTAAAGCATCAGATGGGGAGGGGAGAGGCTGGATTATCAATGGCCATTAAGGCCATTAATGGCTACATTCGGCCATGGTGGATGGGGCTGAATCAGGCCCTTGGTGGCCAGGGAAGTGGCTGGAAACTTCTCCCCTTCCCTAGGGGAGTTGAATCCAGCCATTAAAGGTGGCCTTTGGCCTCCCCTTGGTCGAGCCCCTTCCTTCCCCCTTCATCCATTTTTCTCTCTCCTCCATAACCATGGAAATGAAGCTCTCTCTCTCTCTCTCTCTCCTAGTCATCAAGTTGACTTGGTCAATCTGGAGGTCTATTGACAGCCCATCCATACACATTATCTCCTAAAGAAGCCTTATGAGGAGGCTTGAACTTGGGCTAGCCTATTTGGGCTAGGTTGACCCAAGGTATGCTTGGGTTGACCTTGGTTTTTTTAACCTTTTTGGTTGCCCCTAAAGAGTCCCTGATGTCCCATTGATCTCTCCTAAGGTCTAGGTAGGGTTGGATAGGGCTGACTTGGCACCTTGGAGGTCACTTGACCCTTGACAAGGGCACTTTGACCACTTTAGGGCTAGAGTTGACTTGGGTCAACATGACCATTTGGGTTGACCCCAATGGGACCTTGGTGACTCATTGGTCTCCCCTAAGGTCTAGGAAGGGTTATGTAGGGTTACCTTGCACTTTGGAGGTCACCTACCCTTAGTAAGGGCACTTTGACCAGATTAGGGGCTTGAGTTGACTTGGGTCAACTTGGCCT
Source organism: Platanthera guangdongensis (assembly GCA_039583875.1). Lineage (NCBI taxonomy): Eukaryota > Viridiplantae > Streptophyta > Magnoliopsida > Asparagales > Orchidaceae > Platanthera > Platanthera guangdongensis. Next base: position 131,861,542 of record CM077154.1, on the reverse strand, counting down.
CTAGGGCTGACCCTAATGTGTCCTTAGTGACCCATTGACATCACTTTAGAGTTAGGAGGGCATGAGTCCACTTGGCTAGGTGAAGCTCAATTGACCCTAAGTAGGCTAGTTTGACCCATTTAGGGTTAAGGTTGACTTGGGTCAACTTAGTCTCTTTGATTGACCCCAATGGGTCCTTGTGGCTCTAATGGGCCTCCCAAAGTGTTTGGGGGTGTTGTGGTAGGGTCCTGGGGTCAAGGTGTAGCCTCATGGTCATCCTAAACTATTGTTTAGAATTCTACTATTTGCAGACCATGATGATTTCCAACTTCATGCCTAAACTCACTTGGTCTTCTTGAGCTTCCTAGGGTTTTGTCATGACCTAGTCATGACAAAAACACTCTTAGGGGTCTAGTTTGAAATGGGATGTTATACAGCTTAAGTGCAAAAATCACCGCCGCCAACTTCAAGTCGTGGACGAGATAGTTCCGCTCATGCACTTTCAACTAGCGTGAACCATAAGCGATCACCTTTCCAAACTGAAGAAGAACGCAGCCTAAGCCGCTCCCTAATGCATCATTATATATTTCAAAGTCGTCCGAGCCACATGGTGACGTCAAGATTGGCGTCGTAGTCAAGCGACTCTTCAGCTCTTCAAAAGCTCGTGCGCACTCCGGCGTCCAGACGAACTTCTGATCCTTCCACGCTAATGTGGTAAGAGGCAAAGCGATCAGTGAGAAGTTTTCTACGAAACGTTTGTAGTAGCCCGCCAGTCCAAAGAAAATCCTGACTTCGGCTACAGAAGACAACACCGACCACTCTCGTATGACTCTTATCTTTGACGGATCCACCGCAATGCCCTCTTCACTCACCACATGGCCAAGAAAAGCCACTGACAATAACCAAAACTCATACTTTGAGAACTTGGCGTAGAGTTTATGCCTCCTCAGGGTATGCAACACCATCTGTAAATGGTTCACATGATCTTATTTTGACTGAGAGTACATTAGAATATCATCAATGAAGACGATTACAAACAAGTCCAAGTACTCTCAAAATGTTCGCTGCATTAGGTCCATGAACACCGATGACGTATTTGTTAGCCCAAACGGCATTACAGTTAACTCATAATGACTGTAGCGTGTTCCAAATGCTGTCTTGGGAATGTCACCTTTTTGAATCTTCAACTGGTAGTAACCAGATTTTAAGTCCAGTTTAGAATAGACGGTTGACCCCACTAGCTGATCAAACAAGTCATTAATTCGAGGTATTAGATATTTATTCTTCTCCGTCAGCTTATTTAATTAGCGATTGATAAGTAAAGTTTGTTTTAAAGAAGATAGATTTGGTTTTATATAATTTTTTACGTATATAAGTCTATCTCTTTTTTTTACTTATATCCTGTGGATTAATGCAAGAGTACATATCGCATAGGAGTATATTATTTTGTAGAAAATATCAAGGTCGTATTTTTCCTGGGATCGGTGTTAATTATTCTACTTTTTAGAACGGACTATTATTTTATCGAACGAACGGAGTGGAGTGTATATAAAAGAAAAAAAATTTATATACACGTGATTTTATTAAGATAGAGACTTAGAAGGTAGTCCTCGATTTCAGAATTACTTTGAGAGAATATTAATTCACCTATTAAAGAACAACTTTATTCCTTAATTACCTAACTTAACGGGAGGGTCCCTTTGGTAGCATCACTGACTCGAAGTACGACCGGGAGGCTTGCGTTTAAAACGGGTTAACGTAAACGTAATGTCTCTTCACCTGGTATATGATCAATTAACAGAAAACCCTAGTTAGGATAACTAGAAAGTAGAGTTGAAATAATTGAAAATAATATCCAGCCCAGAGCTCATCTTGACCAAGTGCTAAGGGTTCTTAGCCTCTTCTCAGGATGGGGGCGGTATAAAGTACAGAAAATAATATCTACCTATCTATCTTAATCCAGGACTTAAGCTTTCGCTTCGCCTTTCATTCGGGATAGAATAGTAAAATCTAAAATTTTGCAGAGCTTTCGCGCTATCTTAATCCAGGTCATAGGCTTTCGCCTCGCCCTTCATTCGGGATAGAATGAAATAATAAGGTTTTGAAAATAATTTTGAAAGCAGTTTCACGCTATCTTAATCCAGGACATAAGTAGAGCTTCGCCTTTCATTCGGGATAGTATGAAAAAAAATAAAGGTGAGTAAAAATAAAACAATAAAATACTCAGAATTGAATTTGAAAGAGTCTATTTTATAAAGTACAAAAATTATTACAACTTTCTAAAAAGCTGAAAAGAAAGCTAAAATATTATAACTTACAGAACTTTTGAATACTTGAAAGCTACTATCAGTTTCTTGTCAGAGAGCTGGGGAGTCCTAACAGTTCTTAAGGAAGCTGCTGATGTTCGAATAATTCTACTCAACCCTGCCCCTCTATTTGTAGGAAAAAAATAATTACTTTTGGAAAAGCACTTTTGGAAACGTTGCCAAACAGCTTATGGAAAAGCTGCCAAACAGCTTTTGCAAAAGCTGAAAATCTACTTATAGGACAGGTGGCTATTGGACAGCTTGACACGTGGCGGTTTGGATATGGATGGAGCTGACTTGGCTGGATAAGAACTGCATCTGCTGATGGAAAAGCAGCTGATGGATAAGCTTGGCAGCTGGCTGATTGAAAAGCTGCTGGTGGGCTGCTGATGGAAAAGCTGGCGGGTTGGCGGGTAGCAGGTTGACGGGTTGCGGTTAAATTGGCGCAAAAATACAACGCCTGGACTTGAACGGAGAACCTGTTGAAACTCAACAGAACTCCCACTCCACCAGGCCAATTGATCTTTGACGTTTGAAACATGCATATAATATATTTATAATATATATAAAATACAGATTTTATTATACTATAATTCTTACAATCTTATATTATTTTAAATATAATTATATTATTTACAAGATAATTAAAAATATTGTTTTAATAATATTTTACATTCGTAATAAAATTTTATTTAAAAGATAATATACATAATATTACTCATATAATATTACTAATACTATACTTAACATATTATATTATAATTTATAAGTACATTGTAATTAATTTATATACATTATATTAACTTTTTTGTTTTTGTTTTTTTACATTATTATTATTATATGTATTATTATTGTAATTATATATAGATTATTAGATCCTATATATATATATATTTAAACTAACATGACGGTTCAGCTCCGTTCAGGCCGTCCAAACAGGTTGGATCGTGAACATTATCACAAAACATAATATAGTAGATTAAAGTGATGGTTAAAATTGACAAACAAACTAATTGAAGAATAAAACTAAAAACAAACCGTTTATTTAAGTTTTTACATGAAGTATTACAACCTTAAATTAGAATTGATATTAAAACATAGACCAAAACATGTATAAATAATCACTCATCAAATACCCCCATACTTAGATTTTGCTATTCCAGAGTAAATATATAGTTGAGTAGTTATAAAATTTTCTATTTACTATCAATTTAATTCTTCAAGATAAAACAGGTATAAACATCCGTTGAATAAAGAGTTAAATGCTTCCGTATATATATATCATTGATACCAGAGTTAGAATTTATAGTCATAAAAAGTTTTTGAAAACAAATAGTAAGCACATATTAAAATCAGATATAACAAGGATATAGTGGCTTTATGACTACTATATCTTGTATGAGATATGTTGAAAAATTACAACCTATTAATTATGCTCTCTCAAAATTTTAAGCAAAACTAATTCAATTTTGTAGTGGTTTTATGAGATATCAACTTGGTGGTTTTGCCCATGTAAGGAGGTGATGAATTTATCCTCTCACCTTTTTTCATATTCATGCATTGTTACAACTATTTTAGGAAAATATTTTCCAAAATAGCAAAAAAACTTTGCAGAATTGAACTTTGAATTAATCCAATGCATATATTTAGGTGCACATACTCCATTTCATATGATCTTTTAATATTTATTGGATGCCTATGTTTACGGAATTTTTTTTTATTCCCATGGACATAAGATCTTTTATTTTCTAGGAGAACATACTCCTAGATGCTTGCGTGCGTAAAGAAACATGCCAAGCGAAATAGTAGGTAGGGGTTGTAAAAATAATTTTGATAAAAGATTTTGAGAGCAATGGTAATAGCTTGATATTTTCTATATTTTAACAAGATTGAAGTAATGATAATTACAGTCTAAAATTATTTGGTGAACATAATATGATAGCTTCTATTGTATATATATGTATTTCTTTTGATATATTAAAGCAGGCTTGCTAAAAAACTAACTCCGATTGTAATGAAATTTTACAAGGTAGGTTTTACAAGTTTATTCCGGATATTTATATCTATCTAGTTATGAAAAGAAGTAGTAAATTTGAAAATTGAATAAGTTGCATTTTTATCAACTCAGATTTTTGGAATATATTTATTCCAAAAAGATATTTTAAAAGGAAAGATATAACATAAAAGTCATAAAAAAATTGCAGCTAAAAGCACCCTCATACTTATGTTAGGCATAGGTATGAAGTGAAAATATGTACAGAATATACAAAGCATAAAAGATGGAATATACAAGTGAATTTATATTTCGAGGTTATGGAGTAGTGTTAGGGTTTCAGGTTCTTTTTGAAAAGGGTCCCCAGTAAAATATAGTTTTAAACGGTGCCCGTTTACTTTGAAAGTTCCTAGTTCAGGGTTAGAAATAAGAACGGTCCCATATGGCCAAATTTGTTTAACAGTATATGGTCCGGTCCATCGGGATTTTAATTTTCCTGGAAATAATTTAAGGCGTGAGTTATATAGTAGGACAAGATCACCTGGTGAAAAAGATTTTGAAAATTTAATTTTCCTATCATGATAAAACTTAGATCGCTCTTTATAAAATTTATTATTTTCATAGGCGTTTGCACGCCATTCCTCAAGTTCATTGAGTTGAAATTTACGTTGTTCGGCGGCTAAGTTTGTATCTAAGTTAAGAAATTTTAGAGCCCAGTATGCGCGATGTTCTAATTCTACAGGTAGGTGACATGTCTTTCCATATACTAAACGATAAGGTGTACAACCGATCGCAGTTTTGAATGATGTACGGTAGGCCCAAAGTGCATCATCTAATTTGAGGGACCAATCTTTTTGATTGGTATCTACAGTCTTTTCTAATATGCGCTTTAGTTCTCTATTGACTACCTCCACTTGACCGCTTGTTTGTGGGTGATAAGCGGTAGCGATTTATGAGTAACTCCATATTTGGCTAACACTTTAGCCATCTGGGTGTTACAAAAATGAGTACCTCGATCGCTAACTATAGCCCTAGGCATGCCAAAACGTGAAAATAAGGTTTTCAGAAATTTAACGACGACTTTCGCGTCAGCGGTGGGAAAAGCTTGCGCTTCAGCCCATCGTGAAACGTAATCGACCGCTACTAAGATATAACGATTTTTAAAAGAAGGAGGTAAAGGGCCTACAAAATCTATGCCCCACAGATCAAAAATTTCACATTCTAAGTAAAAGTTTGGGGCATTTCGTCCCGACGGGAAATGTTACCTGACCGTTGGCAGCGGTTGCAACGCTTACCAATTTTTGAGCGTCCTTGAATAAAGTAGGCCAAAAGAATCCTGCTTCAAGGGCTTTACGTGCAGTCCGGTTGGATTGATAATGTCCGTCGGTTGGTCCTTCATGGCGGTGTCGTAGTACTTTTAGTCCTTCCTTGTTCGAAATACATCTTCTAATTACTTGGTCGGCACAGACTCAGAATAAATACGGGTCTTCCCAAAAGTAGTTTTTCAAGTCAGAAAAGAATTTCCTCTTTTCTTGAAGTGAAAAAGCTTTTGGAAGGACTTGGGCTACTAAATAGTTAGCCAAGTCTGTGAACCAAGGAATAAAAGAGTTTATTACCTTTTCGAGGGTGAGGAGACTTTCTTCAGGGAATTTATCTTCGATGTCGGCTTCTATGAGTGTATCTGTTGCAGCATTCTCTAGTCGAGAAAGATGATCGGCTGCCAAATTCTCCGCGCCTTTCTGATCTCGTATCTCTATATCAAATTCTTGTAATAAGAGAATCCAACGTAATAAACGGGGTTTTGCATCTGCCTTAGTTAGTAAATATTTTAAAGCAGAATGATCCGTAAAAACTATAACTTTCGATAGCGTTATATAAGATCTAAACTTATCAAATGCAAATACAATTGCCAGTAGTTCCTTTTCCGTGGTCGTGTAATTGGTTTGTGTGGATGTGAGAGTTTTACTTGCATAATAGATATGATGAAAATATTTGTCAACTCGTTGTCCTAAGACAGCTCCTACCGCGTAATCACTCGCATCACACATGATCTCAAAAGAAAAGGACCAGTCTGGGGCTACTAAAATAAGAGAGTTGATAAGTTTGACTTTAGTAATATTGAATGCTACTAAGCATTCACTATCGAATATAAATGGGGCTTCTTTTTCTAATAAATGAGTTAATGGTTTTGTTATTTTAGAGAAATTTTGAATAAATCGTCTATAGAAACCTGCATGACCTAAGAAACTTCGAATAGATTTTACATTTGTTGGAGGAGGAAGTTTTTCAATTATTTCTATTTTGGCCTTATCGACCTCGATTCCCTGGGAAGAAATTTTATGACCAAGAACTAAACCTTTGCGGACCATAAAATGGCATTTCTCCCAGTTCAACACTAAATTCGTGTCTTCACAGCGTTGAAGAACACGAGCGAGGTTATCTAAACACATATGGAATGAGTCTCCAAATACGGAGAAATCATCCATAGATACTTCCATAACGTCCTCTACTAACTTGCCAAAAATAGCTAGCATACATCTTTGAAATGTAGCTGGCGCATTACAAAGTCCAAACGGCATTCGCCTATAGGCGAATGTACCAAAGGGGCAAGTGAACGTAGTTTTCTCTTGGTCTTCAGGGGCTATAGGAATTTGTAAATACCCTGAATAACCATCGAGAAAATAATAATATGAGTGACCCGAGAGTCGCTCTAATATTTGATCTAGAAACGGTAGTGAAAAGTGATCTTTACGGGTGACATCATTTAATTTTCGATAGTCGATGCACATCCTCCAACCCGTAACAGTACGTGTTGGAATTAGTTCATTATTAGCATTTGGTATTACCGTTATACCGCCCTTCTTAGGGACGACTTGTACGGGACTAACCCATGTGCTATCTGAGATTGGATAGATAATTCCTGCGTCTAATAATTTCATTACTTCAGCTTTTACGACATCTTTCATATTAGGATTTAAACGTCATTAGGGCTGGATAGATTTACGAGGGTTATCTTCCAAAAATATTTTATGCGTACAAAAAGATGGGTTGAGTCCTTGGATATCAGAAATTTGCCATGCTAATGCATGACGATGTTGTTTTAACACTTCTATTAATTCAGACGTTTTCCTTATCATTTAATTCGGCAGAAATGATAACAGGGAGTTAGATTCGGCTTCAAGGAAAACGTATTTTAAATGTGCGGGAAGTGTTTTCAGCTCGAGGGTTGGTGGTTTTCATACGAAGTTGGGGTTTTTTGGGTTGTAGAAGTTAAGGATATAAAAGATTCTAAAGGGTCATCGGTAGGCATTTCTTGTGAAAGGGGTAAGTCTGCCAAGTCCGATTCTTCTACAGTCATTGAAAGTAAATCAGAATAGGGAAAACCATTTTCCTCAAAAGAGGCTTCCGCAAGATAGCAGGAATCGTCGTTTATTAAAGAATTTTTCATAGAGGGATCTATATCGATAGTAACCTCGTCATCTCCTACTCATAAGAGTCTACCATTACTTACGTCTATTATCGTGCGAGAGTTGCGAGAAAAGGACGACCGAGAATTATGGGAACATCGGCGTCTTCCTCTATGTCAAGTATAACAAAGTCTACCAGGAAGATAAACTTGTCTATTTTAACCAGAACATCCTCTACTATCCCTATTGTATATTTAATAGAACGATCTGCTAACTTGATGCTCATTTTTGTTGGGCTGGGGTTACCTAATCCTTGTTTTTGAAAGAGTGAGTAGGGCATTAAATTTATGCTAGCACCTAAATCTGCTAACTCATCTTTTATTAATAGATTACCGAAGAGATACGGGATGGAAAATCGTCCCGGATCGTTTAATTTTGGGGGTAACTTATGTAATAAAACGGCTGAACATTCGGCGTTAAGGAAAACTCTCGAAATATCTTCGAGTTTCTTTTTATTTGAAAGTAACGCTTTTAAATATTTTGCGTATTTAGGCATCTGTGCAATTGCCTCGCAGAAAGGTATATTGATTTGAATTTGGTTTAGCATTTTTAGAAAGTTTTTATATTGTTCATCTTCTCGTTCTTCTTTTAATTTAGATGGATAAGGTAAAACATCATGTGGGGAAGAAATTCGCGGGGGTTGAGGAGGCAGAGACGTAATGGGAAGTGGTGTAGGAAGGCTAACCTTAACTTCTTTTTCTACCCTAACGGGTGGTGGTAGCTCCCTGCCACTTCGTAGTTTAACGGCTTGTCAACTTGATGGGTTACTGGAATGGCCAGTATCCCGCGGATTTGGTTCTGTATTTCCTGGCACATTACCAGGTTGGCGTTCCGACAGCATTTTTGAAATTTGTCCAATTTGTGTTTCTAAGTTTTTAATTGATCCGGTCAGGTTCCAGATATTGGACTCATTAATACTGACATATTTCGTAAATATGTCTTCTATCAGGGTTGGCCTAAATTGGTGCGGTTGTGGTGGTATTTGTGGTTGTGGGGGTTGCGGTGCAAATCCACTTGGATTTGCAATCGGAGGGCGTTGAGCATTATTGGGGTTGCTCCATGAAAAATTAGGATGGTTCCTACATCCTGGATTATAAGAATTATTATTATTATTATTTAGATTATAGGAAGGTCTATATGAGTTCCCCATATAGTCGACTTCTTCATTATTATTAGTTGAATTAGGCGGATTCCAAGATGTAGAGCCGGAGGAAGCAGATATTCCTGCCAATTGTTTAGTTAAATTTTCTACTTGGAGTGCTAAAGTAGAAGAAGTGTCGAGCTCATAAATCCCAGCTTGTTTAGGGCGTGACCTTGGCACGTTCCACTGGTACGCGTTCATGGCCATCTCCTCAAAGAGGGTTTGAGCGGCCTCAGGGGTTTTGTTATTGAGCGTGCCCCCAGCGGCAGCATCAATGGCTTGCCTGGTGATAACTTCTTAAAAGAAGTTATCTATGCGGTTATTTCCAACAACTTATTCAGTGAAAACAATTAAAATAAGTTTAAATGATATGGAAATGAAAGTAAACTCTTATTTATTTGAATTGTGGCTAATTTGGTTTTGTTTCGATGTATTTGTATCAGATGCGCCAAAGAAATTTGCCTGGAAAAGGAATTTGCCAAAACTTCATAGCTTGAAAGAGAGGTTGCAACGTCCACGAAATAATTAGTTGCAACTATCAGGGTTCGGATGGGAAAGGCAGGCGCAGGCGCAGAGGTTGCAACGTGCAGAAAAACAAGGTTGCAACAACCTGGGGCGAAATTAAAATTCGAAATTTGAATTTTGGGGCTAAACGAAAACATGGAAGGGTGCATCTCTTGGGGATTTTTGGGGGGATTTAGACAACAGTTATGGAAGTAATAAAGGGACACAGAGAAATTCGAAAAAGAGGAGAGGAGAGGGGCGGAATTCATCTAGGGCTGGAGATCGGGAGGAAGAAGAGGCCGCGCAGCAATCCAGATCCGTGCAAGGGGAAGCGACAACATCCTTTGTAGGGGCATTCGTAGAGATCAATTGGTTGGCTTGTTCTAACTTTTATTCATCATGTTTGTTGAATCCTCTCTCCGATTTCTCAAACTTTTGACTATGATGAACTAATTCGCTTGCGAGTCTTATATGTTGTGAACTATTCGACGTTTGCTTTGATATTTACATGAACAATTGAGTTAAATTTGGTTTGTATCTTAAATTTCATTCTCTTCTTCAGTGATGACGTTAAGAAATTACCATCTAGTGCTTCATACTGCGTTCTATATGCGAGAGCTGCGTTCGTAAGTCTCGAGAATTTAATTTGGCTACATATGATTTAGCGTATCGCTATCATTCTAGTTGTGGAGTTAAGATCCATATTTTTATACGTATGTTTACTTGTGTAGCCTTGATCTAAGGCTACTCACTAAATATGCATAGTGCGATGATGAAATCGAGAGATGCTCACCGCGAGTTTAGGATTTCCACAAGTTAAAAACTGAGTTGAATTCAATTGTATTTCTCATCACAAAAAGGCAAACTAAGATTAGGGATCAATATATGAGACTCGTTCTTCTCATCATTATATTCTCATCTTACTTTAGTTTCGTTATTTAGTTTACTTACTCTCAGAAACCTTGTGATTTTGCTTGACTTATAAGAAAAGATCATTACTAGTACTCATAAGCTGAGGAAAAATATTGTCTCTGTGGGTTCGACACTCTACTTCCATTTTGTAACTTGACACGACACGTACACTTGCGTAGCACTTATATATTCACACAACAAAGCGTGCATCAAGTTTTCTGGCGCCGTTGCCGGGGACAAGTTTTTTTTTTCTCTAAGTATTATCTTGTGATATTAGTAATTCTGAGTAATCTGAGTTCAAGTATTGTTTTCATTTTTACTCGTTAACTACTGGATATCAGTGTATGTCCAGATATCGAAACACTGAAATTTTACCATTGAATTCTGAAATCGAGAGAACTTGTAGGCTGAATAGAAGGAATTTGAGAAATAACAATACTATTAATCTTGAGATGGATGTTAACAGACAAAATAATGTGGTTAACAATGAGGAGCGAGTAGAACCTAATGCGCAAGTTGACCAGAATGTTCAACCAAATGTTCCTAGAATGACTTGTCGAGACTATAACACACCCTTGCGAGGAGGATTGCATTTTAGCATAGTCCGACCTACCATAGCCGCTAATAATTTTAAAATTGACTCCACTATTATGCAACTAATTCAACATAACAAGTTTGGGGGTCTCAACAACGAAGATGCTAATTCTCATCTAAGGTCATTCTTAGAAATTTGTGATATGTATAAAGTAAATGGGGCCTCAAGTGAAGCGATTCAGCTAATGTTATTTCCATTCTCCCTAGAAGAAAAAGCTAAAGATTGGCTTAACTCGTTACCACATGGTTCTATAACCACTTGGGAGCAGTTAGTAGATAAATTTTTAAACAAATATTTCCCTCCCTCTAAAACCGCTAAGTTGATTAGAGACATCACCACTTTTATGCAAAATCACGGAGAGACTCTTTACGACGCTTGGGAGCGTTTTAAGGAGTTGTTGAGAAGATGTCCACATCATGGTTTACAACAACACCAACAGGTATCCACATTCTATAATGGGTTACAAACGGCTACCATGATCTTAGTAGATGGTGCTGCGGGGGGGGGGGGGGGGGGGGGGTCATTGATGAAAAAGTATCCCGAGGATGCTTATGCTATCCTTGAAGATCTTACTTCTAACAACTACCAATCTTTTGAGAGACAAGGGAATAACAATCCAACTGGAGTCCATCATGTTGATCAAATCACTTCGTTAGCCGCACAGATGGCTTCACAGTTCAATATGATAAACAAACGTTTAGATTCCTTGAGTCAAAATACAGTAATGCCATCAATTAGTAGCCTTCAATTGTCTAATCCTAACACCTCCTTCACCATAGAACAATTGAATCAAGTTTCTGAAGAAGCCAACTATATAGGTGGTCAAAGACAACATATTCTTCCAAATCATTACAATCCTGAGTGGCGGAACCACCCTAACTTCTCGTGGAGAAATAATCAAAATGTTAATCACCCACCTGGATTTAATCATATTCCACATAACAATCAAGGGAATTCAAGAAAATTAACAGATGAAGTAATCTTAGAAATGTTCCAAAAGAATGATGCAAGGGTAGTAGGTATAGAATCATCTCTTAGATCATTAGAGAATTCCATTGGACAGATTGCTAATGCATTAAACCTAAGGCCGGTTGGAACATTACCCGCCGATACCACTCCTAATCCAAAAAGAGATGACCCATCTAATCAATGCAACTCTGTTACCCTAAGAAGTGGGAATAAGATTCCGAGTGGGGACTTGTTACTAGAAAAGTTAAAGAATGAAGATAAGATGAAAAAGGTAGAGGACCCTAGGGCTAAAGAAGGAGTAGAAATTGTAGATTTAGAAGAGGAAAGAAAAGTCTATCCACCTCCGCCTTTTCCATCTAGGCTCACTAAGACAAGGCTTGATGCACAATTCCAAAAATTCATGGAAATTTTTAAGAAGTTGACGATAAATATCCCTTTTGCTGAAGCTATAGAGCAGATGCCGAGTTATGCAAAATTCATGAAGGATATTCTTTCTAAAAAGAGAAAATTTGCTGAAAAGGAAGTAGTGGCATTAACTGAGGAATGTAGTGCTATTCTACAAAAGAAGCTACCCCCTAAATTAAAAGACCCAGGAAGCTTTACCATACCCTGTTCCATAGGTGTTAAATTTACGGGTAAGGCCTTATGTGACTTAGGGGCTAGTATCAATCTCATGCCGCTCTCTATTTATAATACATTAGGCCTTGGAGAGATAGCTCCTACTTCTTTAACCCTTCAGTTAGCAGATAGGACGTTAGCATTCCCTAAAGGCATAGTTGAAGATGTTTTAGTAAAGGTTGAAAAATTTATTTTTCCTGCAGACTTCGTGGTTCTGGATATGGAAGAGGATAGGGATGTGCCTATCATTCTTGGTAGACCTTTTCTGGCTACAGGAAGGACTCTTATTGACGTTCAAAAAGGAGAGCTTACCATGAGAGTTCAATGAGGAAGAGGTAACGTTCAACATCCTTAAGGCAATTAAATACCCCAATGATAAAGAGGAATGTCATTCTATTGATAACATAGATATTCCAAATAAAGCTTTTAAACAGAATGATCATTGGGAGAAAACATTGCTAGCAATCCTTAATAATGAAGAGTGGAACGAGGAAGAAGAATATAGTAATTTAGCTAAGGTTTTTAATGTTAGTGAAAGGTGGAGAACATATAGGAATGTTGAAGCACTTGAGAGATCAAGTGAAACTAAAATTCTGAAACCATCTATTATGGAACCACCTCAATTGGAATTAAAACCTTTACCCAGCAATCTAAAGTATGCTTTCTTAGGAGAAGATAAAACTTTGCCGGTAATAATTGATGCATCCTTAGAACAGAGTAAGGAAGATGAATTGTTAGAAGTCCTTAAGAAATACAAAGGGGCTATGGGGTGGACTATTGCCGACATACAAGGCATTAGTCCCACTATATGTATGCATAAGATATTATTGGAGGATGATTCAAAGACCTCCATTGAACATCAAAGAAGACTTAGCCCTCCGATGAAGGAGGTAGTAAAAAAGGAAATTATTAAATGGTTAGACGCTGGAATTATTTATCCCATTTCTGATAGTAAATGGGTCAGTCCGGTCCAATGCGTGCCAAAGAAGGGTGGGATGACCGTAGTGAAAAATGAGAATAATGAATTGATTCCTACTAGGACAGTGACCGGATGGCGTATATGCATGGATTATAGAAAGTTAAATCAATCGACTAGGAAGGATCACTTCCCTCTTCCATTCTTAGATCAAGTGCTGGATAAGTTGGCAGGGAATGAATATTTCTGTTTCTTAGACGGGTATTCAGGTTATAATCAAATAATGGTTGCCCCTGAAGACCAAGAAAAGACCACATTTACTTGCCCTTATGGTACATTTGCGTTCCGCAAAATGCCCTTTGGGTTATGTAATGCTCCTGCTACGTTTCAGCGTTGTATGATTTCTATTTTTTCTGACTTGATGGATGAGGGAATTGAAATTTTTATGGATGATTTTTCAGTATTTGGCAAGTCTTTTGATGAGTGTTTGGAGTCTTTAAAAAAGGTTTTGAAAAGGTGTATGCAAACCAATTTAGTCTTAAATTGGGAAAAGTGTCACTTCATGGCAAGAGAAGGCATAGTCCTAGGTCATAAAATCTCCAATAGGGGTCTAGAAGTAGATCGTTCCAAAATTGAAGTAATTGAGAAACTCCCACCCCCTACAAATATTAAAGGTATAAGAAGCTTTCTAGGACATGCAGGTTTCTATAGGAGGTTTATAAACAATTTTTCTGCAATATCTAAGCCTCTTAGCCATCTACTTGAAAAAGACACGCCTTTTCATTTTGATCAATCATGTCTCGAGTCTTTTAACACATTAAAGAAAAGTCTGATTTCATCACCTATTATAATAGCACCTGATTGGAATTTACCATTCATTCTGATGTGTGACGCTAGTAATTATGCTCTAGGGGCGGTTTTAGGGCAAGCCCATAATAAAATATTTCATACCATTTACTATGCAAGTAAGACCTTAAATGAAGCCCAAATAAACTATACAACCACGGAGAAAGAATTATTATCAATAGTATTCGCGTTTGATAAATTCCGCTCGTATTTGATTAACTCGAAAGTTATAGTTTACACGGATCACGCTGCAATAAGGTATTTGGTAGATAAGAAAGAAACCAAGCCTAGACTTATAAGATGGATGTTGCTATTACAAGAATTTGATCTTGAAATTAAAGATAGGAAAGGGGCAGAAAATCCAGTAGCAGACCATCTGTCTAGGTTAGAGCAAATTGAGGAGAAAGATAAAGAAATAGTAATTAAGGAAAATTTTCCTGATGAAAGTATCTTAGCAATATCAGAAAATATTACACCATGGTATGCAGACTTAGTAAATTATATTGTGAGCAGAGTATTACCACCGGAGATGAGTTATCAACAAAGGAAGAGGTTTTTACAACAAGTTAGGACATACTTCTGGGATACACCTTATTTATTTAAACATTGTGCGGACCAAATCATAAGACGATGTATCCCTGAAGTGGAAGTACCTAAAATTCTAGAAAGGTGTCATGCTTCTCCATATGGAGGACATTTTATGGGACATAAAACGGCATTGAAAGTATTAGAGGCGGGATTTTATTGGCCAACATTATTCAAAGATGCGCATAACTTTGCAAAATGTTGTGATGCATGTCAAAGAATTGGAAATATAGGCCAACGAGATAGTATGCCCCTACATAATATATTAGAGATAGAGATATTTGATATGTGGGGAATAGACTTTATGGGTCCGTTCGTAAATTCAAATGGAAACTTATACATTCTAGTAGCGGTGGACTACGTATCGAAATGGATAGAAGCCGTTGCGACCAAAAATAATGATGCCCAAACTGTACTTAAATTTTTAAAGAATATTTTTAACAGATTTGGCACTCCTAGGGCCATCATCAGTGATGGAGGGTCACATTTCTGCAATTGGCAATTTAAATCTTTGTTGAAGAAATATGGTGTGAATCATAAGATTGCTCTGGCCTATCATCCACAAACCAATGGATTAGCTGAGGTGTCTAATAGAGAAATTAAAACAATCTTGGAGAAAACAGTAAACATTACCAGAAAAGATTGGGCTCATAAACTCAATGATGCCCTTTGGGCATATAGAACTGCATATAAAACACCTCTAGGATTGACTCCGTATAAATTAATTTATGGGAAAGCTTGTCGGTTACCCGTAGAGCTAGAGCACAAGGCATATTGGGCGGTTAAAAAACTAAACTTTGATTTTCAAAATGCCGGCAGGCAGAGGTTTTTCCAACTAAATGAACTAGAGGAAATTCGGATGAATGCCTATGACAATTCTGAAATTTATAAAGAGAGAACTAAAAGATGGCATGACTCAAAATTAAGGAAGAAGGATTTTAAACCGGGGCAATTGGTTTTATTATACAACTCAAGATTGAGATTGTTCCCGGGTAAACTGAAATCTAGATGGTCAGGACCATTTTTGATCAAGGAAGTTCACCCTTATGGAGCAGTAACAATTTATAATGAAGTAAGTGGGTCGGAGTTCAAAGTTAATGGTCAAAGACTAAAAATTTATATGAGCAACAATGAGGATTTACAGAAATCCTCATTCATTTTTGAAAACTAAGTGGAAAAGGAAGTCCTGCCGGGACTGAAAATTAGGCGCTAGGCGGGAGGCAACCCACCATTTTATCTATATTTTAATCTAAGCTAATTTTGTTTTAGTTAGTTCTTCAAGTTATGAGTCATGTTGTGGAAAGAAATCGCAAGGGGAAAAAGTCAGCAGTGCAGTTCTGGAAGTTGCAACGTGCGGAAAAAAAATTAGTTGCAACCTTTTTTTTTCGGGTCTCATATAAGCGCTATACTTGGCGCCGGTTTAGCTGAACCGTTCCGCCTTTTCATATATCAGTGGGGCCTAGGTAGACACGTGGCGTCAGTTTTATGGAGTCGGTCTGGCTTCTTATTCAAAAGGCGTGAGGCATCATATCGGCATTTCCTCCAAGCTCTAAACCCTAGGTCTGCGATCGGGAAGACGACTGCGCCAACCCTCGCCTACCAGGCATCACGACGAAGGGCGTTTGCTCGGCGGCGAAAGGGCGGAGATCGGGAGGAACGAGAGAGCAAGCAGTGCCTCTGCCCGACACTCTGCGGCCCTATATCTCCAGATGCGGTAAGTTCTTGCTTGCCTCCTTCAACATTTTACCTCAAGTTCGAATAATGGACAGTAAACTTTTCCCCTTTTCTAAACCTATCCCTCCATTTACCCTTAATGTAGAAAATGTCTTCTAAGAAAAAAGGGAAGACCATAGCAAGGAAGCCCTTAAAGTTTATAAATGAGGCTGCTAAGGAGAGATTTGAGATGTTAAAGTCTATCCCCATGATTTTTGAGCGGGGTTTTAAGATGGAAAAGAGATCATGGAGTTTAAGCTATACACAGCAAATCCAGGCTCTGCAATGGGAAACCCTCTGCCACCCGCGAGATGAAGCCATCCTCCCATGGGTGTACGAGTTCTATTCGAATGCCAGGTTCTCCGAAAATGAATCAGTGATGGTGCGAGGAAAGGTAATCGATTTTTCTGCGAACTCCATTAACATGCTGTATGAATTGGGATGTGAAGAAGATTTCTATAGTCTGAACCATCCGATCGACAACTCTGAAGTAGCTACGTTGGTATGCAACTCCCCCGACCTTGCATGGTCCAATGCAGCAACTGGATCGCTTAAGTCTACATCTCTGTCAAGGGAGGCTAAGGTTTGGTTGTTATTTATTAATGCCAGCATTATGCCGACACGACACTTGAACAATGTGACATTAGACCGAGCAACTCTAACTTATCATATCTTGAAGGGAAACCGGGTTAACGTGGGGGAAGTGATTAGTACTCATCTGAAAATGAAGATCAAGGAGAACAAGGTT
The DNA here is from genome assembly GCA_039583875.1 of Platanthera guangdongensis. Taxonomy (NCBI): domain Eukaryota; kingdom Viridiplantae; phylum Streptophyta; class Magnoliopsida; order Asparagales; family Orchidaceae; genus Platanthera; species Platanthera guangdongensis. Next base: position 131,844,250 of record CM077154.1, on the reverse strand, counting down.
AGGCAATTGTGGTTCCCGGTGCTAATCACTGAGTTATGTCGAAGTGTGGGGGTGGTGCAGAGCATGGAGGACTTGGTGACACATGTAGGCCGGGAGATAACCGAGCGAGTCGTGAAGATAAACATTAAGGTAGGGAATGAGTGTGATGATGGGACCAAAAAGCCTAGAAAGAGGAGCATGGGGATCCCTTCCTCTTCGGGCGGTAAACCAGATGATGTTTTGATACCAGGGGCAGAGGGAGCAACACTAGCCGATATTCTAGGCAATATTGAATATATGAAAGTCTACAACCGATGCCAGCACCGCTACTTCAGATCTAGACTGGATTATCTGCAGAATAGTCTAGATAATTTATCACGGAAAGCAAAACAGCCAATCGAGGAAGCCCAATTCGAATATCAATGGCAGTTTGATGATCAGGGGAACCTGGTGGACATGGATGGTAACAGCCTCGACCCGACTGAAATGACTGAAGATAAGGACGACGAAGCACAAGATGATGATGAAGGCTAGCATTCACATGCTTATAGCTTACCACTGTTCCGATTGCACAAACAGTCTTTTGCATATTTTGTGCTTAAAAACTTGAACTATATTTTGCATATTTTGTGCTGGGTTAATTTTTGGACTGCACTGTTAATTCTATATGCTTGAATATATGATATTTTTGTGGACTTCATTGGCATCTGTGATTTATATATGACTACTTCTATATGCTTGAGTATACGATATCTTTATGGATTTCATTGATGTCTGTGGTTTACAGATGCTGAATAGTTTATGTGATAGATTCAATCATATCTTTAATATTATTAAAGTGCCCTCCATTATTCTTTTCTTTTGTCCATATATGTGCATGCTCACCAGCAACAGGGCATCGTTTTGGAGTCGGGATCGGGAGGACTTATACAAGCATGGGCATTGAGGATAGAAAGACAGCAACTTCCCTGGATGGTCAGCTTGAGAAACTCTAGGGGAGTACTTCCGTTTCAACTATATTTTCTGAAATTCTCTTATATGAACCAACCTTGCTAGAAGCTAGTAACGTTTTAAGTAGGAATTGATTGTGATTTTGGTGATTCAAAATTCTTGCAGTACTTAATAAGTAAGTTATCCTAGAGATCCAATGATAACTAATTGGTATGGCTAAACAATCGTAAGAGCTCGGATTTTTAAATTGAAGTTAGTATGATTTTTTTGGTAAAGCGCTCTTAAGCGTTCGTATCATGCACAACTTTCTTTAATTCACTTTTACTCCCCGCAATATTTTAAATTGACTTTCAAAAAAATTGGGAGGGGTGAGAAGAACTGAGTTGATGATGTAAACTTAGATAAGTGTTTAAGTGGCTACTTCATTCTGATCACTCATGAAACCCTTTGAGCTTGCTCCTTATCATTTTGTTAGACACTAGTGAATCTAAGTTCCCTACATTCCAACTAGTTGAATCTTAATGCACTATTCAATTATGGGTGTTCGACTCAGCATTTTGATGATAAGATTATAAGTCATAGTGATATGCGGCCTGAGTATGTACGAGCCTACTCGGAATGATCCCAACTGTGACCAAAAAAAGGGAAAAGAGAACTAAAAAGAGAAATAAAAAAAAAAGAGTAAGGAACAATTTGGTCATAGTGATATGTGGCCCAGGTATGCACTTACGTACTTAGAATGATCCCAACTATGAACTTTATATTTATAAATACCTATTGCTTAAGAGTTGAACTCCATAAGATGAGGGAGTATTAAGATTATTAACTAGGGAATTACCTCTCCATTATTAATGCATGTCCATGAATAGCTAATCTAATCAAGCCAAGGCCAACCTTTCTTTCACGTGCGCTACTAACGCTTGTCGAAGTCAAATCAAAAACTTAGCTTATTCTTATCCTTCCAAATTAGTGCGGAGGCTCAATAAGAAAATTTTTGCGTGGGAGTGAATAATTTGAAGAAGGCACACACAACACCGAAATTCTTAATTTCGCTTTATTTTTCATCAACTAACGGATTTGTGATGTTTGAGCTCTCAATGATTGATAAGCTTATCAGTTGGAGAAATTGGATTTCTTAAGTATGCTTTGTTTAATTTCTGTTAAGATAAAAAAACTCATCGAACTCTCATCTTGGTAATTAGTCTGTCACCTAATTCACTATTAGGAATTGTCTTGCTAGGGACTAGCAAGGGGTAAAGTGTGGGGGTGTGATAACTTCTTAAAAGAAGTTATCTATGCGGTTATTTCCAACAACTTATTCAGTGAAAACAATTAAAATAAGTTTAAATGATATGGAAATGAAAGTAAACTCTTATTTATTTGAATTGTGGCTAATTTGGTTTTGTTTCGATGTATTTGTATCAGATGCGCCAAAGAAATTTGCCTGGAAAAGGAAATTCGCCAAAACTTCATAGCTTGAAAGAGAGGTTGCAACGTCCACGAAATAATTAGTTGCAACTATCAGGGTTCGGATGGGAAAGGCAGGCGCAGGCGCAGAGGTTGCAACGTGCAGAAAAACAAGGTTGCAACAACCTGGGGCGAAATTAAAATTCGAAATTTGAATTTTGGGGCTAAACGAAAACATGGAAGGGTGCATCTCTTGGGGATTTTTGGGGGGAATTTAGACAACAGTTATGGAAGTAATAAAGGGACACATAGAGAAATTCGAAAAAGAGGAGAGGAGAGGGGGCGGAATTCATCTAGGGCTGGAGATCGGGAGGAAGAAGAGGCCGCGCAGCAAATCCAGATCCGTGCAAGGGGAAGCGACAACATCCTTTGTAGGGGCATTCGTAGAGATCAATTGGTTGGCTTGTTCTAACTTTTATTCATCATGTTTGTTGAATCCTCTCTCCGATTTCTCAAACTTTTGACTATGATGAACTAATTCGCTTGCGAGTCTTATATGTTGTGAACTATTCGACGTTTGCTTTGATATTTACATGAACAATTGAGTTAAATTTGGTTTGTATCTTAAATTTCATTCTCTTCTTCAGTGATGACGTTAAGAAATTACCATCTAGTGCTTCATACTGCGTTCTATATGCGAGAGCTGCGTTCGTAAGTCTCGAGAATTTAATTTGGCTACATATGATTTAGCGTATCGCTATCATTCTAGTTGTGGAGTTAAGATCCATATTTTTATACGTATGTTTACTTGTGTAGCCTTGATCTAAGGCTACTCACTAAATATGCATAGTGCGATGATGAAATCGAGAGATGCTCACCGCGAGTTTAGGATTTCCACAAGTTAAAAACTGAGTTGAATTCAATTGTATTTCTCATCACAAAAAGGCAAACTAAGATTAGGGATCAATATATGAGACTCGTTCTTCTCATCATTATATTCTCATCTTACTTTAGTTTCGTTATTTAGTTTACTTACTCTCAGAAACCTTGTGATTTTGCTTGACTTATAAGAAAAGATCATTACTAGTACTCATAAGCTGAGGAAAAATATTGTCTCTGTGGGTTCGACACTCTACTTCCATTTTGTAACTTGACACGACACGTACACTTGCGTAGCACTTATATATTCACACAACAAAGCGTGCATCAATGGCGCTAAAGAGGAACTCAAGGGTAACGATCCTCATCTTGAGCATGAATAGCTCTCTTTCTTAGCATAGGAAGCCCGCTCTCGCGAGTTTGCAGAGAGTTGGAGGCGTTCCTTCGGGTAGATATGTAAAGTCCCCATTGTTTAGAGTCCGTATGCGAGAACGGACATAGGCATTTTGGTTGAAGCCTACCCGGACATGTTAGTCCGGATCGGTGATGTTGCATTGCATAAGGCCGGAGAAGACTCCGTGCTATGGTTTGTTTTCGGGTTTTCTACGCGGTAGATTGCAGCAGGGAGCCTTGGGGACTAACCCAAAGGTGCACCCGGAAAATTGGGCGGATACGAGATCTTGCCAACTTGGTGGCCTGAGAGCCAACTTGAACATAACGTGGTTATATGACTTGCGGTAGAATGAGACTCGGCGAAAGTTTGACCCGCGCAAATGGCTTAAATTGTCGTTGCGATGTGAGCACGGGTTAGATGGAACCGTACCTGCTCTATGTCGTTCGGGTTAGAGAGACCTAAGGTTACGTGGCACTCGCCGTTGGCATAGATGGGAGTCTTCGGCGGTCAATGGCTTAAATTGTCGTGACCCAGGCCAGGAAGACGAATTGCTCATAGGAATGGCCGTCTAAGTGGCGGTGGTGAGTCCGGAATGTTAATGGCTTTAATTGACGTAACATCGACCGGTTCACCGAGAATGTGCCCTGAGTGCACGGGACGTGTGGCCGTACGAGCCAACGTCTGTGATGAAATGGCTATGGTTTATGCATTGCTCGCTTGTGCTAATGAAATGCAGGGAAGGAGCATCGCCGCCCCGAGTTGGGGGCGGGATCGTTATAATTTGGTCAACATTGCTGACCGTTGCCTTGTTTGCCACCGTGCGGTGGTTTGTTGCTTGCAGGTGCAGCTGGACCAAGCGGTCAATAGCGGGCTAAAGCCCTTTTTGCGAAGCTGGCCCTCGAAGGCCCAAGTGGAAATGTTTTCTGTTTTATTCATGTATGACCGGCCTGCGTGCCAAGGTTTGTAAATCATGTATTATCCAAGTGAAACATTCTGTAAGGCCTTTAGGACGATTTTGGGTATTTTGTATACATTCCTAATTATTGTAATAGTGGACATTCGTGCTCTAATGCTGGGTTCTTGTTTACAACCTATATAAACTGCTTCCGCTAGAATGCTCTGTGTAGGACGTTGAGATTGGTTGGATGGTTTCCATACGTAACCACCCGGTCTGTCTGTGGTATATGGCGTCGGGCCCCGGCCGGACCTACTGCTATATACTATGCGACGGATAGGGGGTGTTACAATTTGGTATCAGACTACTGGTTTTGGTCGGGCTTAAAGTGAATTCGTGGGCGAATTCTTTTTAAGGGGTGGTGAGCACATTGTGTGCGTCATCGTTATAATGGTAAAAGAACCCATGAATGTCCACTTAGGAATGAAAATACTCGTGTTTGAGGAACCTGCGTGTTCCTATACTTGCTGTTTGCAATGTTATGTGGTCGCTTAACGGTGTTTTGTACCACTATAGGTGACCAGAAGTGGTGTTGGGCCATCAGAATGCCGAGTTTCTGAGGCTAGCAGTGCACCGGATGTTGCTCCCGCAACACCTCTGTCGGCTGAGAATATACGTTTGGTGGCTGAAGCGGTGTTGGCCGTGATTAATGCGCAGCCTGGAAGGCAAGCGCAGCAGCCCGCTCCCGTGATGGAGCAAGAACCTCTGCAAGAGGCTGAGCCGAGGAGGGTGGAGCAAGTGGTTGTAGAACCGATAGTGCCAAGGAGGGCAACTAAGAGGAAGTTGAAGCATGTAATGAGCTTTAACCCTCCGTTATTCTCGGGGTTGGGAACCCCATCTCAGGCTGAAGACTGGCTCTCTAGGGTGAAGAGAGTCATGACGGCGACGGAGACGGAGGAGTGGCAAATGACCACCATCGCTACGTTCCTGCTGGACGGTGAAGCGAGGATGTGGTGGGAAGGATTGGAGCTGCATCATTTGAGAGGTAGACAACTGATAGACGTTCCGATGGAAGAGTTCTCGGGATTGTTCTTAGCAAGATACCTCCCTTCTACTCAGAGGATTTCAATGGAGAATGAGTTCCTGAAGTTGGTGCAGGGTGAGAGGAGCGTGGATGAATATCTCCACGAGTTTACGCGGTTGAGTCGTTATGCTAGCTCCACCATCATGGATGAGGAGCGCAAGACTAATCGTTTTTATGAAGGCTTGAAGGATGAGCTGAGACTATTACTGTCGGGGCCGATGACGCAGGGTTTCTTAACCTTGGTCAATACTGCCCGGTCCTTGGAGAAGGACATGAAGAGCGTGCAAGCGAAGAAAAGCTTGAGTGAAAAGAAATCTGAGTTCAGAGTGCCGACTACTTCAAAGTCCGGCTATCGGAGGGCTTTCAAGAAGCATAAGACTTCGGGTCCAGCTCCTTCTGGCGCTTTGGGGCGACTACGGGTCGGACCCCGGGTGCGTGCTTTACGTGTGGAAAGACGGGGCACTTTGCCCGTGATTGTTGGAGCGGACGTCCTAAGTCCGAGAGGAGGCCGGGAGCCACATATGAAGAGAAGGGAAAGGCGGTGGAGTCGACCGCATCCCATTATGCTCCGGCCCAACCAAGGGTCTACAATCTTGGCCAACAGGAGGCCATTAAACAAGCTGATGTGGTGACAGGTACGATTTAATTGATAGCAAGTCAATTTCCTTTATATGCTTGTTATGCACATGTTACCTTACCACTACTTGTTTAGGATTTGTATTGATTTGTGAAAATCCGGCACGAGCACTCTTCGATACGGGAGCTTCACACTCCTTCTTGTCCGAAGGATTTATATTACGCATCGGGTCCCTTCCTCGATGGCGAAGGATAAGTTGGATGTGTTGTTGCCCAATGGGTGTTCGATGCGAGCGGATAGGATCTGCGATGTTAAGATTCGTATTGGGGAGCAGGAGTTCGACCTGCGAGCGTCTTTACTTCCGTTAGTGGAGTTCGACGTCATATTTGGCATGGACTGGCTCTCGGAGCAGCAGGCCCATATAGATTGCGGTAGCAAGGAAGTCAAGCTGGGAGCAAGTCGTGAGACGACGTTTACGGGCTTAAAGGGGTCGAGCAAGACGTTGATGTCTGCTCTTCAGGTGGTGAAGGCGGTTCGTGCCGGAGCAGAACTGTTCTTTACACTAGTGGAGGTTGCAAAGCCGAAGCCCGCTTTGGATTGTATTTCAGTGGTATCGGAATACCCTGATGTGTTCCCCGCAGATCTTCCTGGAGCCCCGCCTCAACGGGAGATAGATTTTACGATCGAGCTAGTGCCAGGTGCAAAGCCTGTGTCACGATCTCCGTATCGGCTAGCGCCTAAGGAAATGGCGGAGCTGAAAGTTCAACTGCAAGAGTTGTTGGAGCAAGGGTATGTGCGCCCGAGTTCTTCGCCTTGGAGCGCACCGGTCCTCTTTGTTAAGAAGAAGGACGGAAGCTTGAGGTTGTGTATTGATTATCGGGAGCTAAACAAGCTGACTGAGAAGAACAAGTACCCGATCCCTAGGATTGATGATCTCTTTGATCAGTTAGTCGGGTCGACGGTGTACTCGAAGTTAGATCTCAAGTCTGGGTACTATCAGCTGCGGATAAGGGAGAGTGATATCCCGAAGACAGCGTTTAGTACGAGATACGGGCATTATGAGTTTACGGTCATGCCGTTTGGGCTGACTAATGCGCCGTCAGTATTCATGGATTTGATGAACAGGACGTTCAGGGAGTACTTGGACCATTTCGTGATCGTCTTCATCGACGATATTTTGGTGTACTCGCAAAGTGAGGAAGATCACTTCAAGCATCTTCATTTGGTGTTGGAGACGCTAAGGAGAAACCAGTTGTATGCCAAGTTCTCGAAGTGCGAGTTTTGGCTATCCTCAGTGGCATTCCTCGGGCATATAGTGAGTGGAGAGGGTATTGCGGTGGATCCGGCGAAGATTGTTGCGATACGGGAGTGGCCTGAGCTTGCTACGGTAGCAGAAGTCCGGAGCTTTTTGGGGCTTGCCGGTTATTATAGGCGCTTCGTAGAGAACTTCTCGCGGATAGCGCTACCTCTCACTACTTTGACGAGGAAGGAGCATAAGTTCGTTTGGACGTCGGAGTGCGCGCGAGCTTTTGAGGAACTGAAGTGTCGGTTGACCACGGCGCCTGTGGTGAGTTCGCCATGTGGAACCGAAGGCTATGAGATATATAGCGATGCTTCGGGCAGCGGTTTGGGTTGCGTGCTACTGCAGCACGGAAGCGTGATAGCTTATGGCTCGAGACAGCTAAAAGTGCACGAGAGGAATTATCCGGTCCATGACTTGGAGTTAGCGGCCGTGATTTTTGCCTTGAAGCTGTGGAGACACTATTTGTACGGTGTGAAGATTGATATCTACACCGATCACAAGAGCCTAAAGTACCTGATAGATCAGAAGGATCTGAATATGCGGCAGCGTAGATGGATGGAGTTCCTGGGGGACTATACATTCAAGATCCACTACGTGCCTGGCAAAGGGAATGCGGTTGCGGACGCGTTGAGTCGCCGAGCCCCAGCTCAAGCAAATTGGCTATCAGTGCATCATGAGCGGTTGGTGCAGGAGTTGGAGGCGTTGGAGATTGTTTGTGTGGACAGACAATCAAGTGCTAAAGCAGTTCTGAATTGGACTGAAGTCCAATATGACCTGGCTGATTGTATTCGGCAGGCTTTGGATATGGATGCTCATATGAAGCAGTTCATGTTAGAGGCTCTGGATGGGTCAAATTCCCAATTCGTCGTGGAGGACGGATTGCTTTGGAAAGACGGTCGTCTGTGCGTCCCAAGCGTGGGCAATTTACGGGTGGAGTTGTTGTACGAGGCGCACCATACCAAGTACTCAATTCACCCGGGGAGCACGAAGATGTACCGTGATATAAAGAAACTATTTTGGTGGCCGGGTTTGAAAAAGGATGTGGCGCTATACGTAGCGAAGTGCCAAACCTGCGCCTTGGTAAAGGCGGAGTGCCAAAAGCCGGGAGGATTTCTTAAGTCCTTGCCTATTCCGGAGTGGAAATTCGACGACATCTCTATGGACTTTGTGCACGGTTTGCCAAGGTCGCAAAAGGGGAACGACGCCATTTGGGTGGTTGTTGATCGATTAACGAAGGTGTCGCATTTTATTCCGCATAGGAAGGATGATCCGGTGGAGAAGCTGGCAAAGCATTATGTGGATAATATAGTGCGGCTTCATGGTGTGCCCCGCAGCATCGTGAGTGACCGAGATGGGCGGTTCACGTCCAATGATTGGAGGCTGGTGTAGCAAATGTTGGGAACAAAGCTGAAGTTTAGCACAGCCTTCCACCCACAAACGGATGGGCAGACCGAGAGGGTGAATAGAACCATGGAAGACATGCTTCGCATGTGTGTCTTGGATTTTGGAAAGCAATGGGAAGACCACCTTTATTTGGTGGAGTTCGCATACAACAACAGCTACCAAGCAAGTATTCAGATGGCGCCCTTCGAGGCCCTATATGGTAGAAGATGTCGCATGCCGTTGTCTTGGATAGAAACGGGTGAGTCAAAGTTGTATAAGCGATCGGAAGTAGAGGGTGCTACTTCTTTGGTGAGAACCATTCGGGAGAGGTTGCTTATGCTCAGGACCGGCAAGCAAAGTACTATAATGCCAAGCACAGGAACGTGGAGTTCGCTGTGGGCGATTATGTATACTTAAAGATCAAGCCATTCAAGGGTGTCTCGCGGGTGCGGCAGTTGAAAAAGCTAAGCCCAAGATACCTTGGACCGTTCGAGGTTCTGGAGCGAGTTGGAGAAGCGGCCTATAGGTTGAAGCTTTCAGTGGAGCTAAGTGGTTTACACGATGTATTCCATATTTCGGTGCTTCGGAAGGCGGTGCAAGAGCCTACGCAAGTGATCGCGGTCGATCAAGTGCCGGTGGAAAGTGGGCTAACGACAAAGGTCAAGCCCGTGCGGATTGAGGACTCGGAGGTCAAGCGGCTACGCAATAAAGAGATCAGGATGGTCAAAGTCCGGTGGGACAATTGCGGTCGTGAGGAGCTCTCTTGGGAGCGAGAGCAGACGATGCTTGACGAATATCCGGAGTTGTTCCGCTCAGGTACAAATTTTGTTTTTGTACATGTTTTTCCCTTTATGTAATTTCGTGGGCGAAATTCTTTTAAGAGGGGTAGAGTTGTAACGCCCTGAAACTCAAAGGAGCAAAGGGGGACGTTTTGGTCCAGTTTGGGTTCTGGCAGAAGGCACACGGCCTGGGACACGGGCGTGTCCCAGGGCGTGTCAAGCGTGTGTCGACACTTAGCCGCGAAGTCGTCGAGTTATACTCGACGATTCGTCGAGAATGGGCACACGGCCTGCGACACGGGCGTGTCGCAGGGCGTGTCGACCCGTGTCGACACTTAGCCGTGAAATCGTCGAGTTATTCTCGACGATTCGTCGAGAATGGGCACACGGCCTGCGACACGGGCGTGTCGCAGGGCGTGTCGACCCGTGTCGACGATCGTCCCGGGGAGTCGTCGAGATTCACTCGACGATCGTCGAGACAAAGAACACGGCCTAGGACACGGGCGTGTCCAAGGCCGTGTCATCAAGTCGTCGTTCTCCCCTCGACGAAATGTCCCGTGTACACGGCCTGGGGTCCAGGCGTGTCATTGTGACACGGGCAAGGACACGGGCGTGTCCTAGGACCCGTGCAGTGCTCGGGTTGAAAACGGGGGAAAATCATGGGGTACACGGCCGGCTACACGGCCGTGTCAGCTGGAACACGGGCGTGTCAGCTCGAACACGGGCGTGTTCGATACCCGTGTGAGGGTCCAGGAGATTCGATTTTGACGGCGAATGCGGCACACGGCCCTGGACACGGGCGTGTGCCAGGCCGTGTTCGGTCCAGATTGGGCATTTCAGCCCCGAATCAAAGCCGTTCGTTTTCTTAGGTTGAGATCCAACGGCTGGGGATGGTTCCTGAGAGGATATACCCGGGTTTGACTTAGAAAAATCCATTCTTTCTTACCTTTTCATCTCTCCAAATCCTTGGAGAAAGGGGAAAAGCCATTGGAGGAAGAGGAGCTAGATCCGCCATTGGAGGAGCTTCGGAGCTCCGAATCGCAAGCCGACTCCGGATCCACGGAGGCAACGCAAGTGCGGTGATTTCTATCCGATTACTTTTCGATGGCGCCAAAGAGGAACTCAAGGGTAACGATCCTCATCTTGAGCATGAATAGCTCTCTTTCTTAGCATAGGAAGCCCGCTCTCGCGAGTTTGCGGAGAGTTGGAGGCGTTCCTTCGGGTAGATATGTAAAGTCCCCATTGTTTAGAGTCCGTATGCGAGAATGAACATAGGCATTTTGGTTGAAGCCTACCCGGACATGTTAGTCCGGATCGGTGATGTTGCATTGCATAAGGCCGGAGAAGACTCCGTGCTATGGTTTGTTTTCGGGTTTTCTACGCGGTAGATTGCAGCAGGGAGCCTTGGGGACTAACCCAAAGGTGCACCCGGAAAACTGGGCGGATACGAGATCTTGCCAACTTGGTGGCCTGAGAGCCAACTTGAACATAACGTGGTTATGTGACTTGCGGTAGAATGGGACTCGGCGAAAGTTTGACCCGCGCAAATGGCTTAAATTGTCGTTGCGATGTGAGCACTGGTTAGATGGAACCGTACCCGCTCTATGTCGTTCGGGTTAGAGAGACCTAAGGTTACGTGGCACTCGCCGTTGGCATAGATGGGAGTCTTCGGCGGTCAATGGCTTAAATTGTCGTGACCCAGGCCAGGAAGACGAATTGCTCATAGGAATGGCCGTCTAAGTGGCGGTGGTGAGTCCGGAATGTTAATGGCTTTAATTGACGTAACATCGACCGGTTCACCGAGAATGTGCCCTGAGTGCACGGGACGTGTGGCCGTACGAGCCAACGTCTGTGATGAAATTGCTATGGTTTATGCATTGCTCGCTTGTGCTAATGAAATGCAGGGAAGGAGCATCGCCGCCCCGAGTTGGGGGCGGGATCGTTATAATTTGGTCAGCATTGCTGACCGTTGCCTTGTTTGCCACCGTGCGGTGGTTTGTTGCTTGCAGGTGCAGCTGGACCAAGCGGTCAATAGCGGGCTAAAGCCCTTTTTGCGAAGCTGGCCCTCGAAGGCCCAAGTGGAAATGTTTTCTGTTTTATTCATGTATGACCGGCCTGCGTGCCGAGGTTTGTAAATCATGTATTATCCAAGTGAAACATTCTGTAAGGCCTTAAGGCCGATTTTGGGTATTTTGTATACATTCCTAATTATTGTAATAGTGGACATTCGTGCTCTAATGCTGGGTTCTTGTTTACAACCTATATAAACTGCTTCCGCTAGAATGCTCTGTGTAGGACGTTGAGATTGGTTGGATGGTTTCCATACGTAACCACCCGGTCTGTCTGTGGTATATGGCGTCGGGCCCCGGCCGGACCTACTGCTATATACTATGCGACGGATAGGGGGTGTTACATATACAGCCTCATGTCTTAAGTCGAATGCGGTTTGGGGGTCTCTTAAACCAAAGCTCATAGGGTATAACCTCTAATTTAGCATGAGGGACTTTATTTAGAACATGATTTGCAGTTAAAACTATTTCTCCCCCAAAAAAGTAGGCATGACAACAGTTAAGAACATATGATTCAACATTTCTGTTAGTGCTCTATTTTTTCTCTCAGATATGTCATTCGATTGTGGTGAATAAGAAGCAGTAGTTTCTGTTATGATTCCTTGAGAGGCAATGAAACACTTGAACTCACTTGACATGTATTCTCCTCTTCTATCACTTTAAAATCATTTTATCCTCATGTTTAGTTAGTTTTCTACCCTGGTTTTGAAAAGACAAAGCTTTTCAAATGCTTTATCTTTTGTTTTAAGAAGATAAATGTGGCAAAACCTTGAGCAATCATCTATAAAAGTGATCAAATACTTCCAACCCCCTCTAGTGACAAAACTTTTAAAGTCACAGATGTCAGAATACATTAGCGATAGAGGTGTTGTGTTCCTAGTAACCACACAAAAAAGTTTCCTAGTGATCTTAGTATGAGCACACACTTCACATTTCTCAATTTAGTTCTTAGTGTTTAATGTGATCTGGTGAGTTCTAGCTACTTGGAACATTTTTTCTATAGTTTACGTGTCTTAATTTCTCATATAGAGTCTTTGGGCTAACTAAGTTCAATTCAACTTATTGAACTATTTCGTTTACTATACTTAAGACGGTACATCCTATTTTGGACGTATGCACATCTAAAATAGTGAGAGTTAACTGATAGTGTTACTCTACCGGTACAGAAATAAAAAGACATACCAACACCATAAAGTAACTTATGGACACTAGGTTAGGAACTAGTGAGAGAATAAACTTAACATTTTAAAGTTAAAGTATTACCTGAGGAGAGCAGCAAGGTTGTGTTCCCCACCTTCAGAACGTTGGTTGTCTAACCATTTACAACAGTCACAAACTCTTTTGCAGCAGTGAGCCCTGTCATCAGATTAGCATTGTTGCAAACGTGACGTGTTGCCCCCGAATCAAAGTACCACTCAGTGTTGGCCTTTGCATTTCCAACTGTAGCAACAAATTTGGATCAGCGAGACTAACCATATTGGACTGGTTGCTGTCTTGTGGTGCCCTGGTCCTCTCCTTCTTAGGTAACATGCAATCAGATGCATTGTGTCCCCATTTATTACAGTTGAAGCACTTGCCCTTAAACTTTTTGATCATTTTACTAGGGCCTACAACTTGGGGACTACTGAGGGAAGATTTGGTCTTTCTAGGGTTAGGCGCGCTATTGAAGCCAAAAACTGGCCTCAACGAAAGTTCGGACTTTGGGGTGTAGCTGACACCTACTTCTCCCAAATCTTGACCACTGACTAGTAACAAAGGACCTAAAACTGACCCTAAGCCTCAGCTGGGAGGTCCCTCCACTAACCCGAAAGATCTCTGAGCGCTTCCCCTCCAAAGTCAATTGCGGGGCTCGGAGTACCTCAGAAAGCACTAAAAGGATTTAAGAAAATATGAAAGTTTGCCTTCTGAGGTACCTTGTGGGTCTATTTATAGATTTTCTGCATCTGATCTGCCAACAACATAACTCTGTTATTCTAAAGGGATATTTGCAGTCCAAAGTGGCATGCCAACATCCAAACTCCTCTGTTCCGAGGAGCAGAATGCAGGTCAAAGGGCATTCAGGTAATTTCTCCTATGGATCACACTGGGCGGGAGGCTTCTCGCACATCTAGGCGAAAGCCCTCCCGCCGCTATTTTGTAGGCCTTCCGCCTATCCCGAGATATAGGTTGTTCGGGCTCCCCCTGTAAGGAACCTAGGCACAAGCCGCGAGGTGTTGGGAGCGCCGGGTGGCGAGGCGTAACTCAACGCCGAGGATTGGTCTCGCCCAACACCATGAGTTTGGGGTATCCCGCTCGTATAGGCGCAAGACTTCCCGCGTGTCTTGGGCGGGAACCCTTTAGGCCATTGACTAGTCTGATCAGTTTTCAGCCCAAAGCTAACCCAAGGCTAGCCCAATCTTGGCCTTTTGGTCCTCGAGGTCCCATACAGTGAATATGGGGTTGTACACAATCCTCGCACTTTGCGAGCTAGCCTTACGCTCAGAAAGACGTGTCCAACCCCAGATTTTCGCTGAGCTAATGCTAACCTGGAAGGGAATCTTGAGTGGGCCCCACACTGGTCCTCTATATATATGTGTCGTTGGGCCATCCCTCAGGCCATCGTTGTTGCTGCAACCTTCTGCTGAGGTTCCCGTCAGACCTGTAAGATGTATGCCAAGCGCAACGAGAGGCAACTCTCGTAAGTGCTTCAAGACCGTCTCGCCGCTGCTTAGGCGAGAGCTCGAGCTGACTGCGTCGGGGTTGCTCCCTGGCTAATGCGCAAGAGACCAAAATCCTCACCCTCCCGGCCGAAGAAGAAGAAGGCCAAGTCGGTTAGGCGAGACCATTTAAAGAAGGATCTAGCCTAGCCCACCCTGACTCCCGATCACGCTGAGAACCCTCCTTCCCTGTCAGAGGTATTCCTCTCGCTTCACTTCTCGGTGTAAACCCACTTTGCTGTGTTTGACACATTTCCCTTTGCGCCGACAGGTTCTGGTAGCTGCCGTTGTTAATCCTCCGACTGATACCGAGTTGATTCACTCCCTCGGTAAGAACCTTCCGCTGGTCTCGAAGGTCGTCCCCCTGACTACCCAAGTCCAGCCTGCGATCCATCCCGGTAACCTCTTCCGTCATTCATCTTGCATGACTTGCTTTCCTTCTGCTATCTCGTTTCTTTGCAGCTCCCGCCCTCGACAGCCCAAAGCTCACCCACCGGAGCCCCCGAACTCCCGTGCCCAACGATCCCATGAAAACAATAACCGGTCTTCCTGTCTCGCCAGGGAGGGTTATTACTGTACCAACCACACCCGCGACAGGGCCTCGGCCTCCGGTGGAAGAAGATATCGTCACTCCCTGACTAGCCGAAACCATCGCTCTAGAGCGTGCATCGTATCCCCCGGGACGAGGAAAACCGCTCCACCTGCTTTTTGGAAAAGGCACGGAAGGGCAGCCCGACCCTTCTCGCCGATCTCCCGCCGAGAGCCCGCCCTCCGCTATAGGTAAGCGGTCTTTGCCCAGTCTTTTCGCCCTTTCTTGATTTGACTGGATTTTTCCTGCTAGATCCGACGGTTGTGAAGGCGGAAGCCGATGAGGAAGAGGGGATGATCTCGCCCCTGCCCTACCCCAGCGATATGGAGGACTAACTTGATGGCTGCGGGAATAGTAAATCTCAGTGGAAGAGGATAACAAGAAACCTGGCAAAACTTGTTTGGATGCGCCAAGCCGATTCGCTGGTGGTGAGCAGGCTCGAGAAGAGGGTCGAACGGCGGATGTCCATGATCGAGAGGGATTACGCTCACCTTCTCGGCGATCAGGAGCTCTAGGTCGAATGCGAAGAGACATCCCCCGGAAAGTACATTGCGCGAGTCCGAGACCAGTTGCGCTTGACCAAACAGGGGCTCACCGCCCTGACTGCTTACCACTACCCGCGGGTACCGCCGAGATCAGGAAGGCGAGGTCGGGGCCAATGGCGTTGGGAGCAGTATTGAACTTCATAGGGTCTCGCCCTTGATACTTTATTCTATATTCTTTGCTCTTTTATCTATCTTGTCAAGTGTCTGGTTCTCACACCCCTTTTATGTTTCATATATGTATGCTGCCTTGCTTCTTACCCAGGATTGCTCCTGGAAGCTTTTGCCATTTGCAGATGTGAGAGACGTCGGCGAGGCGGGGTGGAATAAGGAGAGTCAACTATCAAAATTTGCTAACCACACTTCCGCCGCCCAGAAAATCTCTAATGGTTATTTCCCTCTCTATAAATAGGCAAGTCCACCAACCTCATTTACTCCTCTAACTCCGCGCATTCGTCTTCTCTTCTCCTTGCTCTCTCCGCCCTCTGCAACTCAGAGCCTCTCCCCTACTAGTCTCTCCTCTCCCCTTCCGCTTTTTCTCAAGATGTGTGGCGAGAACGAAGGCAGCTCTAAGTGCGCACGAGCCTTCCTGGACCACAGCTTTCCTCCATGCCAGTTGACCAAGAAGTACCTCCAGATAGTTGCAGATTTCATCCCGCCAAGGTTCGTTGCTCGGAACCCAGTGAATGACGATAGGGTCAACCTCACGCCGTCGGGAGAGCTCACCATCCCCCTGGAGCATTTTGAGGTGGGCTTCCGCTTCCCTCTCTGGCCGGAGGTGCGTCAGACCCTTCGATACTATGGGGTGGTACCAGTTCAGCTGAACCCCAACTCTGTCGCGATCCTGATGGTCTTCGTCTGCTACATGGAGGCGGAAAAGATCGAGTTCAACCTACCGATCTTCCGGAAGTTATTCAACTTCCGTGCGAAGAACAGGGTGGTGTCCTTCTCAGGCCAATCGGTGAAGACGAGTGGTCTCACCAATAAAAACCACAACTGGGCCCAGAAGTTCGTCTTCGTTTCCGGGAACTTCAGCAATGTTCCCCTCGCGCCAGTCCAATACGATGAAGCGACCTACAAGCCTCTCGCCCCCCCCCACCTCGAGTTTTTCGGGGTGAAGACCTTCGACGTCCAGTTCCTCCGGCAGGACCTGTGCTCTCTGCTCCCAGTCCTTCCCGGCGAAGGTACCTTCTCGGCATATTGCTGTGGCTTTTTATCAGAAACTAAGAGTTTAACCGTTAGAGCTTTCGCAGGTGAGCGGGAGATTCCCCTCCACCAGCCCTTTGATGAGGCTGGGGGTTTCGCCAGCACCGTAGCCCTCTCCAAATCCGGCGCTTTGGCCTGCCGAAAGGAGTCAGGCTCCTCCTCCACCCCGAGTGGCCGAAAGCGGAAACCCAGCTCTCCCCGTATAGCTCCTCCCAAGAAAGTGTCCGTGGAGGACAAGGGCAAGCCCCCTGCCGAGACCATAACCGGGCCTCTGGCCAAAACCCCGGCCATGCTCCCGGCCTCGGCAGGGGGAGCCAGCGCCTTCACCAATATTCAAGCGGCCTTGAAGGGGGTTTCTGCTAAGCCTGTGCCGAGAGGGCACCAAAACTTCGGCATGGGCGGGAAATATCTAGACGAAGAGGGCCAACCCCTCCTGCAGTGGGATCCGGAAGCCAACCAGGTCATCCTCTCGTCGTTCCTCCCCTCCTGGTTGGAACAAGAAACTACCAGCGGCGAGGCCTACGCGGTAGGCTTCGGGCTGTACAGTAGGGAGGACGCGAGCGTCTACGACCAAGAGACCACGAAGGGTCTCGCTCACGAGGCTATGCAAGCCCAGATGCACGCGCTTGAGCTTACACATATGTGTGCGCGCCGCGGCCTCCATATGGAGTAGAACCTGGTCGACACGAAGAAGTAGAGGTGGTCGCGCTGAAGGTGGACCTGGCAAGCTTGATGAAGCTTCTCGCCCTCCGCCCGTCAATTAAGGTACGTGATCCCTCCGCTGCCCTCTTCATACTTATCATTTGCCACAACTCAAAGGATTTTTTTTTCAGGATTCCGCCCAGGCTCAGTTGGCGTGCGCGAGGGAGGCTGACCTGGCCTGCGAGATCCAACTCCTGAAGGCCGAGCTCAAGCTCGCGCAAGAAGCCAGGGCACCGACTCCGCTGTCTATAGACGAGAGGCTCAAGAGTCGCCACTTCTCGGAGTACGAGATAGAGGTGATGATGCAAGAGAATGCATAGAAAGCAAGCGCAATGGTGATCAAAGTGCTGTGGGAGTTGGGTCTTTTGAACGAAGGCGGTGAGACCCTTACCACGTGGGGGGTCCTACCCTGGTTGTTCGAGCCCATACCCAACCCCGCAGAAGAGGGAGGCCCTCCTAGTGAAGGCATACCAGATTTTGGCCAGGGAGATAGGTTCGGCAGCGGTTCCAGCGAGACCTCCAGCGAGAGCTCTAGCGAGACCTCCGACGTCTCCTCCTGATAGCCTCCCGCCTTCTTTTTTCTTGTTTCATTTAAACTTGTAATATTTTTCCTTTTTGACTTTTCATGTAATGGGCGAGATGCCTAGTGACATGCAACATTTTGGTGTATATATAAAAGATTGGTTTTTTCTGCTTTTCTTGCCGAAAGGCCTTTATAACTGTTCATCTCTTATTTTTTCACTCATTGTCGTTCGCAAGCGCTTCCGCTACCGTGCTTAGGCCTTAGGCTCTTAGGTGGTCACCGTGGATCGTTCATCGCATAAATTATCTAAGCAAACTTCGTCGAGAGGGTGTGCCGAGAAGCATTTGCCGAAATGTTGTATGCCGAGAGGCCATGAACTTCTCTCCCCCTTATTGGAACACCCTATTACTAATTTGGGTCAGGATCACTATGTCTCTAGGAACCTTTACTTGACCTTCTGTATAGCTTAATAGGTCAATTAGAATTGAGTCTAAGGGTTAGAAGTCTATGATTGGAAGCTGCCCTGGAGACCAAGTTTTTCTGTCTGGAGACTAAGTCTGATCGTCGAGCTCAGCACGACGATTCGTCGAACTCCGATCGACGATCGTCTAGCTCAACTCCGACGGATCGTCGAGCTCCACTCAACGATCGCCGAGCTCAACTTCATAATATCGTCGAACTCCATTCGACGATCGGTGAGCTCAGGTCGACGATTTTTGACTCTGCTTTGGATCTTTATCTCTGAGCTCAGTTCGACGATCTTTGAGCTCAGATCGACGATTATTTTGCTGCTTGAGTTTTCCAGATCGCTGAGCTCAGCTCGACGATAGCAGAGCTCAGTTCGACGATTTCAGATAACTTCCAGAATTCAAATTCAAATCAGTCAGGAGTTATTATGTAATTAATTCAGAGATTTGCTAGCCGTTTTCATTCAATTCTGGACCAAGTTTCAAGGGACTTTTCAAGGAATAATTCTGTGGACTTTCCTCCAGAAGAGTTTTTGCAATTAAGCATGCAATCAATGCAGACCAACGGCTATCCTTGACAGAGAATGATATTCTATTCTGGAACAGAGAATAAAATACAGAATGTTTTTTGAATCAAGATAGATTAACAAGAAGAGAACACACAATACAGATTACAGAGACTCATTCAAAATCTTCTGTCAAAAAGAATTCTGAAGAACACTCATCCAAGGAGATCTAGTTTTCAATCTTCAGATCTCTTCATCTTTCAAAGTATTCAAGGCCAACATCATTTCAAGACTCCAGACACTCAACATTTCAGCTATTGCTGAAATCATCCATTGCTGGAGTTCTATATTTGAAGGCCTATCACCCTCAAGCAAAGCTTTTCTTCCTGAAGATTTCAAGGATTCAGGGGGAGCTTTGACATCAATCCACTTAGTCTTCTCAGCTGTTTGAGAAAGAGAAGACTGTCATCACTCTCTCACCCCCACTCTGTAAAGGGTTTTTCAAACTCCCTTCAAAAGTTTGAACCTGGTTTTTGAGCACCTTGTCAAAAGCTCATTGGTGGCAAGACACCTGATCAAAAAATCTGCTTTGGTTTTTGAGCACCTTATCAAAAGCTCATTGGTGCCCAGGACACCTGATCAACTCATCCTGCAGTGGATTCCTACCTAGGGTGATAGAAGAGTGGATGTACCCAAGTTTGGGGAACCACTATATTCCCTTGTGTCTTCTGGTTCTGCTTGCTTTCATTTTTGTTTCTGGCCTTGATTCTCTCTGTGCTTAGTTTTTTGTTTAGCTTAGTGCTGTAGTTAGATTCTTTATTGCTTCCATGCTGACACAGATTACAACAATTGTTGTAAAAGCTTGTAAAAGTTTTAAAGCACCATATACTCTATTCACCCCCCTCTAGAGTATATCAGATCTAGTTGCCCTTTCAATTGGTATCAAAGCGAGGTTGGTTAAACATACCATATCTGATTGGTTGTACAGGCTAACACCTGAACCCCAAGATCTCAAACTAGATCTGTTTTTCTTTTGTACTTTATTATTAGATTTTGTGTGCACAAATCATGGCCCAAAACAAAGATTATGCTAGCACCAGACCTCCAGTGTGCAATCTTTCCAAGTTTGCACTTTGGAAGGCAAGGATTAGACTTTACATGAATTCTATTGACGAAGATATTTTTAATTCTGTTTTGACAGTGTGTCCAAGACCCCCAGAGAGCACAAGCACAAATGTTGTTCCACCTCCATCAGGAACAGATGCTGACATCAAAAAATGGAAAGTAGCTGATGCCAAGGCTATGAACATTCTAGCCCAGACAATGTCAGATGACATATTTCAAAAGGTAGATGAATGCAATTCAGCCAAGGAGATTTGGGACAAGCTCTCAGAAATAGTCTCAGGCTCAGCTGATGAGAGAAAGGACAGAAGATCCCATCTCATCTCCCAATATGAGAACTTCAAGAAGGGAGAGACTGAGTCAGTGGGAGACATGCACAACAGATTAAGTCTAATTGTCAGTGAACTAAGGATATTGGACAAAGAGATTTCTCTGACAGAACTTAATGACAAGATCCTAATGTGCTTCCCCAGCACTTGGGATTCAAGAATCTGGTCAATTAAGGATGCCAGAAGTCTGAATGAAATCACCACTGAAGCCTTGTTGGGTAAGCTCAAATCTTATGAGCTACTTATCAAGAATAGAGAGGAAGAATAGAAGGCTGCTTCACCAGCCACAAGGAAAGAGAAAAACATAGCCTTTAAGGCAACTGAGGATCTGCCTGAAGATAAGAGCACAGGCAATGATGAATTACTCAGCTTGTTGGCCAAAAGATTCTACAAGATGGCCAGAAAGGACTTCAGAAGAAGATCATACAAGGAGCAGGACAAGCCAAGGTATGACAAGTTCATTAGCAACAATAAAGATATTATCTGCTTTGGTTGCAGGAAACCAGGGCACATAGTTCCTGACTGTCCAGAGAACAAGATCAAGGACAGAAGGGACAGAAAAGAAAGAAGAAAGGAGAAAGACTTCAAAAGGAATGGAAGTGGCAAACCTTCTTCAAGCAAAAATAAGCATACAAGAAAATGGTTTGTTGCTGAATCCTGGAGTGAGACAGAAGAGGAGACAGAAGCCTCTTCTAGCTCAAGTGATGATGAGGATGATGCAGAAGAAAAGAAGTTCTGCATGATGGCAATCAATGCCTCACAGCACAACTCAGAGGAAGAGGAGTTAGAGTCAGACTCAGAGACTCAACCTGAAGAAGATCAGGTAATTAGTTCTTTTGATTTTACTTCAGAAGATTTTAAATCTGAATTTAAAGCACTGTGTTTAGACCTACTAAAGTCTGAGAAAGAGATTATCTCTCTCAGAAATCAATTATCTGAACACAATGTTTTAAAGTCAGAAAACCTCAAACTCTCTCAGGAGTTGGAGAACTGTAGGGAACAAATAGCTTCACTGAAAAGTGAGCTCTCTGAGGCCAAGAAGCTTGAAGAATCCCTTAATGGGAGAAGCATCAAGCTGATGGACATCACAAGCACAGTGAACTCTAGATTCAACAGTACACTGGGCTTGGGTGCTTCATCCAGCCAACCTATAGTCCTAACAACTCCCATCAAGTTTATTTCTAACAAGGGAAAGGAAGTTGTAGAGGTTGCCAGGAAAAATTCTGATCTGCCTCAGAAAACTAAGTCCCAGCAAAAGTCGTCGAACGAAGATCGACGATCGCCGAATGAAGATCGACGATCGCCGAACGCAGCTCGACGATCTCAGGAAAAATCGTCGAACGCTGATCGACGATCTCAGCCAGAGTCGTCGAACGCAGGTCGACGATCACATATACCTGACCTCACCCATAGTCGACCGTCGAATGGAGCTCGACGATCTGACCCAAGATCGTCGAACTCAGCTCCAAGATCGTCGAACAGAGGTCAGAACTCTGGAAACTTTGTCAAAGGCAAATCAAAATTGAATCCTAAGGGTTCTTCATCCCAAACCTTTAACCCTTATACTGAATGGATTATACCTCCAAGGAGATATCATCCTGAAGGATATAAGAGTCAACCTGGGATGTCTTTCATTTCAGAATTCAGAGGTTATCAACCTAGGCCCAAGGTAAACTGGGTCAAAAACAAATGAATTGTTTTATGTGCAGGTAAAGACCTATCCAACATCTTACCAGCAATGGTATTTGGATAGTGGGTGCTCTAAGCACATGACAGGGAACAAGGACAACCTCACTTTCTTTAGAGCCAAGCTTGGACCCAAAGTTATCTTTGGTGATTCCAACTTTGGACAGACTAAAGGATATGGTGCAGTCCAGATTGGTTCAGTAACCTTCAAGAAGGTAGCATATGTGGAAGGACTGAAACACAACCTAATCAGCATCAGTCAACTATGTGATGAAGGCTACTAGGTGACCTTCAGCAAAACCTTATGTAGAATCAAGTCAGAGGACAACACAACTGTGTTGACAGGTAAAAGGAAAGGTAACATCTATCTAGTAGATTTTCTTTCAACTAATATAGATATTTGCCTGTTTAACTCTGTCTGTAGACCAAATGTTTTATGGCATAAGAGACTAGGACACCTAAACCTTAGAACTATTGCTAGGCTATCCAAGGACAACCTTGTTAGAGGACTACCTTCTGGCACCTACAAGAAGGAAGGACTCTGCAAGGCCTGTCAATTAGGCAAGCAAACTAAAAACAGTTTTAAGTCACTTAATAAGAGTGATTCACCTAGGATATTGTATCTGTTACACATGGATCTATTTGGACCCATCACAGTACAAAGCCTAGGAGGGAAATCCTACACTTTAGTAATTGTAGATGACTTCTCTAGATTCACTTGGGTGTTCTTTCTAAGGAAGAAGTCTGATAACTTTAAGTGTCTGACAGAGTTTCTCAAATGTATACAGATTGAGTTCAATACTCACATTGCCCTGATCAGAAGTGATCATGGGACAGAGTTTGATTCTCTTCTTATGCAAGAGTTCTGTCAGAGTGAAGGGATCAGACCTACTTTCTCAGCTCCTAGAACTCCTCAACAAAATGGGGTAGCTGAAAGGAAAAATAGAACTCTTATTGAATCTGCCACTACATTGTTGTCAGATGCTCATCTACCTCTATCCTTTTGGGCAGAGGCAGTGAACATCTCCAACTATGTGCTGAACAGAAGTCTGATCCATAAACTAAAGGGAAAGACTCCTTATAAATTACTCAAAGGGAAGAAACCTAAAGTTGACTATTTCAGAATTTTTGGTTGTATTTGCTACATTCACAATAATGACAAGAAATATCTAGCAAAATTTCAAGCCAAAGCTGATGAAGGAGTGTTTCTGGGATACTCCATGATCAGCAAGGCCTATAGGGTCTATAATAAATCATCTTTGAAAATTGAGGAATCTGTTCATGTTTCTTTTGATGAATCTAACATGTCTTTCAAGGAGAAGATTTCTTCTACCATAGAACCTTTGCAGGAATATTCTCTAGTTGAAGATATGAACAAGTTACAGGTTGCTCAAGAGGATGAAAGCAGTGAAGATGAAGGCAATGCTCAACATATTGAAGCACCACTTGAAGAGCCAGTTGTTGTACCACAAGAGGAAACAACAACACAAGTTGGTGAACAATCAACACCCCCTGTTGATTTAGTAACATCAAGAGACCATCCAATTACCCAAATAATTGGAGAAATCTCAGCTGGTGTGCAAACCAGAAATCAGGTCAACCAAAACCTGTTGCACACCTGCTTCCTATCTCAAATTGAACCTCAGTCCATTCAAGATGCAGAGCAAGATCCACACTGGATCATTGCAATGCAAGAGGAGTTGCATCAATTTGAGAGGAACAAAGTATGGGAACTAGCGCCAAAGCGTAAGGATCATTCCATTGTTGGAACAAAATGGGTATTCAGAAACAAACTGGATGATCAAGGAGTAATAATAAGGAACAAGGCAAGGCTAGTTGCTCAGGGATATTCTCAAGAAGAAGGAATTGACTACGACCAGACCTTTGCACCTGTTGCAAGATTGGAAGCCATCAGAATATTTCTAGCTTATGCAGCTCACAAAGGCTTCAAAGTCTATCAGATGGATGTCAAAAGTGCTTTCTTGAATGGAGACATCAAAGAGGAAGTTTATGTCAGACAACCTCCAGGTTTTATCTCTCCAACTCTTCCTGATTATGTTTTTAAACTGAACAAAGCATTATATGGTCTCAAGCAAGCTCCTAGAGCATGGTATGAGACCCTAGCATGCTTTCTCTTGGAAAATGGTTTTATAAGGGGTAGAGTAGATCAAACTCTTTTCATTAGAACTCATAAGTCTCATACCCTACTAGTACAAATTTATGTAGACGATATCATTTTTGGTTCTACTGACTCAAAATTGTGCAGAAGGTTTTCTAACCTGATGCATTCTAAATTTGAGATGAGTAGCATGTGTGAGCTGTCCTTCTTCCTAGGATTGCAAGTCAAACAACATGCTGAAGGCATCTTTATTTCTCAAACCAAATATGCTAATGAACTGGTTAAGAAATTTGGTATGTCTGAGGCATCTTGTATGAAAACACCCATGCCTACCAATGCTGTATTGGATGCTGATGAACATGGGAAACCTGTTGATCAGACAACATATAGAGTAATGATTGGCTCTTTACTATATCTTACAGCTAGTAGACCAGATATAATGTTTGCTACATGTATATGTGCTAGGTTCCAAGTAATCCCTAGAGAGTCACACCTCACTTTAGTAAAGAGGATTCTCAGGTATGTTAAAAGTTGTCCAAATCTAGGTCTCTGGTATCCAAAAGATTCAGCATTTGATTTAACTAGATTCTCTGATGCTGATTATGCTGGATGCAGAATTGACAGGAAAAGCACCAGTAGAACTTGTCAGTTCCTTGGTGATAGACTTGTCTCTTGGTTTTGTAAGAAACAAACATCTGTGTCAACCTCAACTGCTGAAGCTGAATATATGGCTGCAGGCAGTTGTTGTTTACAAATTTTGTGGATCCAAAACCAACTCCTAGACTATGGATACAACTTAGAGAAGTCTAAAATCTTTTGTGATAACACAAGTGCTATTTCCATAGCTCAAAATCCAGTCCTCCATAGTAGGACAAAACACATAGAGATTAGGCATCATTTCTTAAGGGATAATGTTGAAAAACACAAAATTGAACTACAATATATCCCAACTGATTTACAAAGGGGAGATATTTTCACCAAGCCTTTTGATGAAAAGAAACACACCTTCTTCCTAAATCAGTTAGGAATGTTAGATGGAGGAAGTCTTAAATAATTTCCAAGATTTTGAAAGCTAAAAATTGACCAAGACTAGGCAAAACTTCTGATTTTTCTTAGTGTCTAGAATTTTTCTGATCTCTGAACTGCGCTCGACGATTTCCCCAAAGATCGTCGAACGGAGATCGACGATTTCCAGAATCGACGAACTGAGTTCAGCGCCTCTCAGATAGTATGAACTATCTCTTCCGGTCAACGATCGTCGAACGGCGCTCGACGATCTTGTTCTCTGCACGATCGTCGAACGGAGCTCGACGCTCTCCAATATCGTCGAACGGAGATCGACGATGTTGAAAACTTTTCAGATTCCTTTAGAAACCTCGATCGTCGAACTGAGTTCAACGATCTTTCCAATTCTGCGTCGAACCCTAATATAAAACTCATTTTTCGCCGTCGTTCTCTCTTGCGCTTTCGATTTCTCTGCAAGGATTTTCTTTCCCTCCAAACAGTTCTACGCTTGGTCGTTTTGTTTGTTGAATTTTTGCAGGTACAATGGCTGTGTCTGTTGCAGTTCTAGCCGCAATGAAGTTCGATGCTGGATTCGACATTGATATGAAATCTTTCAACACCACTGATCAAATCTTCCAAGATATACTGGATTTATTCAAGGATCAGAATCTGTCTGCCCTCATGACCACTAGAATCAAGCTTGCTTCAGATGAGATAAAGGAGTGGGTCTATACTGCTCATAACCAAGACAACTCCACAATAGTTGGGTCCATTGCTGGAACTCAGGTACCTCTAACCCCCACCATTTTAACAGAGGTTTTTGGACTAAGAAATGGAGATGATACTGCTGAGTTATCTGGAGAGGAGTTTTCTGACATGCTTGCCAGGATGGGTCATCCAGAGGGAAACCCTAGCAAGTTATTCAAGAGGAACCTGTCTGTTGAATACAGGTTCCTAGCAGATGTGGTAGGAAAAGTGCTGCTGGCAAAGCACTCTGCACATGATACCATATCCAGATACCAGCTCTGCCTTATGGGAGCTCTGGTGGATAAGAGAAGTTTGAACTGGGGAGAGGTCTTCTTTGACCTAATCAAGAAGAAAATAAACAAAAGCTTTGTTAACTTTGGAAGGATTCTTGGAGTCTTCCTGCAAAACAGGTGCCCTGCCTTGCTGGTCTCCTCTGGAGTGCACATAAATGCCTCCAAGAGACTCACCTGTGCCCTCTTTGGCAAGTGGGACAGGCAAATCAGCATGCCTGGCAGGCCCTCCTCAAGTGCTGCTTCAGGCACCAGGACTCATAGAGTCACTCCCCTACAGGTCTCTGCTCTTGCAGAGGACCTGGCTGCTGCTGTTACTGCCTCTTCTCCTCCTCCAATTCCAACCCTACCTCTTCCGTCCACCATTCCAACTCCATCCACCATTACCATATCCAGCCCATCTCCAACATCAACTCCCTCTCCAGAACCCACTCTGCCTCCACCAGTAGACCACTTCCACCCTCTGTTCTCATACCCTCCACCAGATGTCACCTCTTCTCCATCTATTCCATCCTTCACCCTCCTGGATGACTCCTATATGGATGATTCCTCATCCTCTCCTCCAGAATTACCCTCCTCCTCAACTTCATTCCAAGATCTCCTCCACTATATCATTGACCAAACCACTTTCACCCCATCCATATCCATCCTCTTGTCCTCCATTTCCACCATCCCAACACCTGAGTCATCCATTCCACTCTCCAGCCCTCCACTTCCAGCATCCTCAGCTATCCTCATTCCATCTACCTCTGCTCCTATTCTTGAGCAAGTAGACCTCTCAGCCCTAGCTGACAAGTTGTATGAGCTAATTGCCCCCAGGCTCTCCCTACTCTTGGAGACCTCATTGGCTCCTCTACACTTGTCAGTGGCAGCCCTCTCTGCCAGGCTTTCCTCCCTCCTTCCTCAGGCAGCACCACTAGCAGTTTGCCTTGATACAGATGTATCTGCATCTAGGTAGGGGGAGATGCCATATGAAGCAAGCCTTCATGCTGTTGCTGCTGCTGATGTTTCTATGCCTGCTGCCCCTTCTACTACTGTTGCTGTGCCTCCAGAATGTCAGGCTCGTACTGCAGTTCTTGCAATAGACCTAAGGTCTTTGCTTTCTGCCTTTGATCCTGCATTCTTCAGCTATCTCCCAGAGGTTAATGCTGTCCAGCCCCCAGAAGATTTGTCCAAGGCACTGGTGCCTGTCTCTTGCTGTGACCCTAGCATTATCTCTGCATTTGTACATTCAGTGATTGCTGCTTCTGAAGATGTTGCTGCTGCTGTTAAAGAAACGACTGACTTTGCTTCTGAAATTGTTGATACTGCTGAGATTGCTCACACTGCTGCTGAAATCCTAATTGCTTCTGATGAGCCAATTACCAAGGATCTTCTGATGACAGAGGCCACTGTTTTTGAGCCTGCTGTAGATTCTGATGATGTTACTGCTGTTACTTCTGCTGTCACTACTCCAGCATCTGTTGTTACTACTGTGAGTGAGACTGTTACAGTTGCTGCTGTTGTCACCAGTCCAGTATCTGTTGCATCTGCTGTATTTGCTCCTGTTGCACCCTCTGCATCTGTTGCTCCATCTTCTGCTGTCACCTCTACTGCTGCTGTTGTTGTTCCTGCTTCACCTCCTGTATCTGCTGCTGTTCAGCTGAAGAAAGAATTGATGAAGAAAATAGATGCTATATATGATGACTAGAGTTCTGAGACTGATGAATTCAAAACAGACTCTAATGATTCAGCTGCTACCATTGCCAGAAAAAGGAAGGCAAGGAGCAAGGCAATGAAAAAGGTTCCTCCTGCAAAAGTCAAGGATAATAATGACATTCCATACTACATCCTTCATAACTGCCAAATTACTGAGCATTGGATGCAGTATTCCAAGAACCAGCTGAAAGTCATGAAGAAAAAGAGAAAATATGAGAAGGGCTCATCTCAATTTCAGCACCCTCATCCTCCTCCACCACCTCCTCCTAATGCAGGTGCAGGTGGAAGCTCTGCAAGTCAAGCCCCAGCTAGAAGCCAGGCTCCCTATCAACCCCATGCCAGATCCTACCAAAGGGAAAGCCAGTCTAGGGGTTCTTATTCTAGGAGAGGAGGATACAGGGGTACTCAAAGAGATATTCAAGTTTATTCCAAAGGGTATTCCAGGCAGCACCCATATTCTAGGGGAGGACATGGTACTTCTGATACTACTTCTGGTCCTTTCCCCTACAAGCTAAAAGAGACAGTGTCTGCCAGGCCTTCTCAAGATAATTCTTCCAACAGGTATGAGCCACCTGTACCATTTGAGGACCCTGAAAAGAATCCAGCTGCTTGGACTGCCAGAATGAAGGAGTTGGCTGCACTAGATCAGATCAAGAAGGCCAAAGAGCAAGGTTTAGACACTTCAAATATTTCTACAATGTCAGAGCAAAGACAAAAGGAACTAGACAAATATGCTTCCAGCAAATTCTTTGATGCTGAGAGATATATGGAGTTGCATCCTGCTGCTGTGGTCCCCAGATCTTCAAAGCAAACTTATTTGGGTGCAGCAGATGACACCAGGTCCAACAAGGAAGCTCTAAATCCAAACAAAGAAATCAAACTTGTCAAAGGCAAAGAGAAGAAGTGACAGTGTAAGGTGACAATTTCTGTGAATTCTGACTGCTATCTGGATGGCATATATACATATATATATATATCTCTGTGATGTTTCTGCAATGTCTAGCTGCTGTTTTTATGCTTCTCTGATTGTATGTTGTTATTTGAATTTTTCCAAAGTCTGTAAATATTCATCCTAACCCAAATAGGGGGAGATTGTTGGAACACCCTATTACTAATTTGGGTCAGGATCACTATGTCTCTAGGAACCTTTACTTGACCTTCTGTATAGCTTAATAGGTCAATTAGAATTGAGTCTAAGGGTTAGAAGTCTAGGATTGGAAGCTGCCCTGGAGACCAAGTTTTTCTGTCTGGAGACTAAGTCTGATCGTCGAGCTCAGCACGACGATTCGTCGAACTCCGATCGACGATCGTCTATCTCAACTCCGACGGATCGTCGAGCTTCACTCGACGATCGCCGAGCTCAACTTCATAATATCGTCGAACTCCATTCGACGATCGGTGAGCTCAGGTCGACGATTTTTGACTCTGCTTTGGATCTTTATCTCTGAGCTCAGTTCGACGATCTTTGAGCTCAGATCGACGATTATTTTGCTGCTTGAGTTTTCCAGATCGCTGAGCTCAGCTCGACGATAGCAGAGCTCAGTTCGACGATTTCAGATAACTTCCAGAATTCAAATTCAAATCAGTCAGGAGTTATTCTGCAATTAATTCAGAGATTTGCTAGCCGTTTTCATTCAATTCTGGACCAAGTTTCAAGGGACTTTTCAAGGAATAATTATGTGGACTTTCCTCCAGAAGAGTTTTTGCAATTAAGCATGCAATCAATGCAGACCAACGGCTATCCTTGACAGAGAATGATATTCTATTCTGGAACAGAGAATAAAAGACAGAATGTTTTTTGAATCAAGATAGATTAACAAGAAGAGAACACACAATACAGATTACAGAGACTCATTCAAAATCTTCTGTCAAAAAGAATTCTGAAGAACACTCATCCAAGGAGATCTAGTTTTCAATCTTCAGATCTCTTCATCTTTCAAAGTGTTCAAGGCCAACATCATTTCAAGACTCCAGACACTCAACATTTCAGCTATTGCTGAAATCATCCATTGCTGGAGTTCTATATTTGAAGGCCTATCACCCTCAAGCAAAGCTTTTCTTCTTGAAGATTTCAAGGATTCAGGGGGAGCTTTGACATCAATCCACTTAGTCTTCTCAGCTGTTTGAGAAAGAGAAGACTGCCATCACTCTCTCACCCCCACTCTGTAAAGGGTTTTTCAAACTCCCTTCAAAAGTTTGAACCTGGTTTTTGAGCACCTTGTCAAAAGCTCATTGGTGGCAAGACACCTGATCAAAAAATCTGCTTTGGTTTTTGAGCACCTTATCAAAAGCTCATTGGTGCCCAGGACACCTGATCAACTCATCCTGCAGTGGATTCCTACCTAGGGTGGTAGAAGAGTGGATGTACCCAAGTTTGGGGAACCACTATATTCCCTTGTGTCTTCTGGTTCTGCTTGCTTTCATTTTTGTTTCTGGCCTTGATTCTCTCTGTGCTTAGTTTTTTGTTTAGCTTAGTGTTGTAGTTAGATTCTTTATTACTTCCCTGCTGACACAGATTACAACAATTGTTGTAAAAGCTTGTAAAAGTTTTAAAGCACCATATACTCTATTCACCCCCCTCTAGAGTATATCAGATCTAGTTGCCCTTTCACCCCTTTTCGACTTAGAACGGGTACAGGCTGCCCGAGAACTTGGTCTCTCGTAGAGTTCGAGGTCCCTTGAAAGGGGTGACCTCACACTTACTACACTCAGGGGGACGTCATAGACCAAAGGCTCAAGAAACTAGAAACAGACCCTCGACTCTAGCGCGGAGGCCCCACCTTACACCCAGAAGACCTTGGAGATTTCCCCCTCCCTAGACAATGCTGAGCGAGGGTGCCTTGGAGGATGAAGAGAGAGTGAAGAAGTGATGCTCTCCAAGGCACCCCTAAGGGCCTATTTATAGTTTTCTGTGAATGGTCTGCAAATAACCAACCTCCAATGCTCTGAAAATTATCGAAATGCCCCTGGATTGGCCTGCCAACAGCCAAATCTCGCTGTTCTAAGCGGCTAATTACAGTCCACCAGGGATAGTTCCTCAAGCCGGGCGAGCTAGCGGTCAGGCGAGTTGAGGCCGGGCGAGCTTGCGGCCTGCGAGCTAGGGCTAGGCGAGACGGTTGGCTGGGCGAGCTGCGGCCTGGCGAGCGGAGGCCTGCTTGGCGAGACGGCGGCTTAGCGAGACGGCGGTCTGGCGAGCGGCAGCTTGCTTGGCGAGACGGCGGTCTTACGAGTGGCAGCCTGCTTGACAAGACGACGGCCTGGCGAGACGACGGTGTGGCGAGACGACGGTCTGGCGAGCGGCAACCTGCTTGGGGAGACGGCGGTCTGGCGAGCGGCGGCCTGCTTGGCAAGACGGTGGCCTAGCGAGACGGAGGACTGGCGAGCGGCAGCCTGCTTGGCGAGACGGCGGTCTGGCGAGACGGCGGTCTGGCGAGACGGCAGTCTGGCGAGCGGCAGCCTGCTTGGCGAGACGACGGTCTGGCGAGCGGCGGCCAACGTGGCGAGACGGCGGTTTAACGAGACGGCGGTCTAGCGAGACGACAGTCTGGCGAGTGGCAGCCTGCTTGGCGAGACAGCGGTCTGGCGAGCGGCAGCCTGCTTGGCGAGACGGCGGTCTGGCGAGCGGCAGCCTGCTTGGCAAGACGGCGGTCTGGCGAGCGGCAGCCTGCTTGGCGAGAGGACGGCCTTGGGAGAGGCGGCGACTTTGGGCGAGGCAGCGACGAGGCGGCTACCTTGGGCGAGGCAGCGGCCTGGCAACTCCTCGAAGGGGCCGGGGGAAGACAAATATTTCCTCCCCCTACTAATATATTACGCAGGTCCAACCAAAATTGGCCTCCTGGAGTACAAAACTCTCAAAAAGCTTAAAAACATGCGCCTGGGGGGGAGACAAATATTTTCTCCCCCTACTATCATATTACGCAGGTCCAGCCAAAACTGGACTGCGGGCGTGCAAAACTCCCAAAAAGCTTAAAAACGTGCACTGGGGGAAAGACAAATATTTCCCCCTACTAGTATATTACGCAGGTCCAGCCAAAATTGGCCTCCCCGAGGGGTCAACCTGTCAAGCCAACTAATGGGAGCCTGGATGACGAGACGGACTCGGGGTAAAACTCTTGGCCTCCCCGAGGGGTCAACCTGCCAAGCTAGCTAGTGCGAGTCTGAGTGACGAGACGGCCTCAGGGTAAAACTCTTGGCCTCCCCGAGGGGACAACCTATCAAGCCAGCTAGTGGGAGCCTAGGTGACGAGACCCTCTCGGGGGTGGGACTTGCTCTTCCCGATGCACATTCGACCCAACCAGCTAGTGAGAGCCTGGGTGAGGCAATCCTCTCGGGGGTAGGACTTGCTCTCCCCGAGGCACATTCGACCCAACCAGCTAGTGAGAGTCTGGATGAGAAGATCCTCTCGGGCGTGGGACTTGCTCTCCCCAAGGCACATTCGACCCAACCAACTAGTGGGAGCCTGGATGAGGAGATCCTCTCGGGGGTGGGATTTGCTCTCCCCGAGGCAAATTCGACCCAACCAGCTAGTGAGAGCCTGAATAGGGGTCCGCCAGAGACCAACACCCTCCTTGGTTCCACCTTCATCTCGTCAAACGCCTTCTTGAAAACGACGTTGACGGAGCTCCTGTTGTCAACCTAGATCCGGGAGATGGTGTAGCCTACGATGACTGCCTGGATGACCAGCGCATCGCAAAACAGATCCTCGTGATCCAGCATGTCCTTCATTGAGAAGGTGATCCTTTCCTCTGGGGGCGGGGTCTAGGATGTTAAAGCGACGCTCCGTCGTTACATGACATGAAGACTTGCCTTACGAGTGACCTCAATCACCACTCCACCGTGGATCACTCCTATACCTCCTCGGGTTCCTACGTCGACCCGATCCTCACACGCGTCATCCCCCTTCTCTGGGTAGAACTTCTTCAATCCGCACTGGCGGCTGATGCTGGGTTTGGGCTCTCGCCTCTCTCACTTCCAGGAATTCGGGGCAGGTAGCTGTAGTGTGACCCTCTACCTGGTGGAAGTCACAATACGACAACACTCTTCCTTCCCTCCTTCAACGGGTTGGGTGATTTCTCCTGTTACCTCTTCCCTGTTAGAAAGTAGAGAAAGGAAGCGAAAAGAAGAGAACAAGCCGAATAAACTTTTGAATAATCGAAATTTTATTATCCAAAAATGATAACTATTACAAAGGTATGCCCTCCCGTATATAGAATGGAGGAGAGAAGAGAGAATACAAATAAGAGATGTGGGACTAAAATTTACAAGCTAAGCGGACTGTACAAAGTAAACCGCACAGGCCGCGCGGTTAGACAGAAGGACTAACCGCACGGCTTACAATAAGAGATGCAGAGAGGTCGCCTGTGAAGATTGCTTAGACCGCCCGGTTTACAAGTCGCCGAGTCAAACCGCCAGACCGCGCGGTCTCTAACCCGCCAAGACAGACCGCCCGGTCTCCAACTTCAACACTCCCCTCAAGCTGGAGCATATATATCAATCATGCCCAGCTTGTCGCAAACATGCAGAAACGAGGCGGAGACTGGCTTGGTGAAGATGTCGGCTAGCTCTTTATCAGATGTGACAAACGGAGTGCAAATCTGTTCTTTTAAAATCTCTTCACGAATGAAATGGCAGTCAACCTCAATGTGCTTTGTTCTTTCATGGAATACCGATTTTTGGAGATGTATATGGCGGCCTTGTTATCACAGAACATAGGTAGAGGATGGTTGTACACCTCTCCTAAATCTAGCATGAGAGCCCGCAACCATTTCAACTCACAAGTGTTGACGCCATACTGCGATACTCAGCTTCTGCACTGGACCTGGAGACAACAGACTGCTTTTTACTCTTCCAGCTCACCAGATTTCCCCCAACAAAGGTGCAAAAACCTGAGGTAGACTTGCGATCCCCTTTGTCATCAGCATAACTTGCATCTGAGTAGGCTTCAATCCTCAGATGACCATTCTTCTGAAACAGTAATCCTTTCCCAGGCGCTGCTTTGACATATTCCAAGATCCGCAAGGCGGACTGAAGATGACAATCCCTGGGCGCTTGCATGAATTGACTCACCTTGCCCACAGCATAAGAAATGTCGGGTCTGGTCACTGTGAGATATATGAGCTTACCAACCAGACGCCTGTATCGCGAACTATCTGAAAGAAGAGGCGAATCATCTGTCCAGGTTTTGTCCTCCCCAATAGCCATGGGACATCGGGCAGGTTTAGCTCCAGTCAATCCTGCCTCTTTTAAAAGATCAAGGGCATACTTACGCTGAGAGAGAACTAAGGAGTCGGGCTTCCGAGAGAGTTCGATCCCCAGAAAGTACTTTGGAGAGCCCATATCTTTAGTGATCAGATGTTGGCGAAGATGTAGCTTTGTCAGGGCTACCCTTCCTGGTCATCGCCAGTGAGAAGAATATCATCGACGTATACAGCAAGAACAACCAGCCCAGAAGGAGTTTTGCGAATAAAGAGAGAGTGATCAGCAGAGCTTCGCACAAAACCAACAGCCGCCACAATACCGCTGAACTTGTCAAACCAAGCTCGAGGACTCTGCTTGAGGCCATAAATTGCCTTCTGCAGCCGGCATACTCGTGTCTCCCCCTGAGCAACATACCAGGAGGTTGCTCCATGTAAACGGCCTCGTGAAGATCACCATAAAGGAAGGCATTCTTGACGTCCAGCTGAGAAATTGGCCAATCCCGATTGACGGCCACAGAGAGAAGAACCCGGATTGTGCTGAGACGAGCCACAGGGGAGAAGGTGTCAAAGTAATCAACCCCATAGGTCTGAGTAAAGCCCTTAGCCACAAGGCGAGCCTTATACCGATCCACAGTGCCGTCTGGGCTAAATTTGACCACAAAGACCCAGCGACAGCCAACAACATCAGTGCCAAAGGGAGGAGGAACAAGAGTCCAGGTACCCCGCTCAGTGAGGGTCGCCATTTCCTCATCCATGGCCATCTTCCAGTGAGGAATAGCAAGGGCCTCCTGATAGGAGCGGGGTGTGGCAGTGGCAGAGATAGCCAGTGCAAAGGCCCTGCGAGAAGGAGTAAGACGATCATAGGAAACAACAGCAGCAAGGGGGTGTAAGGTGCACGTCCGCACCCCTTTGCGAAGAGCTATAGGAAGATCCAGGTCAGCCGGGCCCGCGGCATCCGGAGCATCCGTGGTAGAGAAAGCTGGCCCGGGAGAAGAGAGCGACGGCAGCGGAGAGGAGGGAGAGGGTGGTGGAGAAGGGAGAGAGAGAGGTGGAGGAAGAGGAGGGGTGGAGACGGTGTAGTGGTGGAGAGTGTAGGAGGAGACGAGGGAACGAAGGGAATGGCAGGAGAATCAGAAGCTGGGAGAAGAGGAGAAGAGGCATCCGAGAAGTAGGAGGTATTCTCGAAGAAGGTGACGTCAGCAGAGACGAACTGCTTACGAAGGACGGGATCAAAGCAACAGTAGCCTTTCTGAGTGGTGGAATACCCCAGAAAGACACATTTGGTGGAGCGAGGGGAGAGCTTATCACGGGTGGCAGAAGGGGCATGCACAAAGGCAGTGCATCCAAAGATTTGGAGAGGGAGATGAAACGGCTCCTTGCCCGGATACAAAATGGAGAACGGGGTTTGGCCATGGAGAACCGTGGAGGGAATGCGATTGATGAGGTAGCAGGCAAGGAGAACAGCATAGCCCCAATAGGAGCGAGGAACATGCATCTGGGTCATCAAGGTGCGAGCGACATCGAGCAGGTGTCGGTTTTTGCGTTCGGCTACACCATTTTGTTGTGAAGAATAGACACAACTAGTTTGATGAAGAATCCCATTTTGCATGCAGAATGTAGAGAAGTCACGACTGAGATATTCTGCGGCATTATCAGACCGAAAAACTTTGATAGAAACATCAAACTGAGTTTTGATCATGAGATAGAAGGATGTCCATACAGAGAATAATTCGGAGCGATCTTTTAACAGATACACCCACGTACAGCGAGAGAAATCATCAATGAACGTGACAAAATAGGAACTACCCCGACCAATGGTAAGAGTAGGAGAAGGACCCCAGATGTCGGAGTGGATAAGATCAAACGGACGGGTAGAGCTACGAACGTGCTTTGGAGGGAAGGAGGAGCGGTGATGCTTGCCAAGCTGACAGGCCTCACAGTTGAGCGGAGGACTTTGAGGAGGAAGGTGGGGCAGAAGTTGACGAAGAAGACGGGGAGGAGCATGACCAAGGCGGAGATGCCATTGGAGAAGATCTGTGGAGGTGGAGGAGAAGGTGGAAAAAGCAGAAATGTTGTCGAGGAAGTATAAGCCGCCACTCTCAGTCCCAGTAGCAATCGTCCGTTGGGAGTCCGGATCCTGAAAAGAGCAAGAAGTAGAAGTAAATGTGACGGAACACTGTAATTGCTTGCAAAGAGATGTAACAGATAATAAGTTGCACGGGAACTGGGGCACATATAGAGTATCCGCCAAGTGAAGAGACGGGGTGACATGAACTATCCCTGTGCCATGAACAGATGATGAAGAGCCGTCAGCGAGAGTAACTGGGGGCAAGCGAGCATGTTTTTCTAGGAGAGAGAAACACGGGAGATGGCCGGTCATATGATTCGTAGCACCAGTGTCGATCAGCCATTTGCCCTGAGTAACAACGTGTGCACGACCAGAAGACGTGACAACCGAGGCGAAAGCCATGAAGGGAGGAAGAAGAAACTGCAGCGGTCTCGGTGACAGCACACCAGCGGCACGAAGGGCCACGACCAAGGTGCAGAGCACAAGCCGCGCGACTAAACCAGGAGGTCGCGGCGACTAACAAGAGAAGCGGCTAAGAGCGAAGAGGCGGAGAGGCCGCTCAAACAAGGAAGAATCCGCGTGAAACCGCGGCGGGAACAAAAGGGAAGAAGCCGCTTGAACACGAGCGGCTAGGATCCAGATCAAGGCACAACGGGGAAGAAGTCGCGCGGACTGCAAAGGCCCGAGCGAACAGAAGAGAGGAGAAGAGCAGGTGACCGCGACCAAGATGTGGGTAAGAAAGGGACAACCCGCACGGTCAGGCAGATCACAGCAGTTGCGAGAATGCGGTCAAGGGCACAGCGGGGAAGAGGTCGTGCGGACTGAAAAGGCCGAGCGAACAGAAGAGAGGAGAAGAGCAGGGGACCGCGACCAAGATGCGGGTAAGAAAGGAACAACCCGCACGGTCAGGCAGATCACAGCAGCAAACCGCGAGTGCAGAGACAACACACGCGGACAGAGACAGACCGCAGCGACTAGGAAGTTGGAGCGGCAGGAAAGAGCAAGGAGCGCGGCGACACGGAAACAGGTCGCTGCGACAAAGAGCAGGAGGAGAAGAGAAACAAGAAGAGCAAGCCGCGCAAACAGGCAGCAGACAGAAACAAGCCGCGCGGATAGAAACAAACCGCGCGGACAGAGGAGAAGGCAAGCCGCGAACAAGCCGCAGAACGCGGAAGACAAGCCGCGAACAACAGAGAGCGCACAGAATCAGGAGGAAAAGACCGTGTCCTCTGATACCATGTTAGAAAGTAGAGAAAGGAAGCGAAAAGAAGAGAACAAGCCGAATAAACTTTTGAATAATCGAAATTTTATTATCCAAAAATGATAACTATTACAAAGGTATGCCCTCCCTTATATAGAATGGAGGAGAGAAGAGAGAATACAAATAAGAGATGTGGGACTAAAATTTACAAGCTAAGCGGACTGTACAAAGTAAACCGCACAGGCCGCGCGGTTAGACAGAAGGACTAACCGCACGGCTTACAATAAGAGATGCAGAGAGGTCGCCTGTGAAGATTGCTTAGACCGCCTGGTTTACAAGTCGCCGAGTCAAACCGCCAGACCGCGCGGTCTCTAACCCGCCAAGACAGACCGCCCGGTCTCCAACTTCAACATTCCCCTTCTTCCTATATCCATGGCTTGCTGCGGTGGGGGTAGGAACTACCTAGGGGCTTGTCTCTGGAAGTTGAACCTCCCTTGACCTCCATGGAAGTTCCCCTCACCCTGGACGGGACAACTTCCTGGACCCTGAATGGGCCCTCCCTGTTGCCTCCAACCTGGCTCCGGACCTTCCTGAGGCCCCTGGAATCCCTGAGCTCTCTGCTCTTCTATCCTTCTCCCCTCCTGATGCTTCGAGCCACCTTGCTTCTTCAACTCTGCCTCTGTCAATCTTGCAAACTTCTTGACAAACGCCGGGTTGGCTGCCTCAGTTGTTATCTCCTCTGTCGCCTTTTCCATCAGCTCCTCGAAGGAAAGGGGGGCCTTTCGGGTCAGGCTCATCTTGAGGAACCCCTCGCGCAACCCCACCGTGAACACCATCTAGAGGGCATACCAGTATGTAGATGATATATTGCTTGATTTGGCGTTATTGCATGAATATAAGCAATTTCTGTCAAAACACTTTGATAAGAAAAATCTTGGAGAAGCATCATTCATTCTAGGAATTGAGATCATTAGGGACCGATCTCACCATACATTGACACTCTCTTAGAAAGCCTGTATCGAGCGTGTACTTGAGAGATTTAGCATGCTCAGTTGTAAGGCTGGTGACGTACCTGTGCTTAAGGGTGATAAGCTCAGCTTATCACAATGCCCCAGAAACGATATAGAGAGAGTACATGAAATATATTCCTTATGCTAGTGCGGTAGGCAGCTTAATGTATGCCCAAGTCTGTACCAGACCATACATTGCCTACGCAGTGAGACTTTTAGGTAAATATCAGTCGAACACAGGACCTGATCATTGGGTGGCTGTCAAGAAAGTTTTAAGGTATTTGAAGGGAACTATGGATTTTTAGTTGGTCTACCATAGAGTTCAAAACCTTGAGTTAGTGAGTTATATAGATTCTCATTTTGACGGGTGTGAGGATGATAGGAAGTCTACTTCAGAATATATATTTAAGTTTGTTGGTGTAACGTCCCGAATCGTTCTAGGCCCCTAGTGTGTGTTTTTGAGTCAGGAGGGTTGACTCGAGTCCTGAGAAGTGCAGGGAATTGGACTGCACTTGTGGAGAAGTGGAGAAAGCAGTGCAGAGAGACACGGGTAGTGACACGGGTAGTGACACGGGTAGTGACACGGGTAGTGACACGGGTAGTGACACGGGTAGTGACACGGGTAGCGACACGGGCGTGTCCCTACCCGTGTGTGTCGAGTTACACTTGACACGCCGTGTCGAGTCTGACGAGCTGTGTCGACATCATGTGACACGGGTAGCGACACAGCCGCGTCCCTACCCGTGTGTGTCGAGTTACACTCGACAGGCCGTGTCGAGACTGACGAGCTGTGTCGACATCATGTGACACGGGTAGCGACACGTCCGTGTACCTACCCGTGTGTGTCGAGTCGCACTCGACATGCCGTGTCGAGACTGTCGTTGCCGCTTCTCCAGGAAGGACACGGGTAAGGACACGGCCGTGTCCCTACCCGTGTCACATTTTATATACAAGGGAGAGATAAAACCCTAGCCATTTTATTGCTCATTTCATCCCCTAATTCCTGTGAGAACTCCTGGTGAGAGTAAAAACTGCTGGAGCAAGTTCTACCGGAGGAGATCCGCCATCGCCGTGAAAGAGAAGATGCCGCCAAGGAGAACTACGAGATCCATGGCCGGAAATGGTGGTACCGTTGCAGTCAATGTGAGTTTCCTACCCTCTCCCTTGGTGCTAGATCTATAGTTATTTTCCTAGGAGAGACATCGACTCAAGAGAGTCTTGATGGTGAGGAGGAGTTTTCTAGGAAAGGCCATGCTAAGACTTGTGTCTTAGGTTTTAGATCTCTTCAACCACGCCCTTCTTCAATGTGATGATAAGGGATGGTTTCGTGAAGAGTTTTGGCCTCTTGAGGGTGAATAAGGGAGGAGGTTTTCTGGAATGATTTGGGAAGAATCGCCTTGAGGAGGAAGATAAACCGATGCCGTTCATTCCGCCTTAAGATGCGTGTAAAATCTGTATTCTGCGCGCAGCGAACTTCGTGGCCATTTTTAAGTGTGATATGGCCAGATCTGGGCTTTCGGCTAAACACGAAAGTTGAATCCCTTGAAAATACCTTTCCAACGAATGATTGCACGACTTCTGGCGAAGTCGGTAGCCACGGGAAAGTCTAAACGAAAATGGTGTTCAATAAATCCCGTATGCAGAAACTGTGTTCTGTACGCAGCGGAATTCAAGTCCGATTTCAAATAGGATAATGTCAAATCTGGGTTGAGGTCTGAATACGAGAGTTGTAGAACTCGGAAAGACCTTTCCATCGTGGGGTTACACGTCTTCACCGGATTCCCGTAACTTCGGGAATCTCCGGTCGAAGTTGCTATCCAGATTCATCCTGCACCTAAATTCTGGGTTTAATGAAAAATGGATTTTGATTCGGTGGAATTAATAATGCAAGATACTTGGCTTGGATGAATGATTAATTATTTGTTGCAGATTTTATATTATAAAATTGAGAAACAATATTATTTAAACGAATTGAGTTGGTAGGAATTGAAAGATTGATAATTGTGCACTTCATGTTTATATTATGACATTATCAAATGAAAAGTGTGATAGATCTTTATATGCGCATCATGTTTATATTACATTGTCATCATTTGGAAAGTCATGTAGATGAATAGATTATGATCATGGACATGTTTGATTAATGAAATGAGTCTTGTAGTCCAATACTTAGAGAGTCGTCTCCCTACGGGTAGTATTGTGAAGGGATGTAAGTGCGGTGTTGACCGTCACTTGTTTTGGTTGTGTTGAGATAAGGTGTGGATGGATGGTTGGACTGTGTCCTCGTGTTTACTTCCGAGGCCCCTTCCATGATATGTTGATGTGGTATTTGCATGTGGTGTGAGTCGACACGCGGTGTCGTAATCCTGGGTTAAGGATAGTGTGGCAGGTCTACGGGCTTGCCAGTCGTCACACCGACGGGAGTTGGCAGTTAGACTTGGTCGGTTTGGGCTGTGTCCTCGGTGTTCACGTCCCGAGGCCCCTCCGGCCATGTGAACGGTTGGGCTGTGTCCTCGTGCTTTCTTCCGAGGCCCCTTCCGGGTCACACAAGGCCAGTTCGGGCTGTGTTCTTGGTGCACATCTACCCATGACCCCGCTGGGCCATAATACGCATGGGCTCCGCTGTTGTGTTCTTAGCGTTGAGGCGTACGGAGGCCTAGGTGAAGTAGTGTGATACCCGCCTAGTAGTAGAAGTGCCCGTTCTACTGTCACCGTCTGGCCACGGCGGCTGATGCCTGAGAGGTTAGCTACCTGCTAGAAAAGTGGGAACTATAGTCTGTGTCGACATAGCAATTGCATGGGTGAGTCATTGCATAGCATACATAGCATTTCATAACATTGCACAACAATATCATCATCGTATAAGTTTGTATGGGCACTCATATACGATGAGTTATTTTATGTAACCCGATCCTTAACTTATAAGTTTGTATGGGCATTCTTATAAGTTAAGTTACTTTCCTGCTGTAGATTTCCTTACACCTGTTGTTATATGATGTTAGCTTGTAGAACTGCTAAATTATACATTATATTCATGTACCTTGCCACCTGCTTATACTCCTTTACTTGCATACTTGTTATATACTATACTCTTGTTCCTTTTCTCCGCCCGGTGCCGAGGAGTCGCCGGGGGAGCGGATGTGAAACCACTTAGTCGTTTCGACTAACGGTTGCTACGTCTTCCTTTTTAGGAGGTCACGCCGCAGGTAGAGCAGCCGCAGACTACGCAGCAAGACAGTCAGGCCAGGACGACAGGGCCTGAAGTGACGGTACCGTCGATACCGTCGGTTACTGATGTTAGTATTTTGATTACTCGGATGTAGCCCGTTTGGGCAATGATTAGCTGTACTATGATATTTTGTAGAAGCATGTTTAGCTTCTCATTATTTCATGTTTTTGGACATTATATACTTAGTGTGGATTTTGACTTCTCTTGCTCATGTTTTTGGTTGGGTTGGCATGATTTATTGATATTATTGTAGCCGGCGGAATAGGCGTCTTATGGTACAGGTTAGCCCGTGTGCTAATGATACCGCAAGGCGGCTGTTCCGGGCATAAGACTCCCCCTTCGTGCTGTGTTTTTGGATCCGAGGAGGAGGGGTCTTACAAATGGTATCAGTTTGCCACGATCCTCAACTAAGAAGTCATTCAACAATGGTGCTACCCCCGTTTGGTTAGTCAGTTTGGGGACAAACTGACTTAGCGGAAGCAGTGGTGTGCCCATATGTAATTCACATTAAGTTTGTCCAACTTGGACCTTAAGTTTAGCCAACCTGACCATAAATTTGTCGTGTATGTGTAGGTTCCACTGCATGTTGAGCTGATGGGGGGTACTCCTACCCCTCCCATACCCGCTCAGTTCCAACAGTCTGAGTTGGGGCAGACGCTCACGACCATTCTTGATGCTTTTAAGGCACAGCAGGCTCCGGTGCTACAACAGGCCCCGAGCTCCAACTGGCTGAGCACCTTCCGGGCTCTCTCCCCTCTAGTCTACCTTGGGACGGAGTCAGCCGTACGTACAGAGGAATGGATAGACACGGTACAGGAGTTGTTGGCTGGTATCCGTTGCCCGACCAACATGGCAGTGACGTTGGCAGTGTCCGTCTTGGACTTACATGCGAAGAGGTGGTGGAAGTCCCTCATGGGCTCTATCTTCCAAGGCCGGATCTACACTGAGATAAGTTGGAGTGAATTCTCGAGTGTTTTCTTGGAGCACTTTATCCCTACATCGGCCCGAGATGAGCTTGAGCAGAGGTTCCTTCTACTAAAGCAGGGATCAAAGTCGGTTACAGAATACCAGCGGGAATTCCAGCATCTCGCAAGGTTTGCGGATTCTTATGAGTTGGATGACAGAGGTTATGCCAAGCGCTTCTATAAAGGGCTGCGAGATCCCCTAAGGCAGTCCCTTTTGTTTATAGCGGATGGTAGCTTGGCGGAGATCATTGATATGGTGAAAAGATTGGAGGCGGACCACCTGGGATGTAGTAAGAGGCCTGCGGAGGACGTGATGGAAGCCGGCCCAAGTAATAGAAGGAGACGGGACTTCAGAGGAGGAAGAGGTTATCAAAGAGGTGGAGGGCGTGTCCACCGAAACTATAGGGTGGAGCATCCAGTTCCGCAGCCGCCTGCGTTGCCTCCACCCCCACAGCCTCAGCAATTTCAACAACCTGAAGGGCGTCGTGGTCTGGTGTGCTTCGAATGCAACCAGCCGGGCCACATCCGGCATTTCTGCCCGCAGCTATATGGGAACGCCCCTCCTGCTCTCCCTCCTGATCTCCCTCCTGCTCTCCCTCCACCAGCTCCACGAGGGCGGGGATATATGCGTGGTCGAGGACGAGGACCGCCAAGAGGAAACCCCGGACCGGTCCGGGATCAGGTGTACGCGCTTGACATGGCGCAGGAACGGAACCCACAAGATGTGATTGTAGGTATCATTTAATTAATTTACATATTTGCATGGTCTAACTTGAATTGATTAGAACTTACTAGACACTAGCAATAAGTTTTGGTTGTTGGTACTTAGGCACCGTGATTATTGGCGGGAAGACGGCCTATGCGTTGTTCGATACCGGTGCCTCACACTCCTTTGTGTCCGAGGATTTCATAAAAGACGTGGAGGGTGTACAGTACTTCACTGGCATAGCCCGACGTGTACGCCTTCCGGATGGCTCGGAGATGATCGCAACCGCCAAGTGCGAGTTGGAGTTATTTATTGATGGGAAGGCCTTTGATACGCCGGCCACGGTTCTGAGAATGCCGGAGTTTGACATCATTTTGGGCATGGCATGGCTGGATTGGCACTTCGCGAGGATCGACTGCGCGGAGAAGCGGATCTATTTGAGACATGGAGACTCTGACGTCATCTTCCAAGGTATTGGCTTCGCACCTCACATGGTGTTATCCTCCGTCCAGGTTGCAAAAGCTCATATGAAGGGGGATGAGGTCTTCATGATCTGGTTCGAGTTGAAGGAGGAAGCGTTGGAATTAAAGGATGTACGGGTTGTGCGGGATTTTCCCGAGGTATTTCCTGAGAAGCTACCAGGATTACCTCCGCATAGAGAGGTTGACTTCCAGATCAATCTAGTACCAGGTACCAAGCCTGTGTCCAAGGCTCCGTACAGAATGGCTCCGAAAGAACTCGCGGAGTTTAGAGTTCAATTGCAAGAACTGGTGGAGTCAGGGTTCGTTCGCCCCAGTTCATCACCCTGGGGAGCCCCTGTGCTGTTCGTGAA
This sequence comes from Platanthera guangdongensis, assembly GCA_039583875.1. Taxonomy (NCBI): domain Eukaryota; kingdom Viridiplantae; phylum Streptophyta; class Magnoliopsida; order Asparagales; family Orchidaceae; genus Platanthera; species Platanthera guangdongensis. The sequence continues at coordinate 131,800,115 of CM077154.1, read as the reverse complement.
GAAGAAGGATGGAACCCTGCGATTATGCATAGATTATCGGGAACTCAATCGGCTGACGGTGCGGAACACTTATCCGCTACCTCGGATCGACGAGTTGTTCGACCAATTAGTGGGAGCACATTGGTTCTCTAAACTGGATTTGCGCTCTGGATACTATCAGTTGAGGATACAAGAAGGGGACATTCAGAAAACAGCCTTCAGTTCGAGATATCATTTATATGAGTTCACAGTAATGTCGTTTGGGCTCACAAATGCCCCTTCGGCCTTCATGAGCTTGATGAACAAGGTGTTTGAACCGTATTTGGACATCTTCATCATTGTTTTCATCGACGACATCTTGGTCTACTCAAAGACGGAGGAGGAGCATGTCGAGCACCTGACCTTGGTTTTGAAGAAATTGAAGGAGCACGCCTTGTATGCCAAGTTTAGTAAGTGTGAATTCTGGCTTAAGGAGGTTGCCTTCTTGGGGCATGTGATCAGTGGAGCAGGATTATCGGTGGATCCAGCAAAGGTGCGAGCCGTGAAGGAGTGGTTGCCCTTGAAGTCAGCGGCCGATGTACGAAGCTTTCTTGGACTTGCTGGGTACTACTGCAAGTTCGTGAAAGGATTTTCCAAGATTGCCCTTCCTCTTACCTCCTTGACGAAGAAGGGTGTGTCGTTTGAGTGGACACCTCAATGTGAAGCAGCATTTCAACAGTTGAAGGATAGGCTTACCTCCGCCCCCATCCTTGCACTTCCGTCAGGGAAGGAAGGATTTCAGGTTTATACGGACGCGTCATATCAAGGGATGGGAGCAGTATTGATGCAGCACGGGCATGTGATCGCTTATGCTTCAAGGCAGTTAAAGAAACATGAAATCAATTAACCGGTTCATGATTTGGAGTTGGGAGCAGTGGTGTTCGCTTTGAAGGTCTGGAGGCATTATTTATATGGCGTCCACTGCGAGATCTTTTCCGATCACAAAAACTTGAAGTATGTTCACACTCAGAAGGAGTTGAACCTGAGACAACGGCGGTGGTTGGAATTTCTATGCGACTATGAGTTCACCATGAACTACCACCCCGGGAAAGCGAACTCAGTAGCCGATGCCTTGAGTAGAAAAGCGCCAGGCCCTAGCCCAGAGTCTCGGTTGATGAGTATGGAGTTGGCTCGGATGATCGAGGAAATGGAAATTACTCTAGTATTCAAGGCTCCTTCGGCAGAGTATGCAGAGTATTTGGCCAACATGAGCATAGTTTGTGATATCCGAGACCGGATTCGGGTGGAGCAAGGAATGGATGCGGCCTTGGCCCCGGCAATCAAGATAATTGAAGATGGGACCACCGATGAGTACACACTCAAAGACGGCCTCGTTTATTTTCGTGGCCGACTCTATATTCCCAAGGGCGGCAAAATTCGGGAGGATATCTTGAGAGAGGCACATTCCTCTCAATATTCAGTGCACCCGGGTATTGCTAAGATGTACGCCGGATTGCGAAAGACCATGTGTTGGCCGGGAATGAAGAAGGATGTTCGCTATTATGTTACACATTACGAAGCTTGCCAAAGAGTGAAGGCTGAATGCAGTAGTCCCAGTGGTTTGTTGCAGTCATTGCCTATCCCCGAATGGAAGTTCGAGGATATCTCCATGGACTTTGTTCATGGGTTACCTCGTTCCCGCTCCGGGAATGATTCAGTGTGGGTTATTGTTGATCGACTGACAAAGGTGGCCCGGTTCATACCAATGAAGAAGGAAGCACATGTGGATGTTTTGGTACGCCTTTTTGTGGAGCAATTTGTACGGTATCATGGCGTGCCCAAGACAATTGTTTCGGATCGGGATGGTCGGTTTACATCCAATGAGTGGAAGGCGGTACAGTCGCATTTGGGCTCGCGCCTAACCTTTAGTACTGCATTCCACCCACAGATCGACGGACGGGCAGTCTGAAAGGACCATCAGGACACTGGAAGATTTATTGAGGTTATGTGTGCTGGACAGAGGAGAGCCATGGGAAAGGCTCTTGCCACTAGTGGAATTCTCCTATAATAATAGCCATCAGGCGAGCATCGGCATGGCGCCCCATGAAGCCCTTTATGGAAGAAGGTGCAGGACTCCCTTGTCTTGGGTGCAGGATGAAGATCCGAAGGCATTGGGAAATGAATATATAGAGGATACTGATGCAGCGATCAGATTGATACGGGGTCGCATGTTGGAGGCTCAAAGTCGACAGGCAAAATATTACAATAAAAAGCACCGGATGGTGGAGTTCTAAGTGGGCGAAAAAGTGTTTCTCAAGATTCGGCCGATGCATGGTGTGTCGCGGGTACGTGGGGTGAAAAAGCTCAGCCCAAGGTATGTTGGGCCTTATATTATACTAGAAAGGATCGGCCCGTTGGCCTATCGGTTGGAGTTACCACCAGAACTAGAAAATCTCCACGACGTGTTCCACGTGTCGTCGCTTCGAAAAGCACTATTGCGGCCCGACCAGTATATTCCCACTACTGATGGTGCAGTGGCATCAGATAGGTCTGTGCGACTAGAGCCGGTGCGGATTGTTGACAGCGAGACAAGAACTTTGCGCCGCAAAAGTGTACCCTTGGTGAAGTACTATGGTCGAATCATGGGAAAGAGGAGTACACGTGGGAGCTAATGGATTTGATGGAGCAACGCTACCCGGAGTTGTTTGCTCAAGGTAATCTTATTTAAAAGAATATGTTAAATTTCCTGTTATGCATTTCTCCCCTCAGCCTAAGCCTGATTTCGGGGACGAAATCTTTTATTTTGTTTATAGGATTTGCAACGTCCCGAATCGTTCTAGGCCCCTAGTGTGTGTTTTTGAGTCAGGAGGGTTGACTCGAGTCCTGAGAAGTGCAGGGAATTGGACTGCAATTGTGGAGAAGTGGAGAAAGCAGTGCAGAGAGATACGGGTAGTGACACGGGTAGTGACACGGGTAGTGACACGGGTAGTGACACGGGTAGTGACACGGGTAGTGACACGGGTAGTGACACGGGTAGTGACACGGGTAGCGACACGGGCGTGTCCCTACCCGTGTGTGTCGAGTTACACTTGACACGCCGTGTCGAGTCTGACGAGCTGTGTCGACATCATGTGACACGGGTAGCGACACGGCCGTGTCCCTACCCGTGTGTGTCGAGTTACACTCGACAGGCCGTGTCGAGACTGACGAGCTGTGTCGACATCATGTGACACGGGTAGCGACACGGCCGTGTCCCTACCTGTGTGTGTCGAGTCCCACTTGACACGCCGTGTCGAGTCTGACGAGTTGTGTCGACATCATGTGACACGGGTAGCGACACGAGCGTGTCCCTACCCGTGTGTGTCGAGTCGACGATTTTGATGGATCGTCGAGATGCAACCCGAGAAGGACACGGCCAAGGACACGGCCAGGAACACGGCCGTGTCAAATATTGAACCGACATGGAAACTGTCGTTGCCGCTTCGCCAGGAAGGACACGGGTAAGGACACGGCCGTGTCCCTACCCGTGTCACATTTTATATATAAGGGAGAGATAAAACCCTAGCCGTTTTATTGCTCATTTCATCCCCTAATTCATGTGAGAACTCCTGGTGAGAGGAAAAACTGCTGGAGCAAGTTCTACCGGAGGAGATCCGCCATCGCCGTGAAAGAGAAGATGTCGCCAAGGAGAACTACGAGATCCATGGCCGGAAATGGTGGTACCGCTGGAGCCAATGTGAGTTTCCTACCCTCTCCCTTGGTGCTAGATCTATAGTTATTTTCCTAGGAGAGACATCGCCTCAAGAGAGTCTTGATGGTGAGGAGGAGTTTTCTAGGAAAGGCCATGCTAAGACTTGTGTCTTAGGTTTTAGATCTCTTCAACCACGCCCTTCTTCAATGTGATGATAAGGGATGGTTTCGTGAAGGGTTTTGGCCTCTTGAGGGTGAATAAGGGAGGAGGTTTTCTGGAATGATTTGGGAAGAATCGCCTTGAGGAGGAAGATGAACCGATGCCGTTCATTCCGCCTTAAGATGCGTGCAGAATCTGTATTCTGCGCGCAGCGAACTTCGTGGCCATTTTTAAGTGTGATATGGCCAGATCTGGGCTTTCGGCTAAACACGAAAGTTGAAGCCCTTGAAAATACCTTTCCAACGAATGGTTGCATTACTTCTGGCGAAGTCGGTAGCCACGGGAAAGTCTAAACGAAAATGGTGTTCAATAAATCCCGTATGCAGAAACTGTGTTCTATACGCAGCGGACTTCAAGTCCGATTTAAAATAGGATAATGTCAAATCTGGGTTGAGGTCTGAATACGAGAGTTGTAGACCTCGGAAAGACCTTTCCATCGTGGGGTTACACGTCTTCACCGGATTCCCGTAGCTTCGGGAATCTCCGGTCGAAGTTGCTGTCCAGATTCAGCCTGCACCTAAATTCTGGGTTTAATGGAAAATGGATTTTGATTCGGTGGAATTAATAATGCAAGATACTTGGCTTGGATGAATGATTAATTATTTGTTGCAGATTTTATATTATCAAATTGAGAAACAATATTATTTAAACGAATTGAGTTGGTAGGAATTGAAAGATTGATAATTGTGCACTTCATGTTTATATTATAACATTATCAAATGAAAAGTATGATAGATCTTTATATGCGCATCATGTTTATATTACATTGTCATCATTTGGAAAGTCATGTAGATGAATAGATTATGATCATGGACATGTTTGATTAATGAAATGAGTCTTGTAGTCCAATACTTAGAGAGTCGTCTCCCTACGGGTAGTATTGTGAAGGGATGTAAGTGCGGTGTTGATCGTCACTTGTTTTGGTTGTGTTGAGATAAGTTGTGGATGGATGGTTGGGCTGTGTCCTCGTGTTTACTTCCGAGGCCCCTTCCATGATATGTTGATGTAGTATTTGCATGTGGTGTGAGTCGACACGCGGTGTCGTAATCCTGGGTTAAGGATAGTGTGGCAGGTCTACGGGCTCGCCAGTCGTCACACCGACGGGAGTTGGCAGTTAGACTTGGTCGGTTTGGGCTGTGTCCTCGGTGTTCACGTTCCGAGGCCCCTCCGGCCATGTGAACGGTTGGGTTGTGTCCTCGTGCTTTCTTCTGAGCCCCCTTCCGGGTCACACAAGGCCAGTTCGGGCTGTGTTCTTGGTGCACATCTACCCAAGACCCCGCTGTGCCATAGTACGCATGGGCTCCGCTGTTGTGTTCTTAGCGTTGAGGCGTACGGAGGCCTATGTGAAGTAGTGTGATACCCGCCTAGTAGTAGAAGTGCTCGTTCTACTGTCACCGCCTGGCCACGGCGGCTGATGCCTGAGAGGTTAGATACCTGCTCGAAAAGTGGGAACTATAGTCTGTGTCGACATAGCAATTGCATGGGTGTGCATGGGTGAGTCATTGCATAGCATACATAGCATTTCATAACATTGCACAACAAGATCCTCATCGTATAAGTTTGTATGAGCACTCCTATACGATGAGTTACTTTATGTAACCCGATCCTTAACTTATAAGTTTGTATGAGCATTCTTATAAGTTAAGTTACTTTCCTGCTGTAGATTTCCTTACACCTGTTGTTATATGATGTTAGCCTGTAGAACTGCTAAATTATACATTATATTCATGTACCTTGCCACCTGCTTATACTCATTTACTTGCATACTTGTTATATACTATACTCTTGTTCCTTTTCTCCGCCCGGTGCCGAGGAGTCGCCGGGGGAGCGGATGTGAAACCACTTAGTCATTTCGACTAACGGTTGCTACGTCTTCCTTTTTAGGAGGTCACGCCGCAGGTAGAGCAGCCGCAGACTACGCAGCAGGACAGCCAGGCCAGGACGACAGGGCCTGAAGTGACGGTACCGTCGATACCGTCAGTTACTGATGTTAGTATTTTGATTACTCGGATGTAGCCCGTTTGGGCAATGATTAGCTGTACTCTGATATTTTGTAGAAGCATGTTTAGCTTCTCATTATTTCATGTTTTTGGACATTATATACTTAGTGTGGATTTTGACTTCTCTTGCTCATGTTTTTGGTTGGGTTGGCATGTTTTATTGATATTGTTGTAGCCGGCGGAATAGGCGTCTTGTGATACATGTTAGCCCGTGTGCTAATGCTACCGCAAGACGACTGTTCCGGGCATAAGACTCCCCCTTCGTGCCGTGTTTTGGGATCCGGGGAGGAGGGGTCTTATAGTTGGTGGGGCCGTTTCATGGAAAAGTGTCAAATAGACACTCATTACTTCATCCACAATGCATGCGGAGTTCGTTGCTCTTTTTGGAGCTTCCACTCACGCAGTGTGGCTTAAGAATTTCATTACGGAGTTGAAGGTCGTCTATTCTATAGCTGGACCCATCCGGATATACTGTGATAATATCTCTGCAGTTATGTTCTTGATGAACAATAAAAATATCACAGTGTTCAAGCATATGGAAATTAAATTTTTGACCGTTAAGGAATTGGTCAAGAAGGGTGAAATTTTAGTGGAGAATTTAGGGACAGATGGCATGTTAGCTGATCCACTTACTAAATGACTTAGTCTTAACGTGTTTCAAAAACATGTTATTAATATGAGGCTTAAAGAGTAGATCGATATGCTATATTAGTGGGAGGTTACATGTACCTCCAATTCAGTTTTCTGTCATTTACATTGCACTTTATTTAATTCGTTAATAATTAAGAATATTCATTCAATAATATTATTAAGTTTCAATATTCGTTGAATTTATGTGACACGTCACACTTCATACAAAGTCTCATAACTTGTGTCAGTCGGAGCATAAGACCTAGGACACTTCATTTGAATTATGACATGTAGTATGTCTTTTGACACATGTATTTCAAAAAACCTTAAGGTTAGACATATCTGTTCTTTGGAACACTTAAGAACTTCTCGCAGTATGGTTTAGGGCATTCATTTGAGAAGTTTGATTGACCACCAAATTAGAGCAACGTTCATATGCATATTTTCAGTATGTTGTTTTATGTTTTATTTAACCGCGCTTTGTTCATGTCGATTGAATCTATAAGCTGTTGTGATCATGGAATTTCCCGTGTCGCTCAATGATGCGCTTGCCGTCATGATTCAGAGTGAAGGACTTGATTGGACCAGATTGACACGGGAGTCGACTCAATATCACGTTCGCTAATTGGTATCCTTAAGTTTAGTGAAGATTTTATCGGAATGTCATAAGTTACGATGAGCACAAGTACAAGTGGGAGAATGTTGGAAATTTTTTTCTGTTAGGTGGACTTGATTCATCGAGGCGTCCCGTTAAAGTCGTATGCGTATATTAGGTCTATTCGGACTCTCATGAGCACGAGTTAATTCAATCGCGCGAATGGTCAAAGCATGTGATAGGTAGGCAGGATCGTCTCGTACATTAAGGGTGCGGACTCGGTCTCATCCTAGGCACAAGAGTTGGCATGACATAAAATCTTATTTAATGATATGAGTTACATATTTTTCCAATTTTTTTTGGAATAACTGAGATTAATTAACCTATTATTTTGTAACTCCTAAAGTGGTTCTCCTATTAAAACCTTATTAGGATTTTTATTCATGATTCTGAAATCACGTCGTTCGTGAACAAGGGTGAAAAATCCGATCCTTTTCGTTTTTCCTGTTTCCATCACAAAACCATCGGCTGCACATCTCCTCCCTTTGATTCTTGGAAGAGCAGATCGTCGGAGGTGATCAGAGATCGGCCACCGGGCTTCAACCAGACCACGCTTCTGGATCTTCATCTTTGGTTGATCGTCGGTGCTACTCTTTCAATTCTGTCTGAGTAGATCACGAGGGCAAAGGTTAGGGCAAGAGTAGATGTCAAGTCGTCGGCCACCAAATCTGAACCTTCATTGCCGGCAAGGGCTCTCAACTACTGAAAGGTCGGCACGACTCTCCTCTAGAAGAACGATTAGAGATTTTTTGTTCAGTTTTGGAATACCATCAACGTTGAGATTCTGCTCCACTTCCTAAGAGGGGTGCTCTGGTTTTGTGGTTTCTTTTTGTTTTCAATCAAAGCCATCGACAAGGAAGAACTCCAATACAAGTAACCTTTTAGCCATGGTTTCCTGAAATCAGAACAAGGGATTTTGACTAGATTTGATCTACATTTCCAGGTATACCATTCTTATTAATTTTACTGAGTAAGATGTGAATGTTCTGTTTTATGCAGTGAAAATTCTTTAATTTTCATGGGAGATTCTTAACTTTATTTTGGATCTAAATTCTTGTTGTCTGTAAGGTTTTTTTTGTCTACAAATGCATGAATGCTTGTGCTAACCTTTTGACTTGCAGAGATCCATATGGATAGACATTATATGTTAGCGAGTTCTGCCAACGCCATCAAGATTATTGGGAATGGCCGCGACCATGAAATACGAGCTTGAATCCAAAAACAGTATACTTTGATTTTCCGCACTTCAGTTACCGTTCATACAAGCCCAGTTTATTTTGTGTTCATAAGTTTAGAAAATAAATTTGTGCGTTAACACCGATAAAGAGACTAGTAGTGTTCTGGTTATAACGATCCTTTGGAGCTTTATTAGTCGTTGCATTAAGCAGAATTTTCGGTAATACAAATTCACTGTAGCGACGCACACTCCATAAATTTTTATAACACCCTCGCCTAGAATTCATGAGCTCTCTAACGCATCCCGCAAGTCTGACTCTTCTCCCAACCTAGCACATCATCTGGTTTGGGAGAGACAGTTCCTATATGCTCTAGATGTGAAGTGGGACCTCCAAGTTATGACCAACCTCTTTTCTTGTTCATCTTCCTCTATTTGTGACCTCTACTTCAAGTCCGAACTTTTAATCCGAGTTTTCGGCCTCCAAAGCTATAAAATAGGTTTTATGGTTCCCGAGTCATAAGATATCTGTTCACTCTCATTGAGTCCTAACATTATATCGATATATAGAGCAATAAGATGAAATGAAGAGATACTTGTCAATTATTGATGCAGGTATCTTATCATAGATAACACGATTATCTATCAAGAAAAGTAAACAAAAGCAAAGAAGGGGAAGAATAGCATTGGTAACGCCGGTCGCCTTCTCGTTGGAGAATAACGACAATAACACGGATAATGAGAATGCCTTGGGAAGGAACAATAGTGTTGGGCTTGCCATTGGTAATATTAGGTATTTGAGAGGATATTGAGTTTCACATCTGCAAATAGCAAGGCAATTCATGCTAAGATAAACAACTTATTTTTATACATTGTTTCAAAATCTCAAGTTGTTCAAAGAAACACATTTTTTCCTAGGATATACACATTCACAATCATGACTTATATCAACATATAACTCACAACTATAAACATAGGTTGGCCCATTCAGCTTAACCGGCCCGTTCTAGTTTGACTCGCACACACCGCCTTCTGCTCGTCGCTTGAAGGGTCGAACAAGCTCAGAATTACGTGTTATTTGTCTTCTGGTCGAAATCATCCCGGCAAGTCACACAAGATTGTGACACTTCTGAGAGTCCGATTAGATTACTTTAATTTTTCAGATGCATCAAACAATATTTTTTCTTGAAATTTATACAAACAAATGAACAATATTAACTAATCCGGTTTAGGCACGAACCGGAAAACTTTCAATCTCATCAATCCATGGGTTCTTCTCCTGACTCGGTTCGACCGTCCTCAACGCCCTCCACACCGCACTGTTGCATTTAAACCCGGCGCCAAACGCGATCTGCCATGTGCGGTCGCCCTTCATCATCCTCCCCTTAGCCTCCGTGTAGGCCAGCTCATACCAGAGCGAACTGCTCGACGTGTTCCCGAAGCGGTGCAGTGTCATCCTTGACGGCTCCATGTGCCTCTCCGTCAGCCTCAGGTTCTTTTGCAGCTCGTCGAGCACGCCGCGGCCGCCGGCGTGGGCGCAGAGGTGGTCGAAGGCGAGCTTGAAGTCTGGGATGTAGGGGCGAAGGGTTTTCAGGCGGAGAAGGCTGCGGGCGAGGAGGGAGGCGAAGAAGAGGAGCTGCTCGGAGATGGGGAGGATGAGGGGGCCGAGTGTGGTGATGTTGGTCTTGAGGGCTTCGCCGGCGATGGAGGTGAGGTCTTTGGAGAGGGAGACGCCGACGCGGCCGGCGGGGTCTTCTTCCTGGAAAACGCAGCGGTAGGAGTTGTCGTCGGCGCCTTTGTGGGTGCGGACAGTGTGGAGGAGCTGGTATTTCGAGAGGCGGCGGTCGGAGCGGCGGTTGGAGAGGAGGATGGCGGCGCCGCCGACGCGGAAGAGGCAGTTGGAGAGGAGCATGGAGCGGGTGTTGCCGAGGTACCAGTTGAGGGTGATGTTTTCTGTGCTGACGATGAGGCAGTAGGAGTTCGGCTTCGCCTGCGCGGTAAATTTGAATTTATATTTTGAAATTGTTAAAACACAAAGATGGCGGGAAACATAAATATTGGCATATTGTATTTCTTTTTTTTAAAAAAAAAAGAAATAATTATTATTTCAAATAATAAGATTAATGCGATTACTGAATACTGATTATTAAATATAAATAAAATTAAATGCAGTTTTTAAAATTATAACATGTCAAATATCATGAAACTTATGAACAAACGTTCTGACAATCCAATTGAACATTGAATTGATGAAAGAGCAATTGAAATGAAATTCAATTATTCATATATCAATATGAATTCATTATAATTTATGATTTATTATGATATATATATATATCAATATATATATATAGTATATTATATATATATATATATATATATATATATATATATATATATATATATATCAAATATATATATATATATATATATATATATATATATATATATATATATATATATATATATATATATATAATATATATATATATAAATAATTAGCATTATATCAAATGTTTGTAAATTTATTGCTTTAATTAATATGAATAATACTATTATATATTAATGCGATTATGTGAAAGACATTATTATATAGACATACAACTAGTCATGATGATTGAATGGGTGAGTGTTTTGTGTTTTTCGCCTATTTTGGGTTTGAAAACAAATCCAAAATATCACCGAGGTTAGGTTTTATTTGTTTGAGCATTTTGTATAATTTTATTTATTTTGTTAATTGTAGGGATTGATCTAGAATATATGTTTGATAAGAAAACTTTTAAGTTTTTGAACAAGAAAGAGGACGACGTTTTTTTTTATTGAGGTCGGCCATTCACGAACGATGATTCATAATCACGTGTTCACAATCTTCATCACCATGCCAATCAGATCGTTAATTGATGTGATGGTGTCGGATTCTAGTAATCTCTTATTAATGCAATACATACATATTAAGATTATGACCATTTTCTTAAAAAAAAATCGCATGGTTTAGTTTTTTTTCAAAGCCTAATCGGATTGGGGTCCATAACACAGTTATGACACGGCTATTTTGCGGTTTGATGGTCAGCATACTCTAAGTCAAATCAGGCCGCCAAATAAGGCCTGTCAGGCTCAGGCCGGGCCCAGACTCTCTGTTCCCTAGCTATTTTGTTGTCGGGCCTAGGCCGGACTCTAAGTCAAATCAGGGTCCAAGCCGGCCCGGGCCCTTGCAAAATAAGGAGGCATACGAGCTGCCAATAGCAAGCTGGGCGGCCAAAGAAGCTAGCCGTCTAGCTTGGAGTCATCACACACCAACAATCTAATGTTGGGGTACCTTGCCCGCATGCAATTATAGGTCAGTTTGTTTACACGTTAAAGCTCCATTGCGGTCTGGACGGAACGGGGAAAAAAATTTCAGCCTGTTTGAATCGGCGTTGCGTCAGTATCGATCGGAGGAGTAAATCTCCGTCATCATCGGAGCTTTCCGACCGAAGCTCCAAGTTGCTTTTCAACGCCGCGTTCCCATCACAATAGTGAAACCAGGTAGGCGGCTTTCCTCCCCCTTCCTCACCGCCCTGGACACCGGAGCACTTTCTCCATTACCCCCTCCCGCCGGAGAGAATCCATTAGCCCCTCCCGCAGGAGTCCGGCCGCCATCAAGATTTCTATCATGGCCGCCGTTCCCATCAATCGCAACAGGAAACCAGGCGGCTTTCCTCCCCTTCCTCACCGCCATGGACGCCGAAGCCGCACCCCCCTCCCGTAGGAGCTTCACCGCCGTGAATATTTCTGTCATGCCCCCCCTGTGTTTTGATCCTCCGGCAACCTAAGTCCTAAGTTTCTGATTGTATTAGATTTCTGAATATTATTCTATTATTATTATTTTTATTTTTATTATATTATTAAATTATATTATTATTATTATCATGATTATTATAATATTATGATAATCATATGTGATTAATATTAATTCTATTAATAATAAATTTAATTTATAATAAATATTAATAATAATTAAATGTAATAGAAACGTTATCGTTGTTTTATCAAACTGTTTCTTCATTCTGAACAGCTCTGTCACCGCTGTTTTACCAAACTGTTTTGTTATTTTGAAAAGCTTCATTCCAATTGCTTCATTTCCACAGCTTCATCCTCACAGCTCATTCTATCATCACCACCGTCAAAACAAACTGACCCTATAGTCTGCGTTTTTTTGCGGTTTGAAGGTCAGCCCATTCTGTGGCGTATGTGAAACAAGAGCTGGCAAAGGCGCTGATTGACATTCTGCGGGATCCACCAAACTTAGAATTTAACGCGAATTTAATGAGAGAGTTGAGACATTATGTGTTACTGTCAATAGTTTAAGCTGCGTTGACATACAAGTATAAATAGATGATGGTGTGGCAGCCAACCAATTTGGCCAGCCCCACCTCCATGCAGGATCATAGGAATTTATAGGCATACAATATTAGCGTGGGAATAAGCCCTACATCATAATACTACACTAAGCTCGGTTATTAATTAATTTCAATTCCTTCATTAGAATCATAATCAATTTGCACTAAATTATCCTCTGCCATCTACTAGCCACAATCTCAGTTAATTAACATTAATGAATCCCTCTTAATCATATTTTTTCTCCTTATTTTGGAAGGCCTTATTTAACCCTAATGATCCTATACTAGAAGTCCTCTCACACGGAAAAGAACATGGACTGAGGATGTCCAGCAAGGTTGGTGTCCAATCATCACCGCATGTTGCAAAAGGAAGAAGTCGAGTGGTGGGGTACGGTCGCACTGGCACTAGGCTCCCCTGTGCCAGAGTGCTCGTAATCATATAATCTAAGGCTTCATTTGGTAGAACGGTTGCAGTTGTAAAAGAAGCTGTTGTAAAGACATGTTTGTAAAGGGAGCTGTTGGAAACTGAATGCTGCAAATGGAGATCTGTTTGGATACATTGTGTTTGCAGAGTTATTCAAAACAGAGAACTGTTTGACATTTCATAAATATTTTTATAATAAATTGTTTAATATAATATTTAATTTTATTAATAATATATAATTATATATATACTGTTCTTTTATTTTTTATGTATATATAAATATATATATATATATATATATTAAATAATGCTGTTTAAACTTATAAACTATATATATATATATATATATATATATATATATATATATATATATATATATATATATATATATATATATATATATATTGTAATTTTTATAAATGTTTTGTAAAATTCCTTGTTGCTCCGCCATGCCGCCGCCGTGCAGCCCTCCCGTGCCATGTGCCGTGCCGCCCTCCCGTGCACCGCTGTGCCGCCCTCCCGTGGTACTCTGTGCCTCCCTCCAGTGCCCCACCGTCGGACGAAGGGACGTTGGCCCTCGGCGACGGCGAAGAGAAGGTCGCGGGCCTTGGGGATGGTAGGGAAGGTGAAGCAGTCGGGTGAGAGAGCGACGACCACAAGTTTGGAGGAGGCGGAGATGGAGGCGGCTGGAGCTTGAAGGAGGCAGAGCCTGGAGGAGGCGGAGGCTGCTAGAGCTTGGAGGAGGCAATGCTTGGAGGAGGCGGAGGTGGCCAGAGCTTGGAGGAGCGGATTTTATTTTCTCGCTCGATGAAAACGGTGAGGAATGGAGCTCAGGGTAGCGGTTGCGGTTGGGGGGATTTCATTAAGAATCGAAACGTCGGGGATTGGAACGGGAGGCGGAAAAACAAATAAGATTTGGGACCGACGATTACGTTTTGGTGAAACGCGCGGATCTAAAAGCTCTTCCAAATGAAGCCTAAGTTACCAAAAATAATACATACAGATATAATTGTCTATGAATGCATGAGTTTTTGCATAAATAATTATATAAAATTTCAATACATATAATCATATTAAAATAAATAAATATATATATACTATTATATAAGAAAAAGATCGTCCTTATAGTTGATACTTGATAGAGTATTTATCTTTTTAATATTGTTTTTTTTTTATTTCAAGTTTTACAGTTTTTATTATTTAAGTTTAATTTATGTATTTTAAATTTTACTTTTTAAAAACATATTCTTATACATTCTATTTTTATTAAATTGAAATATTATAACATGTTCCAAAAAAAATTAAGCGTAAAACATTAATCTTTTTAAACTTTATTCTTTAATTTAATTTGTTGGTTTTGTTATATATACTATATAAAAAAAAGAAAAAAAACATTATTTAATTAAACGTTCTCCTTTCAAATTTGTCTCTTTTTATTAAAAAAATTTCTATTTTTAAAATATCTATTTTTCTTTTATTAAAATTTTTAAATTCACTAACTACAATAAAAATGTGTTCTTCCCGTCGCTCGCAAACCCTCACGTACACCTTAAAAATCAGCGATGAGCGTAGTATGACACTCAGGGGTTTGCGAGCGGCTAAAATGCTGTCGCGCCAGGACAATATCGTGACGAGAAGGCCCAAAATAATATCGCATTTTCTAAAGTAAAGAATACCTGTGTCGGTTGTTTTCTTAATTTCTATTAAATTCCATATTTAACTTCCAAAATTTATCACAGGAATGACTGAGAGTGTGATTGTCATACTGTCGCTTTCTATACAGGAGAGAACCTCATGCCCTTTTGCTAGTATTTTAAGAGAACAAATTTTTTGCATGAAGTTTATATAGGCTCTATTTGGTTCGGAGTTTCGCTGCTTCGTTTGCGGCAAACGTCGCCGGAAGGCGGGTAAATAAATGAATTTTCGGCGGCGTTTGCTCCCTTTCCACCCGCCCGCACGTCTTAAGAAACGTCTCAAAAAATTCCGTTTGGAGTAGCCATCTCCCCTCTTCATTTCGAACACTCTGTTTCCACCTATCGGATTGACCCGCCACTGCGTTACCAAATGAAGATAAACTGCTCCGATGCATTTCTGAGCGTACATAAAATATGCTTTACAGGGGGTGACGAAAGACCCGAGCATAATTTGTGCAACACGTGGAACATGTGCGTTAAAAATTAATAAAGATATATTTTAGTTGTAACTAAAATGTTATTTATAATATTTATCATATGACAATATTTTGTTAATTTAGGTGTCAATTTATCAACATTTAAGTTTATAAATAATTAATTAGGATTGATTTCAACATTTCATCAAAGTTAAAGGACTTATTTCAAACAAAAAAAATTGTTACAGACTTATTTTATAAAGAATGATAATTTTAGGAACTGATTTAGAAGTTTTGTCTTGAAAAAAATGGACATAAGTAGTGAATAAGTGTTGTTCACCTGTAAGAGATGCTTGCCGAGATCGACGGAGATGAGGCCGGCGCTGCAGCCCATGCCGCCGAGATTGTAGCTGAGAATGTTGCCTCTGAGTTTGTAGTGATTGACGATCATGGAGGAGAGAGAAGGGGTGGGGTTGAAGAGGCTGCAATTGACTATCAGAATGCCTATGTCCTTCGGCTTCACCTCCGTCTTCCCCAGCAGCTCGTCGATGGCACCGAACATCACCGCCTCCGCTTCCTTCCTCGCCTCCGCCATGCACGGGTTCGCCGGAATCCGGGCAATCGATTCCGGCAGGTATGTCATCTGGCCCAACCCCGACCGCTCAATCACCCTCTCCTGTTTACATATCAATGCTTTCTTTTCTAAGGGAGGCATGCATCATATTTTACATCACATATATATTACTCAAATATTTATATACTTAAAAATCATATTATGTTATATTAATTTCTAGAGTTTTAGTTGTTTCATAATGACTCTTAAATTTCTCATTAACACATATTTTTTAAACTTTGAAATACACTCAAAATGAAGTTGTATGTTGGCCAAAAGGACAAAAATAACATAAATTAAAAGTTTAGAGATCAAATTAACATTACCTTTTAACATCAGTAATTGAAATAATCTTCACCCATATAAAGGCTTGTTTATAGGCTTTGTAAACTTTTATTTGAATACAAAATTTAATTGATATTAACATAATGACTTGTATTTTAAAAATTAATAAAAATTGTAAACAATGAAATAAGAGTAGTAAAATTGGAAGATAAATGTTTCACCCCAAAAAATATTATGTATATGTAATAAAAATTATTATTGTATGGGATTTTCCCGTGGCCCAACGTGACAATAATTTTTTGTTCCTTGTTCTCGTGAAAATTTTCGTCACACTAAATATAAAACTTAATAGAAATTGGGGACATCATCTCACCCAATTTATGTCAAATTAAATAAAAATATATAAATTAAATTGCTTATAAAAATAAAAATTTTGTAATAAATAGAAGAATATTTGGAAAGATATAACAAAAAAGTGGAGTCCACAACCCTATTTCCATTAAAAAAAACCCAACTTGCAGAGTTTTGAATAGTAATGGGGTGTTTTTGTTATGGAAATAGTGGTGTGGGGCCCACTTTTTGTGGTATTTAGGTGAATTTTAAGTATGTGTAGAATTATCCATTAATATTTCATAAAAGAATAGATTAATAAAAGTACTACAAGTTATTAACTCTATCAAACTTATTAAAGTGTAACTTTTTCTTTCTAATTTCACAGTATTTGGGAAAAATCATATATTAAGATGAGATTTATTAAGGTAATAATTATATACTGTCTCATTTTGATTATATATGCAGGTCAATTTCTGAACAGATTCATGAGACTTTTTGGACTTTTAATTTGATCTATATTTATTTCGTGAACTGCCTACATCCAAAATTGACCTTTATTAATTTATTTTGGATAGTATAGTATAAACAATTAATTATATTTTTTGGTCACATTAAAGAATATAATAAAAATATATAAATATTTAATCCCCACCTGAAAAGCGAGGCTATCCGCCGTGAAAGCTCCGGTGAGCTTCGCCCGCTCGAGATACCCTTCACGGGTGCTCTTCTGTAGCTCGCCGGGTTTATAACAGGCGTAGTCGAGGAGGTAAACCGGGCGAGGGCTCTTCATGAAGTAAATCGTGAGGAGGAAGACGACGGCGGCGGAGAAAAGAACGACGGAGATGAGGTTGTACTGAAGCTGGTTCCACAGGAGACGGAGATCATCGGCGGTGAGCGCGGAGAAGCGGGCGGCGGCGGCGGCGAGGAGGGGGAGGACGAGGAAGTACATGGCGTTGGAGACAAGGCAGTGGTAGCCGCGCTTGACGTGCTTGAGGTTGACGGAGGAGTCGAGGACGAAGCTGGCGGAGACCCCGCCGGAAGGTCCGGCGCCGGGAAGTGGGGTGGCGGGTTCCATGGCCGGAGTACGGGGGAGGTGTGTGGAGGAGGATGAGAATTTAAACGCGGGGAAGGAGAACGGAGATGCAACCACCCCCCAACCAACTGGTATTATGAAATAATTTTATAGGGGGACTGGATCTACTGCGCGACTTCCATACATTTATTATTATTATTATTTTAAAAAAATAATTATTAATTAATGAGGTTTGACTTAGACTCGGTCTGGGGACTTATTTTCACGGTCAAGCGGTTACGGCCGCAAAAACCGGAGCTTAATCATTTGACCGGTGAAAATAAATCCCCCCAAACAGTGCCTTGTTCGATAATGTTAAAGACACACATATTTAGGTTATGTGCAATCAAAAATATTTTATTTGCAACCATATTTTATGTGGATCCAGGATTTCCATCCTAGGCATCAAGTACAGATAATCATAATTATGCATAAACTTAAGGCTGCGTTTGGCGCGACTTATCGTGACTTATTTGTTCCGATGAGGTTGGACAAAAATGTCATTGTCATACCAAAATCATATGCATCAAACTAGTTTCTTTTTCTGTAACATTTGTGATACAAAACATGCATTCTATGACAATGTCGTTTTTGTCCAACCTCACCGGAGCAAATAAGCTGCGATAAGCCGCGCCAAACGCAGCCTAAGTTACATTGAAACTTGGTAACTGTCTTCACTCCGAAAATTTTTGTGTTCCTTATACTCTTGAATTCTTGGCTCTGCTATGAGACCTAAACCATCACATATAAATAAGAACCAACATTTTAAGGCACTTCAATGATTATAAATTGCCATAATCAAATTCCGTCACCAATGGTCATGGCTAAGAGTACTAGTATATGATTAAGAGGATTTCACTAAAATAATTGGAGATTTCGTCCTACTAAAAGAACTCATTTTAATGTGCTCAAACTCTCTCAATTGATATATTGGTCTGAAACTGAAGGATTAGATTTCAATTTGCAATAAGAACTCAAATTGTGTGAACACATTGAAGTCAAACAAATAATTTGGCAAACAATAATTATAGAGGAGAAACTTTACTATTATAAGCTTATAAATTCTTATTCACATAGTGAACTTCTTAACAGTCTTTTTCAAGTAATTGAACAAATGCTTAGGAAGTAGGGCTGATATCGAGTCGAGTTCGAGCGATTTTGGCTCGGCTCGAAATCGAAATTTTCGACTCGAACTCGGCTCGAAATCGAAATTGATTTCGAGTCGAGTCGGCTCGACTCGAAATGACTCGATTCCGAGTCAGCTCGAAATCGAATCGAGTCGGCTCGAAATCGAATCGGGTTGGCTGAAAATCGAATCGGGTTGGCTCAAAATCGAATCAAATCGGCTCGAAATTGAGTATTTTTTTGTTTTATTCATAGTTTGCTCAAAATTAAATGAGTAACCTGTAAATTTAGCAAATGAAACATTTAAAGCCTCCATTCTTTTATTTAGATTTAAATTTTGTTATTTTTAATCTTAAAATAAGAATATATTAATAAATATATAGTTTTTTTTAATTAATTCGAGTTGATTCGAATCATATTTTGAGCGATTCAGGGCTGGCTCGAAATCGACTCGAAATAAGATTCGAGTCAAATTGAATCGACTCAAATTGAGTCGAATCAATTTTAACCGATTTCGATTCGACTCAATTTTCGAACGATTTTCGAGCGACTTTCGAGTTTCGAATAATATGCTCAGCCTTATTAGGAAGTAAGTAATTAAGAATTAAAAATGGAAATCTAAATAACAGTCTTAAAAGTCAAAAGATCAGAAATCTAAAGATTACGTCCAAAGATTGGAAATCTAAAGTCTAAAAAAAACTTATTGATATATAAGGATTAACCACATTTTATAGAAAATAAAGGGGGCACATAGCCACACACCCATGATCTTCACCCAAAAGGGGTGGGGATCATGGTTTTGACCGTGCATGCGATCATCACACCCGATCCCCGCACACCGATCCCACTCTGCATGGTGGGGTAACCGCCGCACCTCGTCGGCGACGGGCGGGCAGCCTCCTCCCCAGACACTGGCCGCACGCCCCCGTTCGCACGCCGAAGGGGTGGCCGATCGGGCCGCACCCTCCTCGGCCGCCCGAGCGACCGAGGGGGCAGCCGACCGAGCCGCCCCCTCCTCGGGCTACCCAAGCGACAAAGGGGGCGGCGGGCCAGGCCGCCCCCTCTCCTTGGTCGTCGGCTACCAAAGGGACGGCCGCCCCGACCGCACCGTTGCACGGTCGCCCGTGCAGCTAAGGGGGGCAGCCAACCGGGCCGCCCACCTCTCCTTGACTGCTGGAGGCCAACGGCCTGCCGCCCCGACCGACCCTTTGCACGGCTGCCCGTGCGGCTAAGGAGGGTGGCCAACCAGGTCCTGTGCTGGGGAGCTCTCCGAGATCATCACTACCTCCTTGACCTTCAGTCATGATACTCTCCCGAGATCTTCTGTGTTGGTCACTCTCCACGCTCACCGCACCAAAGTGTTGAAGCCAAAAATGGCTTCTGTGGAGTTCGGGGTCCCTGGAAAGGGGTGACCTCACACCTACTACACTCAAGAGAACCTCACGGACCAAAGGATCAAGAAGCTAGGAACAGACCCTCGGCTCTAGCGCGGAGGTCCCACGTCACACCCGGAAGGCTACCTGAGAACTTCCCCTCCCTAGCCAATGCCTGAGCTAGGGTGCCTTGGAGTGCTCTCTCTACTCTACCAAGAAGAAGCTAAGGGAGGAGGAAGCTAGGAAAGTCTCCCCTCCAAAGGCACCCAAGGGGGTCTATTTATAGTTTTCCAAATCTCATGCACCAAAATGACCGAAAAACCCTTACGCATAAAACACCTCGGGCCAATAGAAAACAACCACATCAGGGGGCAATGGGGTAAAAACCACCCCGCCCCTCACCCACCTAGGGGCCGAGCACAGGGGTGACGAGGGCAGGGGCGAGACACCCGGCCTTGGCCGGTCTCGCCCCACAAAGCTGCGGGCAGGGGGGAGACCCCCGGCCAAGGCCAGTCTCGCCCCACCAAGCCGCGGGCAGGGGCGAGACCCCCGGCCAAGGACGGTCTCGCCCCACCAATCCGCGGGCAGGGGCGAGACCCCCGGCCAAGGCCGGTCTCGCCCCACCAAACCGCGGGCAGGGGCGAGACCCCCTACCAAGGCCGGTCTCGCCCCACCAAGCCGCGGGATGGGGCGAGACCCCCGGCCTTTGCCGGTCTCGCCCCTCCAAGTCGCGGGCAGGGGTGCAGGGGTCTCCCCCCCCCCCCCAAAGAAGGGCCACTGGGGTAGGCCGATTTTTCCTCCCCCTACTAGTATGTTTCCAAGCCAGAGCCAAAATTGGCCACCGAGAGTGCAAAATCTCCCAAAAGCTTAAAAACGTATAGGGGCGAATACGGGGTTGTACTCATTCCCCGCTCTTTTCGAGGTTGGCACAAGCTCGGAAAGAAACGTCCAACCCAACGTATTCGCTGAGTGCAATTTCCTTGCGCGCCTCTCCGAGTAGTCAACCTGCCATGCCAGCTATGGGAGCTTGGGCGGCGAGACCCCCTAAAGGTAGAAAACACTTGGCCCCCCGGAGGGGTCAAACTGTCATGCCAGCTATGGGAGCCTGGGTGGCGAGACCCTCTCCGGGTAAAAAACACTTGGCCCCCCGGAGGGGTCAACCTGCCATGCCAGCTATGGGAGCCTGGGTGGTGAGACCCCCTCCGGGTAGAAAACACTTGGCCCCCCAGAGGGGTCAACCTGCCATGCCAGCTATGGGAGCCTGGGCGGCGAGACCCCCTCCGGGTAAAAAACACTTGGCCCCCCGGAGGGGTCAACCTGCCATGCCAGCTATGGGAGCCTGGGTGGTGAGACCCCCTCCAGGTAAAAAACACTTGGCCCCCCGGAGGGGTCAACCTGCCATGCCAGCTATGGGAGCCTGGGTGGCGAGACACCCTCCGGGTAAAAAACACTTGGCCCCCCGAAAGGGTCAACCTGCCATGCCAGCTATGGGAGCCTGGGTGGCGAGACCCCCTCCAGGTAAAAAACACTTGGCCCCCGGAGGGGTCAACCTGCCATGCCAGCTATGGGAGCCTGGGTGGCGAGACCCCCTCCGGGTAAAAAACACTTGGCCCCCCAGAGGGGTCAACCTGCCATGCCAGCTATGGGAGCCTGGGTGGCGAGCCCCCTCCGGGTAGAAAACACTTGGCCCCCCGGAGGGGTCAACCTGCCATGCCAGCTATGGGAGCCTGGGTGGCGAGACCCCCTCCAGGTAAAAAACACTTAGCCTCCACGAGAGGTACCACCGGCCATGCCAGCTAGTGAGAGCCTGACATCGGGATCCTCATCGGAGCAAAGGGTCTTTTACTCCCCCCGAGGCACATTCGACTCAACCAGCTAGTGAGAGCCTGATTGAGGAGATCCTCTCGGGGGTGGGGACTTGACCTCCCCGAGGCACATTCGACCCAACCAGCTAGTGAGAGCCTGACTGAGGAGATCCTCTCGGGGTGGGGACTTGACCTCCCCGAGGCACATTCGACCCAACCAGCTAGTAGGAGCCTGGATGAGGAGATCCTCTCGGGGGTGGGTCTTGATCTCCCCGAGGCACATTCGACCCAACCAGCTAGTGGGAGCCTGGCTGAGGAGCTCCTCTCGGGGGTGGGGACTTGACCTCCCCGAGGCACATTCGACCAAACCAGCTAGTGGGAGCCTGGATGAGGAGATCCTCTTGGGGGTGGGTCTTGATCTCCCCGAGGCACATTCGACCCAACCAGCTAGTGGGAGCCTGGCTGAGGAGCTCCTCTCGGGGGTGGGGCTTGATCTACCTGTTAGGAAGTAGAGAAAAGAAGCGAAAAGTAGAAGACAAGCGAATAAACTTTTGAATAATTGAAATTTTATTATCCAAAAAAGATATCATTTACAAAGGTATGGCCTCCCTTATATAGAATGGAGGAGATAAGAAAGAGAGTATACAAACAATGTGGGACTAAACATTTACAGTACTGGGCGGCTAGACTAATGGAGACCGCATAGGCCGCGCGGTTAGACAGATGGGCTAACCGCTCGGCAACTCCAGCAGGATAGAACAGGCCGCAGAGGTAGACCGATAGACCGCCCGGTCTCCAGGCACCAGATAGACCGCCAGACCGCCCGGTCACCAAACCGCTGGAACAGACCGCTAAGCCGCCCGGTCTAATACTTCAACACTCCCCCTCAAGCTGGAGCATAGATATCAATCATGCCCAGCTTGTCACAAATGCGGAAGAAGGAAGTAGAAACCGGCTTGGTGAAGATATCTGCCAACTCCTTGTCAGAGGTGACAAAAGGAGTACAAATCTGTTTCTTCAAGATCTCCTCCCGAATGAAGTGACAGTCAACCTCTATATGCTTCGTTCTCTCATGAAAGACCGGATTCCTGGATATGTGTATAGCGGCCTTATTGTCACAGAACATAGGGAGAGGACAATCATATACCTCGCCCAGGTCAAGCATGAGAGCCCGCAACCACTTTAACTCACATGTAGTTGACGCCATACTCCGGTATTCTGCTTCGGCACTGGATCTGGAAACAACAGACTGTTTCTTGCTCTTCCAACTTACGAGATTTCCTCCAACAAAGGTACAAAAACCTGACGTGGATTTACGGTCGCCTTTGTCATCTGCGTAACTGGAATCTGAGTAGGCCTCAACCCTCAGATGGTCATTCTTCTGAAAGAGTAACCCCCTGCCCGGTGCTGCTTTGATATACTCTAAAATCTTCAGGGCGGACTGAAGATGACATTCCCTGGGAGCTTGCATAAACTGACTGACCTTTCCTACAGCGTAGGCGATGTCGGGTCTAGTCACCGTGAGATAGATGAGTTTGCCTACCAAACGTCTGTATCGTGTGACATCAGATAGAGGAGGCGAGTCATCCGTCCACGTTTTGTCCTCTCCAACAGCCATGGGAAGATGAGCTGGTTTGGCACCTGTCAAGCCTGCTTCTTGAAGAAGATCAAGGGCATACTTCCGTTGAGAGAGAACCAAGGAGTCAGGCTTCCGAGAGATTTCTATCCCCAAAAAGTATTTTGGAGAGCCCATATCCTTCGTGACCAAGTGCTGACGGAGGTGCTTCTTCGTCAAGTCCACCCCATCTTGGTCATCACCAGTAAGGAGAATATCATCCACATATACGGCTAAAACTACCAGCCCCGAGGCCGTTTTGCGAATGAACAAGGAGTGATCGGCCGAACTCCTTTGAAAGCCGATGGTTGCCACAATACCACTGAATTTTTCGAACCATGCTCGAGGGCTCTGCTTTAGGCCGTAAATGGCCTTCTTCAAATGACAGACACGTGTCTCCCCCTGAGCAACATACCCAGGAGGTTGCTCCATATAGACGTCCTCCTGAAGATCGCCATAGAGAAAGGCATTCTTCACATCAAGCTGGGAAATAGCCCAAGCCCGGTTAACGGCCACAGAAAAGAGAACCCGGATGGTGCTGAGGCGAGCAACCGGAGAGAAGGTATCAAAGTAATCAACGCCATAAGTCTGAGTAAAGCCCTTGGCCACCAGCCGGGCTTTGTAGCGATCCACAGTGCCATCGGGGCGAAACTTCACAACAAAGACCCAGCGACAGCCAACCACATCAGTGCCCACGGGAGGAGGAACCAGAGTCCAGGTACCCCGTTCAGTAAGAGTAGCCATCTCCTCATCCATGGCAGACTTCCAATGAGGGAGAGCGAGAGCCTCCTGGTAGGTACGGGGAGTAGAAGTAGCAGAGATAGCCAAGGCAAACGACCTGCGAGAAGGAGAAAGCTGATCATAAGAAACAACAGCCGTGAGCGGGTGTTGAGTACACGCCCGCACCCCTTTGCGAAGGGCAATGGGAACATCCAGATCATCGAGAGCGTCGGCGACAGGAGCGTCAGCGACCGGAGCGTCCGTGGCGGAGAAGGCTGGCCCGGGACTAGAGAGAGACGGCATCGGAGAGGAGGTGGAGGGGTGGGTGGTGAGACGGACTGGGAAGGAGTGGGTGGAGGAGTAGACGAAGGTGGGAAAACGTGAAGAGGTGTGGAAGAAATGGAGATATCAGAAGGAAGAGAAGAGGAAGGAGAGAAATAGGAAGCATTTTCGAAAAAAGTCACATCTGCGGAGACAAACTGCTTGCGGAGAAGGGGGTCAAAGCAGCAATAGCCTTTTTGAGTGGTAGAGTACCCCAAAAAGACACACTTGGTGGAACGGGGGAAAGCTTGTCGCGGGTAGCGGAGGGAGCGTGAACAAAGGCCGTACAGCCAAAGACACGGAGAGGAAGAGGAAAGGGTTCCTGGTGGGGGTAGAGAAGGGAGAAGGGAGTCCGGCCGTGGAGGACCGTGGAGGGAATGCGATTGATGAGATAGCAAGCGAGAAGCACAGCGTAGCCCCAGTAGGAGCGAGGGACGTGCATCTGCGTCATGAGAGTACGCGCAACATCAAGCAGGTAACGGTTTTTACGCTCCGCCACCCATTCTGTTGGGAGGTGTAAACACAAGTCGTTTGATGAATGAGGCCGTGTTGGTGAAAGAAAGCGGAGAACTCATGAGACAGATATTCCTTGGCATTATCAGAACGTAATACCTTAATAGAAATAGCAAATTGATTCTTAATCATAAAGTAAAAAGATTGCCAAACAGAAAATAGCTCAGAGCGATCCTTTAATAGATACACCCAGGTACATCGAGTAAAATCATCGATAAAAGTGACAAAATAGGAACTGCCCCTGCCAACAGTGAGGGTAGGAGCAGGACCCCATACATCAGAATGAACAAGATCAAAAATGCGAGAGGAGCCACGGCCTTGCTTCGGTGGGAAGGAGGAGCGATGATGTTTGCCAAGCTGACACGCATCACAGTTGAGCGGAGAACTGGTGGGAGGTAAGTGGGGCAGAAGCTGACGAATGAGCCGAGGAGGAGGATGTCCAAGACGAAGATGCCACTGAAGGAGATCGGTGGAGGAGGAGTAGGCAGAAAGAGCTGAAACATCGTCGAGGAAGTAGAGGCCGCCGCTCTCAGTCCCAGTAGCAATCGTCCGCTGGGTTCTCGGGTCCTGAAAAGAACAAGTAGTGGGAGTGAATAAAACGGAGCACTGAAGTTGCCGGCATAAAGTAGTAACTGATAACAAATTGCACGGGAACTTCGGGACATAGAGGGTATCCTCCAAGCAAAGCGAAGGAGTGAGTTGAACCATGCCCGTTCCATGAACCGGAGACGGGGAACCATCCGCCACACGAACTGGGGGTAAGCGGTCATGGGTCTCAAGACGGGAGAAGCAATGAGGGTTGCCCGTCATATGATTGGTGGCACCGGAGTCAATCAGCCATTTACCTTGGGTAACGACGTGGGCACTACCTGACATCGTGGCCACAGAGGCAGACGGCCTAGAAGAGGCGGAGGCCGAAGAAGGAGCATCACCGGAAGGGCGAAGATGAGGATGTTTCTGCCAGCAGCGGTCAACAGAATGGCCAGTACGACCACAGTGAGAGCAGAAGAACCGGGAGGAACCCCGTCCGCCAGAGGAGCCACGGCCACTAGGGCCCCCCCGCTGAGCTTGGTGAGCAAAGGAGTCCTGGGAAGGGGGGGAGGTCAACAGAGGCCGTTGGAGGAGCGAAGTAACGGCGGCAATGCGAGCCGCAGTGGCATCCAAAGTAGGAGATTCCGCCTCACCCAAGATCTGCTGGCGGATCATATCATAAGAGTCGGGAAGACGAAGAAGATAACAAACAACCAGGAGTTCCTGGAAGTGTTTGTGCTGGTCGGCCAAGTCCGCGGAGAAGGGGCGATTCTGGAGGATTTCAGCCCCAAGAGCCTGAACCTGCTGGTAAGCCGCAGCGGGGGACATGGAAGGGCGGGCGAAGAGGTCCGCATAGAGAGTATAAATGCGGGACGTCTGGCCCCCCTTAGAATAGAGAGCAGCGAGGTGAAGCCAGGCAGCCTTGACCGTCTCATCATGGCGAATGACGGGAAGGCACTCATCAGAAAGGCTGTTGGCCAGCCAGGTGCGAACAAGAGCATCACTCGCATCCCAGTCATCAAACTCAGGAGAGGTGCGAGGAGGAGGGTCATCGGTGAGGTGATGCCGCTTGCGTTGAGAACGAAGGAGAAAGGTGAAAGAAACACTCCAATCGGGATAGTTGGAGCCAACAAGCTTGGACAGAGTGCCAAGGTTGCCCGAAGGAGGAGAAGGAGAAGGAGCTGCAGGAGTAGTGGTGAGACCGGAGGTAGTCATAGAACCCGGCGAGCAGAAGAAGCCGCGCGAACTGAAGCGGTGAGAAAAACAGACGAAGCCGCGCGAATAGAAGCGGCTTGAAACAGGCAAAGGCACAGGGGGAAGAGGTCGCGCGGACTGAAAAAGGCCGGGCGAACAGCAGAGAGGAGAAGAGGAGGTGGTCGCGACCAAGATGCGGGTAAGCAAGGAATAACCCGCACGGTCAGGCAGATCACAGCAGCGGCGAGAAGGCGGTCAAAGGCACAGCGGGGAAGAGGTCGCGCGGACTAAAAAGGCCGAGCGAACAAAAGAGAGGAGAAGAGCTGATGACTGCGACCAAGATGCGGGTGAGAAAGGAACAGCCCGCACGGTCAGGCAGATCACAGCAGCAAGCCGCGAGAGATAGACAACACACGCGGATAGGGACAGACCGCAACGACTAGGAAGTCGGTAGCGGGAGGAAACAGGTCGCGGCGACAAGGAAACAGGTCGCTGCGACAAAGAGCAGAGGGAGAAGAGAAGAAGAAGCAAGCCGCGCGAACAGGGCAGCGGACAGAAACAAGCCGTGCGGATAGAAACAAGTCGCGCGGACAGAGAGAAGCCAAGTCGCGAAGCAAGTCGCAGAAGGCGGAAAACAAGCCGCGAACAATAGAGAGCGCACAGAATCAGAGGGAAATGACCGTGTGCTCTGATACCATGTTAGGAAGTAGAGAAAAGAAGCGAAAAGTAGAAGACAAGCGAATAAACTTTTGAATAATTGAAATTTTATTATCCAAAAAAGATATCATTTACAAAGGTATGGCCTCCCTTATATAGAATGGAGGAGATAAGAAAGAGAGTATACAAACAATGTGGGACTAAACATTTACAGTACTGGGCGGCTAGACTAATGGAGACCGCATAGGCCGCGCGGTTAGACAGATGGGCTAACCGCTCGGCAACTCCAGCAGGATAGAACAGGCCGCAGAGGTAGACCGATAGACCGCCCGGTCTCCAGGCACCAGATAGACTGCCAGACCGCCCGGTCACCAAACCGCTGGAACAGACCGCTAAGTCGCCCGGTCTAATACTTCAACACTACCCGAGGCACATTCGACCCAACCAGCTAGTGGGAGCCTAGCTGAGGAGATCCTCTCGGGGGTGGGGCTTGATCTGCCCGAGGCACATTCGACCCAAATAGCTAGTGGGAGCCTGGCTGAGGAGATCCTCTCGGGGGTGGGGCTTGATCTCCCCGAGGCACATTCGACCCAACCAGCTAGTGAGAGTCTGGCTGAGGAGATCCTCTCAGGGGTGGGGCTTGATCTCCCCGAGGCACATTCGACCCAACCAGCTAGTGGGAGCCTGACTGAGGAGATCCTCTCGGGGGTGGGGCTTGATCTCCCCGAGGCACATTCGACCCAACCAGCTAGTGGGAGCCTGGCTGAGGAGATCCTCTCAGGGGTGGGGCTTGATCTCCCCGAGGCACATTCGACCCAACCAGCTAGTGAGAGCCTGGCTGACGAGATCCTCTCGGGGGTGGGGCTTGATCTCCCCGAGGCACATTCCACCCAACCAGCTAGTGGGAGCCTGGCTGAGGAGATCCTCTCGGGGGTGGGGCTTGATCTCTCCGAGGCACCTTCGACCCAACCAGCTAGTGGGAGCCTGGCTGAGGAGATCCTCTCGGGGGTGGGGCTTGATCTCCCCGAGGCACATTCTACCCAACCAGCTAGTGGGAGCCTGGCCGAGGAGATCCTCTCGGGGGTGGGTCTTAATCTTCCCGAGGCACATTCGACCCAACCAACTAGTGGGAGCCTGGCTGAGGAGATCCTCTCGGGGGTGGGGCTTGATCTCCCCGAGGCACATTCGACCCAACCAGCTAGTGAGAGTCTGGCTGAGGAGATCCTCTCGGGGGTGGGGCTTGATCTCCCAGAGGCACATTCGACCCAACCAGCTAGTGAGAGCATGCCTGAGGAGATCCTCTCGGGGGTGGGGCTTGATCTCCCCGAGGCACATTCGACCCAACCAGCTAGTGGGAGCCTGGCTGAGGAGATCCTCTCGGGGGTGGGGCTTGATCTCCCCGAGTCACATTCGACTCAATCAACTAGTGGGAGGCTGGCTGAGGAGATTCTCTCGGGGGTGGGTCTTGATCTCCCCGAGGCACATTCGACCCAACCAGCTAGTGGGAGCCTGGCTGAGGAGATCCTCTCGGGGGTGGGGAACCAGGCGTGTCACTTGAACTCTACCAAATCCAGCATCCTCAAACGGGGAAAAAGATGGGTTACATGACCCCCCCCCCCCGACTCAGCTGGTCGGGGCTGGACTCAATACAACATAAGAAAAATACAGGACTCCGTCGGGGCGAGGTTTCCTCAGGGGGTCTGGTCCTGGTGGTCGCCATCTGCTTCCTGCTCTCCGAATACTTCCATCCTGCTTAGGCTCTCCATGATCTTCTCCATCTCCTCTGTCTTGGCCAACCAAGAGATGGTGTTGACGGCCGTGACATAACACTGACTTGCCATCCTGGAGTCTCCCTTGACTCTGACCTGGATCCCTCCTGAGTTGAACTTGAGGCATTGGTGGAAGGAAGATGGCACGCAACGGAAGGCGCTGATGAGGGGCCTTCCGAAGATGGCGTTGTAGCTGCTTGAAGTGTCAACAATGACGAATCAACAGTTCATTGAGACTCCCCCCATTTTAAATTGGAGTCCCACTCCACCTTCAACCTCCTTCCTCTCCCCTGAAAATCCAAACAGGGGTCCGTCCGAGGCCAACACTCTCCTTGACTCTACCTTCATCTCGTCAAACGCCTTCTTAAAAATGACGTTGACGGAGCTCCCGTTGTCAACCAAGATCCGAGAGACGGTGTAGCCCTCGATGGCCGTCTGGATGACCAGCGCATCGCAGAACGGATCCTCATGATCCGGCAGGTCCTTCACCGAGAAGGTGACCTTCTCCTCCTGGGGCGGGGTCTGGGACGTGGAGGCGACACTCCGTCGGTACATCACATGGAGGCTTGCCTTTCGAGTGGCCTCGATCCCCATCCCACCATGGATCACAGCTATTCCACCTCGGGGTCCGACATCGACCCGGTCCTCGCACACGTCATCCCCCCTTCTCTGGGTAGAACCCCCACAACCTGCACCAGCGGCTGCGGCTGGGCAGAGCCTCTCGCCCCCCTCACTTCCAGAAACTCGGGGCAGGTAGTCGTGGCGTGCCCCTCCACCTGGTGGAAGTCACAGTACGGTAGCGCTCCTCCCCTCCTTCGGCGGGCCGGGTGTTCTCTCCTGTTTCCTCTTCCCCCTCCACCTATCGCCAAGGCTTGCTGCGGCGGGGGGAGGAGCTGTCTTGGGGCTTGCCTCTGGAAGTTGAACCTCCCTGGCCCCCCATGGAAGTTTCCCCCATCTTGGGCGTAACCTCTTCCCGGGCCCTGAACGGGTCCTCCTTGCTGCCTCCAACCTGGTTCCGGACCCTCATGAGCTCTCCGCTCCTCTCTCCTTCTTCCTTCCTGAGGTCTCGAGCCACCTTGCTCCTTCGACTCCGTCTCTGTTAGCTTTGTTAACTTCTTGATGAATGCCGGGTTGGCCGCCTCCATGGCTATCTCCTCGGCCGCCCTTTCCATTAGCTCTTCGAAGGAAAGGGGGGCCTTCCGGGTCAAGCTCATCTTGAAGAAGCCCTCCTTCAGCCCAACGGTGAAGGCCATCTGGAGAGCATACCCTGGCATCTCCTGGACCTCCAGGATCTCCTCCTTGAACCTGTCAACGTAACGGGCCAGCGACTCCTCGGCCCCCTGTCTTATCAGGAAGATGGACTCGGGACTCCTCTTCCGCTTCTTGGAGGTGGAGAAGCGAAGCTGAAAGATCCGGCTCAAGTCCTCGAACCCATAGATCGACCTCAGAGGGAGTCGATGGAACCAGTCTCTTGCCTTCTCCTTCAACGTGATCGCAAAGAGGCGACACTTGAAGGCGTCCGTCATTGTCCTGATGGAGACGGCATCCTCGAACCACTGCAGATACTGGACGGGGTCATCCTTCCCAGTATAGTAAGCCATGTATGGCTCTCTGAACCCCTCGGGAACGGGAGCTGAGATGATCAGCTCGTTGAAGGGTGACCCCCTAAGGGGTCGTCTCGCCACTTCTACTCGCGCAACCTGCTCGCCTGGGAGGTTGGCACTCGCCGGGCTGGAGAACAGCTCCCGGCCGGTGAGGTCTCGCTCGACCCCATCTCCCATCCTCTCCTTTCCCGGCCTTCTTCCTGGTGCACTTCCTTCTCCCCTCGCTGGGGTCATCTCGCCTAGACCCCTGAGAGTCGACTCGTCGAGGGGGGGAGCTAGCTCCTGGGGGGTTGGGGTGGAGCTGCCACCCTAAGGAGCAATGTTTCGCAGCATCTCCATAATGCCTTGGATGGAGGCCATGAACTCTTGCCTCCCAACAAATGGTCCTGTGCTGGGGAGCTCGCCGAGATCATCACTACCTCCTTAACCTCCAGTCATGATACTCTCCCGAGATCTTCTGTGCTGGTCACTCTTCACGCTCACCGCACCAAAGTGTTGAAGCCAAAAATGGCCTCTGTGGAGCTCGGGGTCCCTGGAAAGGGGTGACCTCACACCTACTACACTCAAGAGAACCTCACGGACCAAAGGATCAAGAAGCTAGGAACAGACCCTCGGCTCTAGCGCGGAGGTCCCACCTCACACCCGGAAGGCTACCTGAGCATTTCCCCTCCCTAGCCAATGCCTGAGCTAGGGTGCCTTGGAGAGCTCTCTCTACTCTACCAAGAAGAAGCTAAGGGAGGAGGAAGCTAGGAAAGTCTCCCCTCCAAAGGCACCCAAGGGGGTCTATTTATAGTTTTCCAAATCTCATGCACCAAAATGACCGAAAAACCCTTACGCCAAAAACACCTCGGTCCAATAGAAAACAACCACATCATGGGGCAAAGGGGTAAAAACCACCCCGCCCCTCACCCACCTAGGGGCCGAGCACATGGGTGACGAGGGCAGGGGCGAGACACCCGGCCTTGGCCGGTCTCGCCCTACAAAGCTGCGGGCAGGGGGGAGACCCCCGGCCAAGGCCGGTCTCGCCCCACCAAGCCGCGGGCAGGGGCGAGACCCCCGGCCAAGGCCGGTCTCGCCCCACCAAGCTGCGGGCAGGGGCGAGACCCCCGGCCAAGGCCGGTCTCGCCCCACCAAGCCGCGGGTAGGGGCGAGACCCCCGACCAAGGCCGGTCTCGCCCCACCAAACCGCGGGCAGGGGCGAGACCCCCGGCCAAGGCCGGTCTCGCCCCACCAAGCCGCGGGATGGGGCGAAACCCCCGGCCTTGGCCGGTCTCGCCCCTCCAAGCCGCGGGCAGGGGGGCAGGGTCTCCCCCCGGCCCCCCAAAGAAGTGCCACTGGGGTAGGCCGATTTTTCCTCCCCCTACTAGTATGTTTTCAAGCCAGAGCTAAAATTGGCCACCGAGAGTGCAAAATCTCCCAAAAGCTTAAAAACGTATAGGGGCGAATACGGGGTTGTACACTACCGATTCATAATATCTCAACCATGGAGAGAAATAGGTGGTAGTAAAGAGTCTTCTTTCATCAATAGCCGTATAAAATGATTATCGGTCACATATTCAATATAAATTACCATTCAATTCTCTGGAGGTGCAAAATGCAATGACAAAAAAGTAAAAGACTGATACTTTGAGTAATGAACCAAGATGATATTATAGCATGATGCAACTACAAGCTAAATGTCAGGCATCGTCAACCACTTTTCAAGAGGTGCTAGAATTGCATTACAATCAAAAGACAACATCAAATATGTCCGCCCTCCTTTGCCAATTATATTAGTATACAAAGTTTCATTATTTTTCATTTTGATAGTCAAATCCTGACGCACTTGTACTCTATTATCTCTCATGTTTAAAGCATTACTAATAGCCCTATATAGCCACAATGTCCATCTCTCATCATATCTATTGCATCAATTATATTTTTTGAAATATATGACAACATTTCTTTGCGGATATTTTAAAGAAATCTTTTACACCTTGAAGCATATTTCTTTATACTAGGTGGGTCTAAATTTTGATGTTCACCCATTAGAATATGCTCAAATAGAGATGGATCTCTTCTTGTAAATTTGAAGTCATTCCTCGACTTGTTTAGACTCCCTCTAGGTATTCCTTTTTGCCTCATTGGAAGAAATTGTTCTTTTGTTTGGCTTGTAGTCAGATCGAAAAGCTCACTAATTTTTTGCTTCTATTAGGGATGAGATCCATATTTAAAAGGATGGGTGTGCACATAACCACTGTTGGGTTTTGTTATACGTCACAACACTTGTGCCCCGGATCAGGCCTTTTGCCCATGACTACCACATACCTCTCGGTTTACTGTACATATCATATATATATAGTACTGAACCAGCTGATACTCATAGACCACGCTGAACCAGACTTAAAGGAATTAAACCAGAGGAAACAGAATTTGTCGTGTATATACGTTGATATTCGACGAATCAAAACCATTCATCGAAATAACACGGACATACTCGATGAATCGAGACAGAGCAAACCACCCAATTATTAAGGCGATATTTGACGAATCGACGATACTCGACGAATCAACGACATTCGACGAATAAGTCTAATTCGTCGAAACTTTCATTACGATACTCGTTGAACCCAAGACAGATTTGCTGAGTGTATCATGACAATACTGAATGAATTCAAGACCTATTCGTTGAAACCATAAGAGATACTCGACAAATTTCCCTTAGGTTGCGTTCGTTTAGTAGGTTTTGAGAGAAAAGAATTTGTTTTGGCCGAAAACCCACGACGCAAAGGTTTTGGAAATGGGCAAAAAATAAATTCTTGTGTTCGTTTGGGAGAAGGTTTTAAGAGAAAAGAATTCGAAGTTGAATTTTTTGGGAGGGGGCGAAATGCACTGTTCTTCATTTTCTTCAAACTCTAACTGTGATGGAGGTGTCAAAGATGAACAACTGTCTGATTTGTAATTAAGTGTTTACTGGTTTTGGTATAGTTGTCGTGAAGATGAAGAAGAGTTGTCCGTGAAGATGAAGATGTCTGTGAAGATGAAGATGTCTGTGAAGGTTTTGTCATGTCTTCCTCCGCTTTGGATCTCTGGTATATCAGAAGAGCTGTCCATGAAGAAGATCAAGATGGAGATTGTCCAAGAAGATGAAGACTGCACGGGCCAGGGTTGAAGCTGCCAGGAAGCCGGAGCTTCCTCCGGCAACACAAAAATTTCTGAGTGGTGGGTTTTCTGCGAAGGATATGATCCTGTGGGCGAAATCTGATCGCAAAACCTGGCAAAACCCACCAAAATAGGTAAGTTTTGGGGATAGGCTAATTTTTGTAGTCTCAAAACATATGAGTTTTCTACGAATGTCAATCCCCTTCATAAAAAGCATCAAACGAACGCCGGAATTGGTTTTGGTCAAACACCTTCTCCCAAAACCCATAGGTTTTCCGTGAATGTCAATTCCTTCCTAAAAACGTCAAACGAGCACAGAAATTGAAATTGAGATACTCAATTCCAATTACTTTCCTCCAATCACTACGAAACGAACGGGGCCTTAGAGTCTTCCGACCACATACCTGATGACCCATATTTCACAATATAAGTCACGGAATAAAAATTCTTCACATCCAGAATGTCATAGACTTGGTCCTTCACTCATATCACATATGAGCAATGCAAACACAAACCTTTCCAACTTCTCCAATACTTTTATGTGCGACCCCATAAGTTCATATTGTGTTGGCAGTGAGGCTACATGTTTGATCACTTCCAGATCACCATGGTAACACCAATAACCACACCCTCATGATCTCCACCCAAAAGAAGAGGGATCATGGGCTTGACTTCACACACGATCACTGCACCTGATCCCCACACGCACCAATCCCATCACACGTAATGACATAACCGCTGCGGACGCCACCTCGTCGGCGTCAGGTGGTTGGACTCATCCTCGGGCATCGACCGCCCCTCCTCTCGCCATCCCCTCGGCCGCCGGCGGGCGGTAGTGGGAGCTGCCAAGCCGGCCTCTCCTCCTCGGCCGTCGGGGCGCGACCGAGGGAGCGGCCGTGCCGGCCGCTCCCTCTCCGCCGGCGGCGCGCGGCCGAGGGAGTGGTTGCGCGGGTCGCTCCCCCTCGCCTGGCGGTGCGCGGCCGAGGGAGCGGCCGTGACGGTCGCTCCCCCTCGGCCGCCGGCTGCAGCCGAGAGAGCGGTCGTTCGGGCCGCTCTTCCTCGACCACTGGACGCGGCCAAAAGAGCGGTCGCGCGGACCACTCCTCCTCGGTCAGAACTCTGTCAAATTTCTCCTACGAGCAGCATCCGAGCCGCACCAGAGCCTCGTACGAGTCACGTACGAGCCCCGTTCAAGCCACCTGACGAAGTCCAATCTCTCAGTTTCCAAGAGACCTCTGCAACCGCAAATTCAAGTGTTCCTCTCCCACGTTCAGAGACAGCGGGACGCTCATCGAAGCTCATCGTCGCAAAATGCAATTTGTAACAAACACCAGGCGCGACGGCCTGTCGTCCGCCGTGTGCTAAGTGTTCTCTCACCTCAAAATTATAACGAGAGGCAGCATGTCGCCCTCGATTCAACGAAAAAGTTATAACAGCCGGGAAATAGTGGACTTTGACTGGCACAGATCCTGTCACGTGATTGTTTACCCGGTTGAGAGGTTTTTCCACGTTAAAACTTCATGTGTACGATCGATTTACTTCATTGACTATGTGTGCGCTCGACCGTCCCGAGAGCTAAGCGGTCCAGGTTATTCCGGTCCGACCGGGATGTCGAGTTAGACCACAACAACTTTAATTCATTTTTTGAACATCCGTAAAATTCTTATATTTGGAGGGTATTCCATCTAACTCCACTTGTATGTCATTCATTTGCTCATTTTCTTTCTTAACCTTGCATCCATCCTCTATATTTTCTTTGTGGATACTATTTGATTGATTGTTGTTTAATGATGTAGTCGGTAATACTAAATCTTCTTAATATTTTCAATGTAATCTGGATTGTACATTTATTATTCAAAAAAAAATTATTCATTGAATATATTAAATAATTTATATGTTTTGTAAATTTAGGGTCCACAAAAAGTCAAAAACTGTATTATATTAATTAATTACACGTATTTTCTCTCCAAAATTGAATGTTGGGCTCACCAAAATCTAATCAAAACATTGGTGCAGAAAAGGTTTTAGTTGGGTGAGACAGCTGCACTAAAGGACTTGCTCTGAAGAACTTTGTGTAAGTGTATATTCGGACGAATAACGGGCTCGGGGGCTTTGCGCGTATAAACCCTAGGTTTAGCCATATATACCTAGCTGGGGGCAACGGAGAGTAAGTTCCACTTAAACTTTCCTCCGGATGTTTCGAGCGCCTCTCACACTTTGTGCATGAGCATCATCTTTTAATCTTTGCGCGCGAGCGTACTCTATGAAGTCTTGCATTCAGATTCTCCCAATCTGGGAGAAATGGATAGTATCAATTTTACGAAGTGGATGAATTCTCACTTGATCTAAAGGTGACTAATTTTTTAATTAAAACGAAAATATAAAAGGATGAGATTAGTGAATCTATTGAATCAGCAAGAAATAGATCTGGACCCAAAGGGAGGGGATTATTCACATGCTCCAATCATACCCCGCTTGGTGCAATGATTCTGTCGGAGTCATCAAGACGCAAAAGTGCTTGATTAGTACTCCAATTATCGACTCATTCGAATGATGGAGTTAACCCTTTTTATAGATCATGAGATGGGTGTAATGCACGAATAGAAATGTTCGGTCTATATGAATCAGATCATCAATTTTGATGGTCAGACAACTTTACTCTCTGGTATCTGGGTGGATCCGGGCAATACGATCAAATTTGTTCGAGTGGGGGGTTAGCGGTGGCGCCGCCTTGCTGAAAAATGAAAGTGCTGGGAATTTGATTAAAATAGCATAGAAGTTTTGTCTCGCCACGAGAGTCCGGTGGTGGTAATGGATTCTTGATCGGAGGTCGAGAACTTTGACAAACACTAGCGAAAGCTAGGTTTGTTTGGCTAAAGTGACAGTCCTGTCAAAGCTCCATATATCAAAATTTTGTCTATCTAGGCTTTGTTGGGGAGAGGTGTTGCGGATTAAAATTTTGTTGATCATGTAGAGCTCATAGTAAAGAGCTCTTTGAGAAGCTATGTTGAAAAGTTGTAGGCTATTTGGAAAAACAGCTTCCACAGAGCAGAGCAACGTGTAGTCAGGTTCTTTTTACTGCAGATCGAACGATCTGTTCTGACGCCGCCGGAAGGGCGCTGGACAAGATTCAGAATGATGAGTGTATGTGGTTTATGAGGACGCAACGGTCTCCTCCCACCCAACCGAAACAGTGGTTCCCCTTCGGCCGAGATACAGAGGCGGATCCTGACGCTGCAGATCTCGGAGAACCAATACCATCCGCCGGCGAACATGCCGCCATATGGAATCGACGAATCCCTTCCTAAGAATTACAATAGTGAATACTACCCATCCTTAGCAGATCGACGAACCCAGCTTGCTAGGGTTTGCGATCATGTTCTGCTGGCGCAAACACCGACAGCTACACTATTCCCCATTCCTTCGCAGATCGACGGGAAGAAGACCTATCGAGGATGACGGTGGTTCCAGGACGGTGGGATCAGGATTGAAGACCTATCGGGATCTGGATTGAGGGGGCGAGAAGTGATTTTTAGAGCGCTGAAGCTGGGGGTCCCTTGCTTCCTAAAAATCAGCTCTTGAGTGATTTTAATGGAAACAATTTTGAGAGAGTCGCTCTTCCAAACAACCTAAAATCAGCTTTGACTGCTACAATAGAACTTTTTCAACTGCCAGAGCTACGTCAAACCGAGCCCTAGTGGCATTTTTCAAAAGTATATAAGTTTCTATTTTGCATTGACATTTTCGTTGGGTGGTTGGGAAGATATATAGAAGCTTCTAAATTGCTCCCATTACAAATACAAATTATAATATGCAATTGTGCTTGGATACCCTTTTTTTGTTTGTTAATATACAATTTGACCTAGGACTTGGTCCTTTAATTAATAAATTAAAATCTTTGAAATATAAATTTATCCTTATAGAGCAGTTGAAGGAGGCAATTGGCCATTTAAAGCCAAGTAATTCACATATTATATATTGACTTGTATGAAATAGTCCACATTTAATCAGTCAAAGTTGGAATGCAAAAAAAACAATTTTTTATGGACATTCTTATAAGCAAACTTTATTTGATTAATAAAATCAAGTTCAACTTAAAAAGACTTTTTTATAAACCCCGATATTAGCAAATTAATCACTTTTGTGGCCTCTCTATGGTCATTCATGTGATCATGTCAATGTATATTTGGATATATAATGGACCGGGGCGGACCCAGGTTATGACACGGTCGGGCACGTGCCCGACCGTGTTTTTCGTGAATTCCCGCTAGGGCACGCCTATTCCCTCCCATCGGCGAGCCAGCGAGTGACTCCTGTGCGACATCGATGACTCGCAGGGGGGAGGACCCAGCTTAGTCATTTCCGCGTTGTGATCTGGCCCTAGCCCGCCGCTGCTGCTCCGCACTCCGCCTGCCGATCGCTGCTGCTCGGCTACTCCGCACTCCGCCTCAGGCCCTCAAGGATCGATGATGCTCGGCTACCTCGCACTCCGCCTCAGGCCCTCAACTCCAACTACTAAACCAATTTCAAGGTTTGCTTTCTCCGCCCTCTTTTAAGGTACCAGTTTATATTGCGTTTTTCATTTCTTTATGGGGTCCTTTTCTTGCTGTGCGATCGATCGACATTCATCCTGAAATCAATTTCCTCTTAGATACATATAGATTTTGGGATGTATTTTTGGTCTCGTTTCTTGTTCTAATTTGTAGATGATGTTCATCTTCTTGGCGGTGGCGTGCAGGTTGGATTATAAATCAATGGCGACCACCATCAGGATGCAACTCAATCTTGGTTTGCCCCCTAACACTTTCTTTTCTTGTTCTATTAAAACGCGTCTGATTTAATGAAGCAATATTTTTCTCTTTTTGCGCGGAGGGTTGAGTGAAGAATCTGTTGTATCTTAGGTTTGATTATATCTGGTAATAGGGAAAGTGGAACTGTAATTAATGTGCAATGGTGACCGTAGAGAGTTAGAAATCATTGCAGTTTGATGCTGGATCCCTTTATCAGTATGGGTGAAATTTGATTTCTGTTCATGATTCTGATTTAGGCATTGAGACAACAAAATTGAGTAATTTCTCAAAAAACTTTCTGATATCCTTTTCGATTTCATTTTAACTTCCAGTTAAAATGACATTTGTCATTACCATTTTGTTTAGGCTCTGACATCTCTGGTTATGTTTTTAATTTTCAGTTCGTTATAAGAGAAAACAAAATTATTATCTTGATTCATTTGCCATAATAGCTTCATTCATCTAGCATAGCTTCATTCATGTAGCACTATCACTCTAAACTGGTTGATGCATGAAGACTGTTTTTTAATTTATGGTTAGGGAGAGATATGTATGTTAAAAATTATTCTGCCCAGGCGATGTCAAAATCCTAGTTCCGCCACTGATAATGGACCCGGAGGTTTAGCGGGTCTGTTTCGAATACCGGGATATCTGATACCCGTAGTCGCAACGAAGTCCATGGCTGCGTTGATGACGAGCTTACCTTGCTCATTTGGATTTCTCATCAACGGAACCGAATGCTGGAGGAAGACGAATGTCCCCGAGCTCCCAAAGCACAAAGCATTAATCTTTTGGGATATTTAACATGTGTTGGATGGGGCGAGTGGAGGATACTTCTTGGGCCCCAATGATCCTCAGGGCTTGAGCAGAGAATACGGGCGATGAAGTCGACGACCACAATGGATGGGCTGCGTGTTTGAGAGTGGCGGTGCCTTGGAGATCGAAGAAAGCTGGTTTCTCTTGGATATCACTCTAGTAGTTCTATTTCAACGGAATTCATGGCCACAAAGCGAAGAATTATGGCTCCCAAGGGAGGAGGAGGAAGGCGTCAAGACTTTGCCATTTGCAGGCCCGTAGTGGTTATTTGTAGGCTCATATTGTAGATGATTCTTGGGATTTGGATGAGTGATTTGGTGGAATTTTGAAGAGTTTAAAAAATAATAGTGTTCATCATGTGTTTGCTAATAACAACAAGGTTTGCTTATAGTCATATTTATAAAAAAAGGATGGGTTGCTAATAACAATATTTAATTTCTAGTAGGCTCATAGTAGGGAACCAATTTTTATTGCCTAGACGAGCCAACAATCTCACAATTATACATGTTTCTAAGGGTTCGTAAGTGGTGACGTTTTACAATTGTCTGTTTAGCATGACATTTTTGCTTCGATGAGTGTTGAAAAAACAAATATATTGTTATGTTTGTGATAAATTTTGATATCTCAAATATATTATATTAATATAATTGCCTTAATTCAATATTAATATATATATAATTATATATTAATATCAAGCTTTTGAAAATCGGATCGGACCGGCCGGTCGGACAGGTCAGACCGTGGACCGGGCACCCTGCCGGTCCAGTCCAGGTAAACAACCCGCCCCATCCACGAACCGCTCAAGAACCGCGGAACCGGCCAACCGGGCGGGCGGACCGGTGGGCCGGGAACCGGGTGCGGTTTCACACAACTGGACGGGCCAATGACCCAATATTAAAAGAGCAGAAAAAATGAAAGAGGGAGGATTTGAACCCGGACCACTACTAGTTTAAGTGAATTGCAAACCACCTGACCAACTAATTCTTATAGTTTTGTCTTATAATATATATTATACATATAAATAATAACGTATATATATAGAAAAATATATATATAGAAATATATATACCTATATTCATTTATATAATAAGATATATATATATATATAATTAATATATATATATATATAATTAATATACATATTTATATAAATATTAATTACATATTTTTTAGATGTATTATTATATTAATATATTAAATTATCTTTTAAAAATTAAAGTGTATATATTTTTAATATATACATATATCTATCATTCAAATAAAATTTACGTTCAATTTGGCACGACGATGAAACTTCATACACTTATATGTTCAAAAGTAAAAAAAACTAGTTTTATTTTCTTAATTGTGATCTTAACCATTGTCATTCCAAAGCTCCATTATATTACTCTATTACAATATCGTTTTTGTCCAAACTCAATAGAGCAAAAACGTCACGTAAAACGAAAATTTACAAGTATAGTGATAATGTTTATTTTTTTATAAGATGATGTTTATTTTTTTATTTTCTAATATATATATATATATATATATATATATATATATATATATATATATATATATATATATATATATATATAACGGTTCGACCCCGCTTGAATCGGTCCAACCGATTCAATTTTGAACATTTCTCTCTGTCGGTTCGATGTCCGGTCTGATTTTCAAAAACTTGATTAATATTTATCATGTTGTGAATTGTGATATTGAAATTCTTAACCATAAATATGAAAAGTTATTTACAATCTATAATTAATAAATAATGGACACGTGTTTTGTGATGGATATTGGTCCTAAAATGGGGAAAAGCCATCTTTTGGCGGCACGTGTGATGTGTGCGGTTGTTCGGGTTACCCAATTCAATTGCCCAGAATATGTTGAAAGCGCGGAATTATAAGGTAATTGTTATGGGTTAATTTATTTTGATTAGGGTCAAATTAATTTTATGACTAAATCAAAAATTTATATGTGCAAAACAAATTATTACAGACAAATTAATACAAAAAACTTTTTAAATTCTTTTGTAAAATATGAACTAATAGTTTAACATCAATATCACAAACTTTGACGTAGTACAAAAAATTTAAATTCATCGTCGAAATCCTCTTTTAGTGACAATAATTTGCTCCAATTAATCGATAGTGAAAGTCAGCCGAAATTGCAGACTACCCCACAAATTCCGCCAAATCCATCGCTCACATTGATAAAGTCCCATATCCCTCATTGTTTGAAAAAATATAAAATGGGAAGAGCGGTATACTTTGAAGACACATACTTTGAAGAACAATGAAGAAAAATTGGAGCGAACAATGAGAAAACCATTACCTGAAACGAAGAATGCGGGCACTTGTACCTTGGAGCGAACAACGCCGGAGGTGAAGAACGTAGGCGATGTACCTTGGAAATGGGAGGCTTACTCACTCCGACGATGCGGGAATAGGAGCGAACAGCGCCGGTGAGAAAGGCCTTGTTAGAGTTTTACAGGAATAGGAGCGAACAGGGGATGCGGAAATGGTTTGCCCCTATCTTTTTAGGCTAATATTTAAAACAATTATTTAAATTTTTTTATTTTTAATATTGATTTGCACCAATTCAAAATAAAATATGTTGAAAGAGCGGAAATACAATTAGTATGGTGTTATGTGGTTGAGTTTATTAATTATCTTTATAATTAATAATTAATAAATAATCATATGGTACACATTTTTATTAAAATAATAATAATAATAATCAATTAATTAATTCCAAACCCTCCCCCATACTTATCGTAATGAATGAGGTAAAGGAGCTCACCAACTTTGCTGGGAAATTTATTGTTTGTAAAAAACAATTGGTCTTGATTGGAAGTTCTCGTTGGCCAAAAAATGAGCATAAATGAGCCAAAATTTGAGCCTAAATGAGCCCGTTTGATCACAAAAAGAAGGGTGAGTATGAGCGGTTGAGCGCGGTCCTGGTCAAAAAAATTTTATAGCGAGCAACGTAGCACTGGTTTAGAATTAGGGTCTGTTTGGCAAGGTTGTGGTGGTCGTAAACACGGTGATTACGAACCATCGTCCATGAATGTCCGAGGTCACCTAAGAAACTTCATCCATTTTTAATGTTCAAAAATAGTTTTTTTCTTAGCGAGGACGGTAAAAATTGTTATATCGGACACGTATTTCATGACGGTGGTAGTAGAATAGAATTTTGGACAGAACAGAGCCAATCCAACAGAATTTCGGACCGAACCGACCGATTCGGTTCGGTTTCGGTTCCAGGGGATGTAAACCGAATTTGTTCGGTTGGATTTCGGTTTACACGTACATTCGGTAAACTGATGAAACCGAATCAGCGAATCATGTTTCAAATGTTTTTATATATATGCATTGCAATACAAGAATAGTATGCATGTAAACATTCTTTAATTTTATTGCAATGTACACATCAAAATTTGATATAATGACATTCACAATCATGTGCAACACAAATGCAAATATTATTTGTGAATTCTGCTTGCATTTATAATTTAGTATGTCGAAAACCGAACTGATGTTCAAAAATTGAACTAAACCACGGCGATCAGTTCTGGTTCAATTTTGATTTAAGGTGCGTAAAAATCGAGATTATTCAATTCAATTTGAATTTTGCCTAAAATCAAATCGAATCAAACCGTTTGCGTACCTAGAGCTAGGAGGTGCCCTTGTTTATCAAAAATAATCAATAAAGAGATCAGAACACACCCTCCCGCCTCAAACTCTCAATCGCATTGCTCAAAGGCTCTAAAATCAGGCAGCATATTATTCTCTCTCGGGCGCACCAAAATTCTAATCAAATCTCTTTTTATTAGGAATTGGCGGTGATATTAGCACAGCAGTTTTGGCTATTAGCAGTTTTGGCTATCCGCAAGCATTGTTGTTTAAAATTGGTTATCCACAAACTAGAAACCTATCCGCACTCAAAAATTGGAAAAAAGGAGCAGAGCACCATCCCATGGAGGATGAATGAGCGTTTGAAAATAGCGGAATAGAGGAGCACCGCCGCCAAGAGGAAGAGAGACCGCCGGATGTGAAAAAGATATATAGCCACCAGATAATGGAGGAGAACGCGCCACGATAAGGAATGTCGATCTGAAAATGGAGGATGAGCACTTGCCGGATTTGGACTCCTTCAAGCCAGACAAAAAAAGAGGAGGAAGGGTCGCAAACGGAATAACGATTTTGAGGGGAGGTGAAATCACAAGAGGGACGAATGTGAATATGGAATAATTTTTGTGCAATATTTGCTAATATGAATTCCAAAAGTCCAAAAAACTCAAATTTTAAGTGCGAATAGCCAAAAATACACTACTAATATCAACAACCTAGAAATTAAAGGATTCAGAGGAGGTAAAGGGTGCACTTTACCGTAAAGTGTGGGCATCCAGCGGTTCACGTTGGATGCCCGCAAACATCTCAAAGCGAGCTGAGATGTACTCGACTTGAGATGTGTGCGGACATCCACACGGGTCATTGGATGCCCTCATTTTACCGTAAAATGCAGGGGTGCACTTTACTTCACCAAGTCCGGAATTTAAACCTCTTTTGAAAACCGTGCTTTACATTCTCCAAAATTTCTGGATAATAAATGCCTCATAACATATAGTTTTCTAAGCCATTTTCTGAATCCTGCATGCGTGGTAAATATGCATGCAAAAAATCTGTGCAAAATCCC
The DNA here is from genome assembly GCA_039583875.1 of Platanthera guangdongensis. NCBI lineage: Eukaryota > Viridiplantae > Streptophyta > Magnoliopsida > Asparagales > Orchidaceae > Platanthera > Platanthera guangdongensis. Next base: position 131,755,912 of record CM077154.1, on the reverse strand, counting down.
TGGATAATCGCAGGCTTCGAAGGACTTTTATGTCAACTAAGAGCCTTTGATTTATGTACATTGAATAAATGTATCCTTAGGTTATGACAGGGATACATGGATGCCATTGAAATTCATCGGGATTCGTGTAAGAGAAATAAAATACACGCATTCACAAACAAAAATTTTTACCTGTGGCAGCATATGTACGGTCCGGGACTGTCCGAATCCCCAACGTAAAATTTGATAGATATTTTATTAATATGTCTGTACGTGTCAATATAAAAATTTATGAAGCAAGTCAAAAAAGAAGTTGCAAGAACACAAAATCACAATCAGAAGTCAAGTAGTAATCAGCACAATAGAAACACAATAGTCAAAATCTGGAATTCAATCTGATTTACACAGCGAGACATGATTTCGTCAATGTAACCAAATGGAATAGAAAAAATTACAACTGTAGGGAGAGAAGAAACCGCATGGACCGAAACTGTAACCGCGCAAGCCGCAAGTTGCATGTCTTGTCCGCCAAAACAACCAAAGTCGCATATCCGCAACTAGCTGCGCGGATTGCTTGTTATTCAATGGTGACGAACAAGAAACAGAACCCGCTGATAGACCGAGCGAACTACTCTGCGCTATCCGCAACTCCGACCAAAGTGACTTCAGGTCGCTAGCCGCGACCTGCTGCAAACCGCTGACTGTAAACTACGAACTGTTCCACAGCAAGCTTTCCAACTAGTTGTCTTGTCGTCTGATTCTAGCCGCACAGTCTGCACAGATAGTCAACTTCGCTTAGTCGTGTCGGTTAAAAAAACCTAACCGCAGGATCTAAACGCGAGTTGAGTTCTCACTGCTCTCGATTTTAATAATGATGAGCCGGAGACCCCTATTTATAGGCACGAGTAGTAGTGTCGTCACCTCCCATAGCGATAAGGTAACCGTCTGTCAAACTGCGAGCTAACATCACATGTCCGCACAAAGCGAACACCAGAGTCAAGCCGTGCGAACAACCCACAAGGAATGCGGACAACTTCACCAGACTGCGCGCGACAAACCGTCTATTCGCATACGCGGAAAGAATCAACAATCTGCATAAGCTGTGCGGACAGAACCACCAATCCAAGTGGACAAGCCATGCGTCCTGATCCATCCCGCGCAAATGACGAACTGCCGAACTTGCATCCATCTCGCGCCAAGGATTGAACTGCCGATCTACCATCCAGACCACATAGTTCATTGAACTCTGCACCCAGGTCAAAATAGTCGGGCTCTGAACTAGACCGCGCACTAAGCGGTCACTGCGAACTAGGCAACCAGGCCAGACTTGTCACAACTCCGTGACCAAGTTCAAACACCAGCGAACTTTGATAACGATCTGCCCGAGAAGACTCCAGTGAACTGTGTGGTTAGCCGCCACAGACCGCGCTAACCGCCAGCCTTCTTGCGGACCATAGAACCTCCAGCTTCTTGGCGGACTGTGCGGTCTCAACATCCAGAGTGCACCAGCCGCGGTTAGACCATGCTAACTGCCCAGATACATCCTAGCAGAGCTTGTTGAACCAGACCGCATGAGAGAAGAAGGAAACTGAATCCTGGCTATCCGCCAACTTCTAAACGCGTAGCCGCTGCGGTATGTGCGATCTGTACGGTCTTTCCAATCAGACCGCCCGACCTCCACCACACTCCCACTTCAACAATCTCAACACTTCCCTTTGAAGTGGAAAGTGAAAACCAGCCCGAACAACTCCCGTAACTAAATAAGCGGCCCCTTCCGCAATAGCTTTGTAAGTATATCCGTAATATTGTCCTGACTCTACATGTAGTCCACCATCAAAGATCCCTCCAACACCTTCTCCTGAACGAAGTGATGTTCGATCTCGATCACTTCGTTCGCGCATGATAAACTGGATTGTTGACCAGTTTAAGAGACTCTAGTTGTCACCACGAAGTAGAGTAGGACTCCACACCTCCTCATGGATGTCGTCCACTAATCTCCTAAGGTAGATGACTTTCTGAGCTGTCAAGGCCAATGTTTTGTACTCCGTTTCTATAGTGGAGACAGACACAAAATCCTGCCTCTTACTGCACTATGAAATAGATGTCGATCCTGTGAAGAAGACGTAACCAGACATCGACTTCTGATCATCTGAATCTTCTCCATAATCAACATCCATGTAGCCATGCAAATTGAAGTCAGTGTCCATCTTGTAAAAAAGACTCATCTCTGAGGTAGATTTGACATACTTTAGGATACCCTTAGATACCACAAGATGAGGCTTCTGTGGCTCCGCCATATATTGACTAACTCGACCTACGACATAAACAATATCCGGCCTAGTGATTGTCAGATATATGAGACTCCCCACGAAAGCACGAAACACCAAGGGGTCTGCAAGAATCCTTCCCTCATCCCACCGAAGTTTCAAACCGACCTTTAGAGGAGTAGAACTGTTCTTCCCTTCCCGCATGCCGACCGCCCCTCTCCCCTAGACCCCCTACGGTGAGGCTGGTCGGGGAGGCACCGGCCGGTCCGACCAACCATTTCTCCACGGCTGCCTATGACTAGGCTGGCCGGGAAGGCATCGGCCCCCAAGGGGACGACTACCCCTCTTGACTACGGCTAGGCCGACCGGGCAGGTGCCGGCCCCCAAGGGGCCGACCGACCTCTTCTCCCCGGCCGCCTGCGGCTAGGCCGGTCGGGGCGGCGCCGACCCCCAAGGGGCTGACCACCCCTTCTTCTCATCGTGTCAACTCAGCCGTCGGCCACTGATCGTCCAGATATGCGCAAGCATTCTCCAGCAAGTCGAACACGGTATCTCTCTCTCCTCCTCAAGTTGTAACGAGACGCGACTTGTCGCCCTCGATTCTCTAAGAGAAGCCTTGTAATCTCGACCAATCTAGTGGAGTTCCTGTCGGTACATCGTCGACCGTGGTTTCTCACCATATTCAGAGGGTTTTCCACGTAAAAAGACTCGTCTAGTCTGTGATCTATTTTTGTGACTGTTTGTGAAACCGGCCGCTCAGAAAGTTAAGACGGACCAATTAGTCTAGTCCATCAGAAGCGATGTCGCAGACCGCAACAATAATATCATTCAAACATGATTTAAAATATACGCATGTGATGATAATGAATATTTTTTTGATTGGTTATTGATAATAAATAATAAATATGTATGCAAATATTTATGATAAAGTTAATTATTTTTATTTTTCTATATATTTTTATATATAATGATTTGACCCCGATTAAATCCATTGAACCGGTTCGATTTTCAAAACATCATGCAATAATTTTGCTTTGACTTTGAGATGTTAATTTCCGACCCGTCCAAGTCTAGTACTTAGGTTGGGAGGTTGGATGGTAGATGGAAATTGAATGGGAGAATGCCACGTAGACGACTTGCATGACGTGGAATCTTTAATTTCCAATCACTTTTTGAGTTTCTGTTCGAGTCGCCCAGTTATGAAAACCGGACCGGAAGGTTCAAACGGTCGGACCATCGACCGGTGAAACAGGTGGTCCGGTTTGGGCTTTAAAACCGCTCCCGTTCAAAACCGGGCAATAACCGGCCTTTCCGCTCCGTAAAAATCGCTATCCGGGCGGCTCTAACCACTCGCAATAAATAAAGATTTTTTTTCTCACAAAATGCATACTAGGGGGTTTGAACCATGGAGAAATTTCCTCTAGTCATTCAACCAACAAAGAAAATTGATTTTGTGGTGTACTCATTGTTTCTTTAACTATTTGCACACCAAAAGAACCAAATAAACACAAATTCTAAATTTTCTACTTCCTAAGCTCAACGCTTTCGCTGCGCTCGCTCTCATTCCCGCCGCCTCCCCTTCTATTGCCGGCGAAGATGACAAGGAGGTCCTCACATTGCAGCCACAACAGGCACAACTAGACCTGCAAACGAGTCGAGCTCGAGTCGAGCTCATCAAAAAGAGCCGGCTCGAGCTCGAGCTCGAGCTTCTTTTTTCGAGCTCGAGCTCGAGCTCGAGCTCGACGAGCCTATTTTAAAAGGCTCGGGCTCGAGCTCGACGAGCACGGTTCGAGCTCGAGCTCGAGCTTGACGAGCTCGAGCTCAGCTCGAATTTAATATTTTATTAATAATATAAAACTATTATTTTAATAATATTATATTAATATTATGTTAATAATATAATATATTAAAATATTTAATACTAATAATATATATTATTTAATTAAAAAAAAGCTCGCGAGCCGGCTCGCGAGCTCGTGAACAGGTTTAATTAGGCTCGAGCTCGGCTCGAAATCAGGCTCGAGCTCGACGAGCTCGAGCTCGAGCTCGAAATGCTCGAGCTCGAGTCGAGCTTTTTTCGAGCCGGCTCATCGAGCTTTCGAGCCGGCTCAACTCAACTTGCACCCCTAGGCACAACTCATGCACGTGTCCGAATCAAGCGAAGCTCTTTAGTGTTCACCTCGTGGATGATTGAAAACTAAACCTCTTCCTTGGCGAATATCCTTCAGTCCTCACACGAGAATTTGGAAGCCTTAACAAAAAAAAGATCATTAATTTGGACACGTGCGACCCAATCTCTTCTCTGCATATTCTCTTCAAACCCTAATCGGCTCGACCTCGTGTTCTTATTTCATTAATTTTGATGTCATTTTCAACTCACACGGTGTTGTTTGTTCTTCATTTGATATATCTTATATTCTCAAGTTTTCGACTTGTTTAACAATTGACATTTTCCTCATATTTTTAGGGTCCGTTCCCTAATTAACGGCAGCCATTTTTAGGGCAATGGAATCAGTTACATGAAATATTCCAATAAGGCTCTGTTTGGCACAGTGGTGACAGTCATGAACATGAACATGAGAGTCATTTTAAATTAATATTCGGCATCACCGGAAAACTTGCAACTGTTCCTTTACTTATTAATTAAGTCATTTTAAATTTGATTAAAGCCCCATTTGACACGATGGTGGTGGTCATGAACATGAGAGTTAAATTATCATCTATTAATGCCCACCTAAGAAACTTCATTCATTTTTATGTTCAAACGAATGATGTTTGTTAGATGATCCTTAACGAATGACGGTTTAACGAAGCCCAAGTTATATTCCATCTCTGGATGCAAATATAACAATTTGTTTTTTGTGTATAAACAACACGCTGCTGTTCAATTATAATTATTTAAGTTGTGAATATAATTTAACTGTAAATGATCAATATGTGATCTTCTTCGACCGCCATATGATTTTTACAAATACTTACATTGTCCTTATTTAAAAGACACTTGTACAATCTGAGATAATACTTTTAGAGCAATGTTATAAGCACATCAAAATAGATTAGTAGCACACCAAAAAACTATCAAAAAACTCAAATACCCTAACCCCACATGCTTTAAGCGCACACCCGTTGAAATCCGCCGCTCCTACTGTTTGCTCTTTCGCTTTCTTGGCCGCGCGCCCTCGATCTTCTTCTTCGTATCCGGTCGCCGCCGTTGAAGGAGAAAGCAGGCAAGTTTTGCCGAAAGTACGCCCCCTCTCATCCTACATGTTAGTTTTGGCCTCTCCTTCTTTCTCCCCCTTCCTTAATTTGTTTTAAACCCTAACTAATTTTTTGAACTACGGTCATGAAATCTCTGGGTCTTTCCTTCCCCATTTTGAGTAACTACCAACTCTCCTTTTTCTTTTATGTTTTTGGCAGAGAGGAGTCTAAGTTTTTTTGTCGTCATCTTCCCTATTGTTCTGGAGCAAAACAACTGTAGATTGGTCTTCATCTTCTTTGCAGTTTTGCGAAAACAGCAAGATCGGCTCTGGTCCTTCACCCTGTAGATTTTCTTCAAAGGTATTATTGTTCTGTTTCTCAAAAGATCTTCTTCAAGGGTATCATTGTTTAGTTTCTCAAAGGATCTTCTTCAAGGGCATTTGGAAGGAACTGGCAGAACTGATCACAACAAATCTCCATCTCCACCTTGAAGAAAGTGTAGTTTTTCAACTTCTTGGAAGGAAGGCAATGGTATTATTGTTATGTTTCTCTTTCAACATCCGGAGAAATAAGGCAAAATTTTGAGTAAAATGTTTTATAATTTGGTAATATCAATTTGATGCATAAATAATGATTTTAAAATTTGGTGTGCAAATAAAATAATTTGATGTGTTAATATAACTTGGCTGTCAATAGCGAAAACTGGTGTGCTTTTAACATTGCTCTTCTTTTAAATGTAGTATAAATAAACGTTCAATAAAATTAAAAAAGAACCTATCATCTATAATAAATATGCTATAGGAATCTAAAGGAGTATGAATTATTCAGTAGCAGCTTTAATTAAAGAGTTCAATAATCTCCTTAGAAGTTAGAAGAAAAATGATGCAAAGAATATCTTAAATGATTTGGAGTAAAGCGTCTGTAGGTGGCCAGACGTAGCGTGTATCGACACTTGCAGTGCTGTATCTAAAAAAGTTATCTCATCTAGAAGGAACTTCAAAGGAATTGATAGAGGTATTCATGAGGGGGGACGCGGGTGATTTAATTCGATGTAAACTGAAGAACCTTACCAGCAGCACTTGTGATCATTCCAAGCATAAAATTTTGCCGAACAGCAGCAGTAGAAAAGCCGCAATGAATTGAACAACTAAAAATTTTAACACAATAATTTAACACCCAGTTTACTTACCCTAGAAATCCCTCCGGGCAAAACACTTCTTCCCATGTATATATATTTTGAAATAAAAACTTGTATCTTTTTAATAGCAGAACAAAAAATTCTGAAACCTGAATAAACTGCAAGTGCATAATAGCTGCCATAATAAGAATTACATAAACACAGTACATGTAGAAGTCTCCTTTCTCTTTGTTATGGATCAGCGCTAAAATAAGCCTGAAACAGGTAATTTGTCAGCTAACGGTTGATAGAATTCCCACAAGATAAAGCCCAGTATGGTGTCCCTGATTATATCCTTCAGTAAAGAACTAATCCAATCATTGGTCCCGCCGACAGATTGCTTCCGGCGAGATCCCGAAACCGCAGGTTACCTTGGTCGGATATCAAAGCGTAAACCACACCGTTCATGTGGCCCTTCCCGATGACGCCAACCGCTCTCTTGCTATTGTTCACGGCTTTGCTCCTCTTCAAAGACCAATCGAGATACTGCGGAAGTAAAAACACTACTTTAAATTTGATCCATAGTCTAGCTCAGATTTGCTACTGGTGAGGTCCCGAAACCGCAGGTTCCCTTGGTCGGATATCAAAGCGTAAACCACACCGTTCATGTGGCCTTTCCCGATGACGCCAACCGCTCTCTTGCTATTGTTCACGGCTTTGCTCCTCTTCAAAGACCAATCGAGATACTGCGGAAGTAAAAACACTACTTTAAATTTGATCCATAGTCGAGATCAGAAATTATGACACGCTGCAAATGGGTGTTACTGATAGAATTAGGATTCAATGAATCTATATTTCACATAATCAATACGTAAATATATATATATATATGTACAATAGAGGGTGCTCAACTGCTTACAACACCCACGGTGAGCCTAAGCTAACTCAACCACAAGAATGTACACAATATCTAACACCTCCACACAAACTCACGGGGGATCATACACCGAGAGTTTGGACAGTAGATAAACATGTTTGATCCTCATCTGCGTCTTTGTCATCAAATCAGCAATCTAATGCACAGAAGGAACAAAAGGAGCAATGGTGCCACAGTCATAGTGCTCACGTAGGAAGAAAACATTCACCCCGACATGCTCGGAGAGTGAGTGCTCCACAGGGTTTAGGGTATCTGAATGACGTCGATGTTATCACAGTAAAGCGGAGTGGAGTCTGGAGAATAGATATCAAGGTCCTCAAGAAGCCAACGAAGCAAAATAAAATCCTCAGCGATGATAGCCATGACCCGAAGCTTAGCCTCAGTGCTGGAACGAGAAACACCAGTCTATTTATTGGACTTCCATGCAATAAGTGAAAAAACCCAAAAACAGACAAAAGCCAGTAACAAGGCGGCGGTCAACAGGAGACTGGCCTAGGTAGCATCCGAGTAAGCACGGAGCTGTAAAGAACTGTTGCTAGAGAGGAAGAAACCACGAGAACTCATCGCACGGAAATAGCGCAGGAGTCGCAACAGGTGACCATAATGCACAGAGGTAGGGGCACTAACAAACTGACTCAACATATGAACAACATGAGCAATGTCAGACCGAGTAATGGTGAGGTAGACGAGACACCCAACAAGGTGGTGGTAGCGAGTAGGATCAGAGAGTGGAGTCCCATCATCCGGATGTAGCTAAAGGTGAAGCTCCATAGGGGTGTCCACTGTGAGAGAATCAGAGAGAGCAGCCCGAGCTAGGAGATCTGACATGTAACGCTGCTGAGAGAGTTGAAAAACCACGGTCTGTAGAGCTGACCTCAAGCCCCAAGAAGTAACTCAGTTGTCCAAGATTAGTCATCTGGAACTGCTGCTGAAGGTGATGTTTGATGAAGGTCATGTGAGAAGGATAATCACCAGTAATAATCATATCAACGTAAAGTAACAAAAGAGTCCGACCACGAGAAGAGCAGTGCATGAACAAAGCTGGATCATGAGGACATGTCTGGAAACTGACGACTGTAATGGCTGAGCTGAAACGTGCAAACCACGTACGGGGCGCCTACTTGAGCCCATAAAGAGCTCACTTTAAGCGACAGACAAGACCTGGAGGAGAGGATAGACCAGGAGGAGGGAGCATGTATACCTCCTACTGAAGATCAACGTGAAGAAATGCATTTTTCGCGTCGAGCTGTGACAGCAACCAGTGACGAACAACTATAACAACAATAAGAATCTGAATCGTAGTCATGTGAGCGACTAGAGCAAAAGTCTAGTCATAGTCTCTCCCCTGCTCTTGCTGAAAACCGCGAGCAACAACCCGAGCTTTGTACCTCTCCACAGAGTCATAAGAGGTAGTCTTGACCTTGAAGACTCACTTGCAAGTAATATGAACAACACCAAACGAAAGAGGAACCATGTCCCATGTACGAGTGTGCTCAAGTGCCTCCAACTTAGCAGACATATCACCCCGTCACTCAGGTATCTAGGCAACCTCACGATAGGAAGTCAGCTATGAGGTACTACAAGCAATAGCAGGAAGGGCGGGTAGATCCAATGGTAGGGTGGGAAGACTAAAGCGGTCGGGAGGACGTCTCTCACGAGATGGATTACGGCGCACAAGAGAATCATCCACAGGACACTCGCTGGAGGAGACCGACACTGAGTCTAGGGGTACTTAAGGAGAGGGAATGGGAGGAGGAGGACGAGTATAATGATAGGGAAGAGGAAAGACACGGACCCAAGTTGACAACTCATCAGAAGAAGAGGTGTGTGACGGAGAAGAGATATCAAGGTCCTCAAGAAGCCAACAGAGCCAAATAATATCCTCAGTAATGATAGTCATGGCCCGAAGCTCAGCCTCAATGTGGAACGAGAAACACCAGTCTATTTCTTGGACTTCCTTCCATACAATAAGAGAAGAACCCAAGAACAGACAGAAATCAGTGACAGAGCGACGATCAACAGGATCACTAGCCCAAGTAACATTCGAGTAAGCACAAAGCTACAGAGAACTGCTGCTAGAGAAGAAAAAACCACGAGAATGCGTCGCTCAGAGATAGTGTAGGAGACGCAACGGATCACCGTAGTGCACAGAGGTAGGTGCACAAACAAACTGGCTCAACACATGAACAACATAGGCAATGTTGGGTCGAGTAATGGTGAGGTAGACGAGGCTCCCAACGAGATGACGGTAACGAGTGGGATCGGAGAGTGGAACACCATCATCCAGACGTGGCTAGAGGTGAAGCTCCATAGGGGTGCCTACTATGCGAGAGTCAGAGAGAGCAGCCAGAGCTAGAAGATCTGATGTGTAATGCTGTGAAGAGAGATGAAAACTGCGGTCTGTGGATCTGACCTCAAGACCCAAAAATTAGTTCAGTTGTCCAAGGTCAGTCATCTGAAACTGCTGCTGAATGTGATGCTTGACGAAGGTCACATGAAAAGGGTTATCACCAGTCATAATCATATCATCCACATAAAGTAACAAAAGAGTCTAATCACGAGAAGAGGAGTGCACAAACAGAGCTGGATCATGTGGACTTGGCTGGAAACCGGCGGTTGTAATGGCTGAGCTGAAACGTGCAAACCACGCGCGGGGCACCTGCATGAGCCCATAAAGAGCTCTCCTCAAACGACAGACAAGGCCTGAAGGGGAGGATAGACCGAGAGGAGGAAGCATATATGCCTCCTACTGAAGACCACCATGAAGAAGACATTCTTCACGTCGAGCTAAGACAGAGACCAATGACGAGCAACTGCAAGTACAATAAGAGTCTGAACCGTAGTTATGTGAGCGACTGAAGCAAAAGTTTCATCATAGTCACTCCATTCTCCTGCTGAAAACCACGTGCAACTAACTGAGCTTTATACCTCTCCACAAAATCATCAGAGCGAGTCTTGACCTTGAAGACCCACTTGCAAGTAATAGGAACAATATCAGGTGGAAAAGGAGCAAGGTCCTATGTACGAGTGTGCTCAAGCGCCTCCAACTCAGCAAACATAGCAACATGCTACTCAGATATCTGGGAAGCCTCGCGATAAAAAGCCGGCTCTGGAGTACGACAAACATTAGCAGGAAGGGCAGGTAAGTCCAGCAGTAGTGTAGCAAGGCTAAGGCGGTCAGGAGGACGTCTATCACGAGGTGGGTTGCGACGCACGGGAGGATCATCCACAGGGAACTCACTGGAGGAGGCAGACACTGAGTCTGAGGGCACTGGAGATGAAGGAACAAGAGTAAGAGACGACGAGTGTAATGATATGGAAGGGGGACGATGAGTGCATCAGAGGGAGAAGTGGAAGGTGAAAGGGAGATGTGAGAAGAGGAGACTGGAGAGGTTGGTGATGGTGTAAGTGGCGGCAAGGGAAAAAGAGGTGGACATACTGATAGTGAGGAGACAGGAGGTGATGGGATGAGAATGGTGAGAAACTACATATCTAGTAAGCACCAATACCGGTACGGATACAGGGTACGATACGTACCTGGTACGACGGTACAACAAAATTAAAAAAACCAGGATGCGGGTCCGACATGATACGTTATAACAAATTAACAATTCATGATTAATAAAAGTGAGAAAACAGTCAATAAAAGTAATAAACAATTGGTATTCAGCAATTGAGCCAATGAGGCAGGCCCCCCCCCCCCCCAAACATCAATGTGAACGATATGACAAGGAATAGTACTGGGTAATAATACATGATTAATAAAAATACGGCGATATTTGGCAACAACACATACATCACAAACAAAATTTTTAATACACATAAAAGAAACAACAGGAAAAAAGTGGTGCATGGTAGCCACAAAAAGATGGCCAAGGCGACGATGTCAGGTGAGCAATGTGGATGTATGCGTAATGTGGAGAGCTTGCGGAGATGGAGACCCTCCAGAGAAAGTCCACATATAGGCCATCATGCATGCTACCAGAGCCAACCACCTTCTCCATCTTCAGATCCTGAAAGGCACAATGAGATGCAAAAAAGATAATTGAGCATTGAAGAGAATTAGTCAAATGACTAACTGAAAGTAAGCTACATGGAAAATTTGAAACATGGAGGACATAAGATAAAGTGAGAGAGAGACAATGGGGGAGAAATAACTATCAACAATGCTCACTTTATCTCTTCCAGAAAGAGATGAATAGGACACAAAAGTTGAAGCTGATCCAATCATGTGATCAGCGGCTCATGAGTCGATAATCCAATAAAGAGAAGCGAGAGTAGTTACAAAGTGGGCACATGGTGTACCTGTGTGAGCAAACTCAGATGAGGAAGTATAGGAGGTTGGAGTCTCAAAAATAAGAACATGCATCAATCAACAAAGAGCCTATATCTTTCTAGCAGAAAAAGAAGACTAATGAGGAGTAGTAGGGCAAAAATATCTAAGAAATCTGTCCTCGGGAACCTTAGTTGGATGACGCGAGTCCCTGGAATTCTACCACGATCGTGACCACCACGTGATGCTGATTCGCCCCTATGAGGAGGAAAGTCATGTGGGTTAAAACACATCTCGCGTATGACGAGACTTTCCACAGTAATCACAAGTCATGTGATCCTTCTCTGAAGGCTTTGGTTTGAAATCATGAGAAACCCGGCCAAAAAAACTGAGTCGATGAGCTTGTAATGTCGATCCCTCAATAACAGTGGTGGTGTTCAAAGATTGTATACGGTAAAACTCATGTTGTACAAAATTATAAACTTCAGGAAGTGAAGGGTTAAGAACAGGTCCCGGAATTTGGATGATAATTTGATCAAAATCTCTACGTAGCCCATGTAAGAACTCAAACAAATGATTATGATCCTCGAGAGACCTGATCAAAAGCTCATCTACATTACAGACTATGACACCCTATCGGAGAAGAAAAATCTTGCGGCGTAGCTAGTAAATTTGGGTCGCAGTTCCCTTAAAGGAATGGTAAATTCACATGTTTCCGTATGCCGACAGCAATGTCCAGGAAAAGGTAATTTTGAGTAAGACTCCTGCATGGAATTCCTGAGCCATGACACAACAAGAGAGTTGTCAGACTCCCATTGAGGCCAACTTGTAGAGTTTCTGGCTGGTTCACTGGTGGATCCACCTATATATCCAAAGAGAACCCGAGTCTTGAAGACCAAGGTAATAAAGCGGGAGCATGACAAATAGTTTGTCATCAAGGATGTCGAGCCTTGAAGGCCAAGATACTAACTAATACTAGTTCTAACAACAAGGATGCAAAAATCTTTTTTCCAATATACATTTTCATGGTCATATTCGTATGCAACATAGTTTATGAGACTCATTCCAATCATGTAATATTTCCCAGAATGTGCTATATAGCATTCATTAATTTTGAAAATGAAGATTGGATTGAAAAACAGTACCATATCACGCTCGTAAACGAGAGGCAGCAAAAGAGAAGGATAGGATCTGCAAAGCTGCTCATACAATTGAAATGGACCCCCATCTATCTCGGTGTCCTGCATTACAAGGATTATTAATGGCTTTGTAATTTGGATATTAGAAGTACACTAAAATATAAGCGCTCTTAGTTCATCAAACATCCAACAATAAAAGCTATATAGCATTAAAATGGCATTTCTGGGCGTATTTTGTTCAGTTAAGGCAAATTTATATTAACACGAATGCTCGGAAATGATTGAAGGGAAGTTAGAGTTCGAACACTTTTTTGCGTTAAATGGGATGGAATTGAGTTCTTATTCTTATTTTCAAAGCTAGCTTTAAAAGAATGATATGAAGTGATCTTTAATCCTGGGGTTTATGGAGCCATCTTCAATTTTTTTATCATCATTAGCAGTAGCATTGACATCTGTTAGTGCAAAAAATATACAAAACAATAATAGGATTTATGGGAAAAAACATATAAACACGTCATATTTACGTTGTTCTGTCAAAATTCACTTGCATTCACAAGAAACTGGGAGACAATTCACTAGAGTCAAAGAAGGAGAGTGCAAAGTAGCCAGGTTAAGTGTTGTCAGATGTGTGTTTAGGGATTTATGGTTCATGAGGTCCCCAGACAAGTCCCTCCGCTCAATGTATCACCACGATGAACATTGCTAAATGCAACAATAAGGGAGATAGTGTACTGATACGCCTGAAACATGTATACGTATTACACGCAAGTGCACGTGCCGGAACAAGTAATATAATGTGAATAAAGTTCGTTCTCATGGAGAGGTGAAAAATCTAGTGCTTGCAAATACCAGTTGTGTCTTTTCTCTAAATCCAAGTGAATCAAAATGATAGTTTTAGAATATTAAAAACTGTAAAGAAAAACTACTAATTAAAATAAACTACGAATCCTAGAGAAAATATATGTGTTATCAATTAAGAGAGATAATCTTGTACTGAGATTTCTTATACCTAGTGAGATGAAGTTAAAAAGGTGACTTCATGAATATGTGAGGTGAAAGTCTTGCAACGATTTTATGGTAGAAGATCCGTACCTCTCGATATCGGAAATCCCTAGTCTCTATTTCCCTTAGGTGAAACAAGTACCGCATAAAGATCGAAAACCAAAGTTGCTAACATTAAGAGAAAATCTCTTTGTCCCTTCAAATGCTATACCGAAATTATGACGCATTTGCGCAACTCCTCTCTCGATTTATGAAGCGCAGTAGAAAAACGAAACCTCGGCCAAAAGTTTCAAAATATAGATCACAATTTCAATAAAGACATTCGTCAAACAATCATAAAGAAAATGTTATAATTTCATCATCACACAAGCCATAATACTTTCATAATACAAGATTAATAGGAATTAGTTCATAGCGATGGAGGACAACCGCTATTCTTTGTTAGTCCCACTGCTTCCGTGAATCCCCCGACCCTTCCCCTGTATCATACGACCACTCAATAGTCGCTCCAACCACCTAGTAACTCCTCCCTCACATGAGAAAACAGTAGCCTGCTATCTTGTTCATCATCTCCTTCCTCGACAGAAAGGTCGTAACCCCCATCCGCATTACTTCCAACAGCCGAGAACTACCCTCCATTTGATTCCTCCTTCCATCCAGTTTTGTCGTGGAACGACCGCAAGTGCCTAAACCGCCACCAAATCGATAGCCAACCCTCTGTGTTTCCTTTGCCGCTCATAGACTGAGAATCCTTCCATCCAAATCACTCTCAACAACTAAAATAGACCTTAGAGAGCTTCTCATGTTACCCCACCCCACCTCTCATTGTTGCCCCAACTACGACCTCTAATCCACTGTCGAACCAAACTAAGAAGCCATCGACCCTGTTCCAGCCAAGAGGAACCCTGTTTTGTCCCGTCACAACCTGGGGATCGCTTCCTAACACCGTTCACATGCAGTGCAACCCTAAACCACCGGGCCTAATCCTCCCTGTCGCTCGACCCGAAAACTCAATCCCACTCGGCCTAGTTTCCAATCACCACCCCACCTAACCTAAGCATCTCCCTGCTGCAAGCCACAATCCAGGTCAGCATTCTTGCAGCCATGTTCGACCCTACAGAGTAGTCGTCCACCATCATTTGTCCACCGCCGGATCTCCATTGCTGTGTGAGTTATTATTGTACTGTATTTTATTCACTTTTTTATTGAATAGTGAAAACTACCTCAGATTTGTTTGGGAATTAACCTTATCGTTCTATTGTTGCATTTTCCCTAATTGTATAAGTCTACATTTGTGAAATTTGTGTCGGATAGCAACTTATGCGAAAGCAATTGAGACTTTGCTAGCTAACTTGAAATTATTGTGAACTTTGTGCTTACTGCCTGTAAAGATCTACTTGCTAGTAATTTCATTTCCGGATTTTAAATTGAAGTGTTCATGCATGATATAACATAGGTGCGCTTAAGTTCATTTCGTACACTCACATTAGAATTACATTAGAGTCGGCACAGACCCCTGCACAACCTACCCTGCGTTACCCATTCTAAATGTGAACTTATGTTCCTTTGAGATCAATGGCATTGTAAAATTTCATTCTAGATTATTTCATGGTTGCAGAAATCATTCGTTGTGTGTTCTCGCTTTGTCCCTCCATGCGGAGGAAACCCAAAATCTACTCTTTCTAAAGAATTATTTTTCCTTGCTAAAATTATTTGCAAGTCATTTAATCTTGTATTACCAGACTCAGATTTTTTCAGCCGGATTTTGCACGTGTTACATATAACGTTCAACGGTAATAGAATTATCTTGCACACACTATACCTAAGTTTACATCTTAGTCATATACCCATGTAGTCTACCCCACATCACATACACACACACACACACACACACACACACACACACACACACATATATATATCAGAAAAGTGTAAAAACGCGGAACCCGGATTTAGCTAAATCCGAGTTACACACGTCTTTTGAAAATAGACCTTCTATATGATATTTTTAGGAAAAATGTTCATCATGAAAGTTGTAGATGAGATCTACAACTTTCATGTTGATCACTTTTCGTAAAAATGTCAAATAGTACACTATTTTCAAACGGGGCGGAACACGGGCGGAACTATGTGATTCGCAATAGTTCCGTCTGGTGCCGCGGCTTTTGAACATAGGCCTACTATATGACATTTTTAGGAAAAGTGATCAACATGAAAGTTGTAGATCTCGTCGAGATCTACAACTTTCATGTTGAAAATTTTTTCTAAAAATATCATACAGAAGACCTATTTTCAAAAGGCGTGTGTAACCCGGATTTAGCTAAATCCGGGTTCCGCGTTTTTAGGCCTACTATATATATATAGGCGGACCTAATAAAGGGAGAATGTGGGCGGCCGCCCACACTGAGAAAAAAAATTGTGAAATAGACAGCGGTTATTATAATAACTGCTGTCTAAAGTTCTGTCTGGCAGACTATAGACAGCGGTTATTATAACAACTGTTGTCTATAGTAGACTATAGACAGCGGTTGTTATAATAACCGTTGTCTATAGTAGACTATAGACAGCGGTTGTTATAATAACCGTTGTCTATAGTCTGCAAGGCGGGCTATAGACAACGGTTATTATAATCACCACAGTCTCTAATTTTATTTAAATTTTATTAGTGCCCGGGTCATACATATCTCTCGATCTTCTAGTTGCCTTAGCTCTTAGGGATTGCATTCTACAACTTTTCTGGGGGGGAGACACAAGGCGCATAGGTGTTCGTCAAGCGAGATCGGTAATTTTTTTCCTTCTCCTCTTTTCTCCAAAGATCCTATTTGTCTTCCTACCAATCCTACGCCAAAAATGATTTCGATCTTCCGGCATGTGAACACATTTTTGTGTCAACAATTTTTCGTTATCCTTTTTCATAAAATTAGTGTTAAATTTTTATTTGTTTGCTTATCAATATGTTTTCTGACTAAATCAATATGGGTCATCGTGCTCGGGCTTGCAATGTAGAGCAAAGATTAATACTTAACTTGAGCTTTATTAGATCTATTGGTTAATACTGTTGTTGATCATTGACATGAACTTCCCTTGAGAGTCCATGGATCAAAGTAGAAATGGTTGTGCAGTGATGTTCAAAGGAATATAAACACTTGTTTAGTCACCCCTCCTACCAATCCCCTCATCCCTTAAATTTTGTCCATCTTGTGGGCATTCTTGTATGTGCTTCAATTTTGCAAGATAATATTCTACCATAAGGCTACATCTATATGTTTTCTGACTAAATCAAGTGGATGCAGATTTTTTTGCAAGAATGTGGATGCAGATTGAACATATCTCATGGGAGTGCAAGCATGATTTCTTGAAATTACTTTATTCAGAATATTACTTTATTTAGGTAAATGCTTCAATCATTTAGTTTGTTTATATTTGACAATTGTCTGTTAGAAATTTTCTTGAGTATTTGAGATAAGTTTATTTTAAGTCCTCATGGAAAAAAATTTGAAGAGAAAAACAAGATTAGAATCAGTTGTTTCTTTCAGTAGAGTTGTCTGTCCACGATTAGAACTCAATATAAACGAGCTTCCTGCAGACCCAGGATTACGAAAGAATATTTATGATTATGATCCAAATGATAAAGAGAATGTTCGAAGGTGGTATCTACAGAAAAAACTTTCCAACTAAAAAATCATAATTTCCTAATTAGACTTATTGGAAACGATTCACGTAGATTTATTCGTTTTTGGTTTGAGGAATAAAGTTACTGTTTGGAGTATAGCATAGTAAACGATGCTGCATTTTGCTTACGTTGTTATCTATTCAAGCTCGGGCATGGTGACCAAGGAGGAGATGCTTTTTGATGGCGATCGACAGCCCACACACGCTCATTCCCGCAGGAGGCGGTGTTCGGCGACCCATTTGGGGAGATCCGAGTCCGCGGATGCGCTCAGATGGTCGCTGCGAATCTTTTTACTATATTACTTTAGATATTTTGTATTGTTTTGGCGCCCGATCGGCCCACTCGTTATGGGTCGTCCATCGGGATGCCCTAATTTTTTTTCCCCTATATATACTCATTTGTGCGGCTGATGTTAAGGTCGGAGGTTGCTTCTTGGCAGCTAACTGGTCCATTCGTGATCCAGACCCGCGCATTGCTCCGCTCCGCTTTCGCCCGCCGACCGACGCCTCCCAGCCCTCTGGTAAGCCTCCAGTCACCCCTCTCCGCCCTTCTCCTCAGCTTTTCGGCCCCTGCAGCCTGATTTCCTCCCCCTCCCTGCAACCCGTTGGTCCTCCATGCACCCCGTTGATTCTCCTCCTCCCCTCCACTAGGCCGGAAGCCTTTCCCCTCATTCCAGAACACCTCTCCTGAGCCCTCCCGCAATTCCTCCACTCCATCTGACTCCCCACCGGCACCAGCAAGTCTCCCACCCCTCCTCCATATCCCGCAGCCCCTCTAACCCCATAACCATCTCCCAATCCACTCAAACCTAACCCTTAGCCACCAGATCTACATATATTCTTCCCCATTCAGCCCCTTCGTGGAACCACGAGCGTGCTGCGGTCAAGTTCCGGCGCCTCTTCCCCATCCCTACGCTAGCCGCCACAAGCACGAGTAAATCGAGGTATGAAAGTTGTATTTTCTCATTGAATATTTTGGTGTTGAACTCTTGCTACGGGATTTGATTATTATATGTATTTGTTTCTATTAATCGTGGTGTAACTTGCGGACTGCATGCGGCGCTCTTGGATGGAATTGCGCCTCATGTCGCCGGTTGATTATAATTACTCTCTACTCGTCAATGTTTGTTAAACAATTGTGCTATTGGTATTCAAGTGCCTTATCAATTTTAATCACTCGTTGGATGATCTTAATTGGTAACGGTTGTCTCATATTCACACGTGCACTACATTTAGATCGCATTTTCATTTGTGGAGTTAAGGCTCTTGTGGTCGTCCGCCATCTGTAGACTTGTGCTACATCAAATTAGTATCAGAGAGAGGTTCGACTTGCACCACACTTTTACATGTAGTAGTGAAGTCTATAGGCAGTATCTCATGACATATCATTTCGACGATCATCCTTATTCGCATTTCGCTCCGTCTAGATATCGTGTCGACCCATCGCCACGATTTACTAGAGACGATTGTTATGATTCTAGAACTTCACGTTGTCGTCACTACGACATGCCACGACTTGATGTTAGTAGAGTTAAGTATCTTCGTAGGGCCCCTCCAGAGAGATCCTCATACTATTCTGATGATCACCCTCGCTCATCGCCGCCCGCTCGTAGGAATCACATTCACCCTCTGACACACCGTGAGTCTATTAGGGACGAGCATTTTGATGACTATCCCGATCCCTATAGGGTCACCACTATATGGATAACCTCACGCGTTTGGATCCCCTTATTGTTCCACCACTGGAGATACCTGAAGCCGAATTTCAGCGATTGGTTCTTGAACAATTTGATCTCGTACATGCTCAAATGGATCGCCTGAAATCTGCCCTTGGGGAAACCTATAGTGTGACCCATCAGGATTCAAGTCAAACCACTAATGAGTGTATTACTCCCATAGTTATGAGTGATTCGCCACCTGATTTTGGTACTCTCCCCCTTGATGAGCCTCCATGCCCACGCGATTTTGAGGCAAAGTATGACCCTGGCCTTATAGTACCGGGGGAGAGTGTCATTAGCACGCCGAGGGAGTTTGGTCGCGAGAGTGAGGTCGAGCGACTCAATGACACTATGACGGTCTATCCATCCTCTGCACCTTATGTTAGCTTCGTTACCCCCTTGGTTACAGACCCTGTTCTTGACACCTCGTCGGCTAACCCTCACTTGAGTATGAATTCTTCTCACCCTCCCTTTAGCCTTAATTAGAGTCACGCCATGACCGAGAACCTCGAGCCTAGTGTCGATGTCTTGGTGGTCGTCTCACCCGCCTTTTGAGACACTACCCTAATTAGTAGCATTCACTTGGAGGATCATCATCCTACTGACGGGTTCGTTAATGACCCCTCTCACAAGCCACTTGAAGAACCACCACTTCCCCGTGATATTGACATCCCACTGAGCAAACCATCTGTGAGCGTCCACTTATTGACACCTCTCCAATACATGTTCCTTATTTTGCTTTGGAGAGCGGGTCGTGAGAACGACACCGAGTATGTCAGGATTTTCTTAAATACGCTGGAGCACCATCCCGATGTATTGAGGATCAAGCGTACGATCTACCACGCTCGTGATGAGTTCGTAGACATACCATCTGCTGACCCACCTGATGAGTTCTTACTTACTTGCGGCACTCACCTCACTCGAGTGTTTCATCTAATTTTAGGTGTCTCTGCTACGCACTCAGGTGACCGTCACATTGGCGACAAATTTTTATACATACCTCCTAGTGAGCCGCCTGATGCGTCACGTTTCTTGAGGGATATTAGGGTCCACGTGAGTTTGTATTGGAGTGTTGGCGTCTTACACGGTCATTATGACACTCACCGCACACTCACTGAGTTTTACTACACCCCTCCCGACGAACCCCTCGATAAACCACCAATTGCAAGGAACTTTCGCCACATAAAGCGGGTTGAATGTCAGTGTATCGTGCATGTCGTGTTTTTCATACATCATTCATGCGAGCATGTCATCTTTTGGGTCCATCATCTGCATAAGTCTGTCGAGTCGTTCATTCAGCTCATACATGCACTTCATGTCATCATTTGGGTCATCATTCACGTCATTGGCCTGCTGAGTTGTCTGTTTATCATATACACGCACTACATGAGACAGTCCGAAGAAAGATCGCCGCCAGTAATGAAATTTATAAAGCTCGGGTTGACCTGCACAGGAGGGAACAAGTTATTGACGTTGGAGACCAAGTTATGATCCGCCTTCGACCTGAGAGACTCCCCCTGGGGGCAGCGAAGAAGTTAAATGTCCGTTGAATGGGCTCATATACAATTACTCGACGATTTGGTGCAAATGCGTATGAGGTTGATATCCCGCCAGCAATGGGGATTCACCGGGTGTTTAATGTGGAAGATTTAACTCCTTACCACAGGGAGCGAGTATATGTGGACTCATTATCCCCAGCTACCCCTGAGCCACAGCTTGCCCCACCCCCCTTTGGCACCTTGGTACCCACCTTGCCCAGGCAGGCGCGGACAGTTGAGCACCCCTCGGAGGACCACATTACCCGGCCGGCAGGCCCCCCGGCACCAGTCCCAGACAGAGATACATCGCTTCGACGGTCGCCTGCGCTCACCGACAATGCTTTACAGATCATTGGTCACGACTTCACGACGATGGGCGGTCAGATGGTTCCGCGCTACCTGGTTCATTAGCTCGCTCGCCTGGTTTATTGGCTCGCTCGCCTGGTTTCCGACGACACTTGGATTGCTGCTGAGGAGCTCACGAGACTCACCCCGGACTTACATCGAGAGTACGATAGTCCTCACTCACCGGAGATGAGTGCTTTCAAGTCGGGGGGAGTTGATGGCGATCGACGACCCATACGCGCTCATTCCCGCAGGAGGCGGTGTTCGGCGACCCATTTTGGGCGATCCGAGTCCGCGGATGCGCTCAGATGGTCGCTGCGAATCTTTTTAATATAATACTTTAGATATTTTGTGTTGTTTTGGCCCCCAATCGGCCCAATCGTTATGGGTCGTCCATCGGGATGCCCTAATTTTATTTCCCCTATATATACTCATTTGTGCGGCTGATGTTAGGATCAGAGGTTGCTTCTTTGCAACCGACTGGTCCATTCGTGATACAGACCCACGCGTTGCTCTGCTCTGGTTTCGCCCGCAACCCGACGACTCCCAGCCCTCTGGTAAGCCTCCAGCCACCCCTCTCCGCCCTTCCCCTCAGTTTCTCGGCCCCTGCAGCCTGATTTCCTCCCCCTCCCGGCAACCCGTCGGTCCTCCGTGCACCCCGTCGTTTCTCCTCCCCTCCACCAGGCCAGAAGCCTTTCCCCTCATTCCAGAACACCTCGCCCGAGCCCTCCCGTAATTCCTCCACTCCACCTGACTCCCCACCGACACCAGCAAGTCTCCCACCCCTCCTCCAGATCCCGCAGCCCCTCTAACCCCATAACCATCTCCCAATCCACTCAAACCTAACCCTTAGCCACCAGATCTACATATATTCTTCCCCATTCAGCCCCGTCGTGGAACCACGAGCGTGCTGCGGTCAAGTTCCGGTGCATCTTCCTCATCCCTACGCTAGCCGCCACAAGCACGAGTAAATCGAGGTATGGAAGTTGTATTTTCTCATTGAATATTTTGGTGTTGAACTCTTGCTACGGGATTTGATTATTATATGTATTTGTTTCTGTTAATCGTGGTTGTACAACCCCGTGTCCGGCGAGCGGGTCCCGCCAGGGAAGTCGAGCAGACCTAGCCCCGCGACCCGCACCCAAGCGGCAAACAGATATACGGCAGGAGGGCTGGCCCGCTCCCGCCCATTTCAGGCGAGCGAGCCGGGCGAGGCGAGCGAGCGGATCGCGCAGAGAATCGCTGACCAAAGCGGACGGGTTCGGCGACCCGCGACTTGCGAGCCGATCGGGGGGTCGCGATGGCCGCCGGCCAGCCCCTACACGCGACCTGGTCGCCTGTTTGCCCCAGCAGAAGACAGGCAGGCGCGGCCCGCTCGCGCTCGCCCAGGAAGAATAGGCAGACCGCTGGAGCCAGGTCGCGCCCGCCTCCCGCGGAGGGGGATCGGAGGCGAGCCGACTCCCCAGGGGTGCGAATAGCCCCTCAGAACGGCGGAGCCACGCTATTGGCAGACCAGGTTGGACTGCGCATAGCCACTCAGGACAGCGGAGCTTGGCTGTTGGCAGACCCAACCAGGGGCTTTTTTGTATTTTCAGGTCAGTTCTTTTGGTTATTGACAGTTCGGATTCCAGAAAACTATAAATAAGACCCAAGGGGTACCTCAGAGGGGACGTTTTTAGTGCCTCCTTACTCTCGTTTTCGAGTGCTCTCTGAGGGTACCTTAGCTCGGCTTCTGGCTAAGGAGGGGAAGCACTCAGAGATCTTCCGGGTTTGTGGTGGGACCTCCCTGCCGAGCCCTTGGGTCTGTTTCTTCTTGTCTTCTTCGTTGTTTTTCTTGCAGGAGCAAAGTAGGCGCGAGACCACCCCTTCCCCAAGGGTCGAACTCCACAAGAGGCCGGATTCCGGTTTCAACAGTGGTGTAACTTGCGGAGTGCATTCGGCGCTCTTGGATGGAATTGCACCTCATTTCGCCGGTTGATTATAATTACTCTCTAGTCATCAATGTTTGTTAAACAATTGTGCTATTGGTATTCAAGTGTCTTATCAATTTTAATTACTCGTTGGATGATCTTAATTGGTAACGGTTGTCTCATATTCACACGTGCACTATATTTATATCGCATTTTCAATTGTGGAGTTAAGGCTCTTGTGGTCGTCCGTCATATGTAGACTCGTGCTGCATCACTTTTGTTATTGGTGGTTTCACAAATTGAAAACATAAAGATAGGTTGGATGTTCATGTTGCAAATCATAATAGTATCCATAACAAATGCTTGAGGGCTTGTCTTGACTTGATGAACCAAAAACAACACATTGAAGTTATTTTGTGCACTCAATCTGAACAAGCTCAAAATGACTATCGCACCCGTCTGGAAGCTTCATTGGATTGTATTAGATTCCTTTTAAAGCAAAGATTAGTGTTTCGTGGTCATAATGAATCTGAAGAATCAGGCAATCGAGGATATTTTCTAGAACTTCTTCAATTTCTTGCAGATCATAATGAAAACATCAATAAAGTTGTACTACAGAATGCTCCCGAAAATCTTAAATTAGTAGCACCAAGTATCCAAAGAGATATTGTCCAAGCGGCAACAACAGAGACTACAAATATCATCATTAAAGAGATTGTACAAGCTGAGTTATTTTTTTTAGTTGACAAAGCTCGTGATTCCTCTGTTAAAGAACAAATGTCTATAACTCTACGTTATTTTGACAGATTTGGAAGGGTAATTGAGCGCTTTCTGGGCATTATCCATGTTGAAAATACGAGTGCTTCATCACTTAAGCTAGTGATTGAGCATTTGTTTGCTAAAAATGGGTTAAGTCTATCAAACTTACGGGGACAATGATACGATAGAGCTAGTAATATGCAAGGTAAATTCAATGGTCTAAAATCATTGATTATGACAAAAAATCAATCCGCTTATTATGTTCATTGCTTTGCTCATCAACTTCAGATGACACTTGTTGCGGCCGCAAAAAAACACAAAAAATTATTCTTTTTTTAGCATGATCGCATTTATAACAAACATTATTGGGGCATCTTGCAAGCGTAGAGACATTCTCCGGGAGAAACAATTTATAAAAGTTGTTGAAAAAATATCTAGTGGTGAAGTTGTAATGGGAGAGGTTTGAATCAAGAAAAAACTTTGAAAAGTGTTTTGAATTTATATTTCAGCTTCACTTAATGAGAACTATCTTATGGATCACTAATGATTTGTCACAAACATTACAAATGACCGATCAATACCTTGTAAATGTCATGACTCTTGTCAGAATTTCCAAGCTACGGTTACAAATATTGAGAGAGAATGGATGAGATTCTTTACTTTATGAGGTAACTCTTTTTTGCAACAAACATGAAATTGTTGTTCTAAATATAGAAGATATATTTGTTGCTCATGGAAGATCAAGACGTAAATCTAAAGATACTTCAAAACTTTATCTTTATCGTGTAGAATTATTTTATGCGTTCATAGATCTACAACTTGTCGAGCTAAATAATCGATTTGATGAAGTGAATACTGAATTGTTTTTTTGTATGCCAAGTTTGGATCCAAGCAATGGATTTTCTGCATTTGATAAGCACAAACTGATTCGATTTGTTGGGTATTATCTCATCGACTTTTCTCCAGTTGAATTAATGGAGCTCGATAATCAACTTGAAAATTATATTTTGGATATTCACTTAAACGATGAATTTGCGGAGGTGATTGGGTTTGGAGAAATAGTTATGCGACTAATTGAATTGAAGAACGATGTTCTTTATCCATTGATGTTTTTGCTTATGAATCTCGCACTATTATTACCTGTTGCAACTACAACTGTAGAAAAACTTTTTCGGCAATGAAGATCATCAAGTCATCACTACGTAATCGAATGAGGGATGAATGGATGAATATCTGTTTAGTGACATATATTGAAAAATATGTATTTTCTACTATCAACAATGAAGTGATAATGAAATGCTTTCAAAATATGAAAGCTCGTAGAGGAGTTTTATAAGCAAGGCTATTCTGCAAGCCGCACTTCTTTTGTGTATGATGTTTCAGTCTTTTTTTGTCGCAATTCTTTTCCATTTGTGTATTTTCTTTTATTTTTGTCTTATATGTTCTTATTGTGAAGTACTGAAGTACATGTTCTTATTGATCTGTATCATGTTTTAGATGTGTATTAGTTGTAGATATATCTAGTAAGTTAGGTTTGATTATTCTCTGTATTGCAAAGTATTTTCTTCAAGTTTTTAGGTCCGCCCACACAGGAAAAAATTCTTGCAACTGCCACTGTATATATATATATATATATATATATATATATATATATATATACCATATATAAAGAAATATCAAATCCATGAATTATAAATTCATTGAATGGATATGAACCGTGAGATCTGAAAGCTTTATTTATCAGCCGTACATTATTTTCTCAATTAAAAAACTACATCTTACTAGCTCTCCTAAAGCTATAGCTGGATTAGGAATGAGAGAGAAAGAGAGGGAGAGAGAGAAGGGGAGAAGAGAGAGAGGGGGCGGTGAGAGAGAAAGAGAGGGGGAGAGGGTGGCGGAGAGGAAGATTTGGAAACTTGAAATTATATTTTAAATATAATTATATATATAATATATAATATATATATATATATATATATATATATATATATAATATACATGATTGAAAGAGAGAGGGAGAGAGAGAAAAAGAAAGAGAGAGGGAAAGAGTACGGAAGAGGGAGAGAAAGAGAGGGGGGAGGAGAGAAAAAAATATATATATACGTATATACGAATATTTTTTTATAAAATAAATATATAATAGTGATGTATATTTTATTATTGTCATTTTGAGTACTCATATGCATATGTTGCGGGCGAAGCCAGCGGGGGGCGGGCGGATCCCGCTGTCGCCGGCTGGGTACTGTGGCGCGTAGCCATCGGGCCGGAGGCCCGTGCCTGTCACTCGTATATATATATTATATATATATATATATCTATATATATATATATATATATATATATATATAATATATATATATATATATATATATATAGATATATAAAAGGGAAAACATCATTTGGTTAAACATCAATTTCCTACTTTCTCCCTTTTTATTAAAAAAAATTCAAACTTTAAAAATTTTGGTGTTTTTTTCTTTTATTTTAAAATGTTTTGTGTTTTTTCTTTTATTTTAAAAAATGTACTCTCATATAGACAAAACTATCCGCCTACAATAAATAATGTGCTCTCCGAGCCACTCGAAAACCCCTGTGCACACTACAAAAATGACCGACGAGCGGAGTATAACACTTGGGGATTTGCGAGCGGCGGAAGCACCGTCGCGCCGGGACAATGTCGTGGCCAGGATAATGTTGTGCGAGGCATGGAGAGCCCCATGCACTATTGCAGTTGATCAGGTACTACCACAGTTGGCCGTAGGGGCGGAGCCCCGTGCCTGTCACTCGTGTGTGTATGTGTGTGTGTGTGGCCAAAATAATGTCGTGGTCAGGATAATGTCGTGGTTAGGATAATGTTGTGGTCAGGATAATGTCGTGCGGGGCACGGAGACCCCCATGCACTATTGCAGTAGATCAGGTACTACCACGGTTGGTCGTAGGGGCGAAGCCCCGTGTCTATCACTCTTGTGCCTGTCACTCGTGTGTCTATCACTCGTGTGTCTGTCATTCGTGTGTGTGTGTGAATAAAAACTTGGATTGTCTATTGCCTTAACATTAAAAAAATGTATACATGTTATTTATAAAGATTACTGGTCGTCCCCTCCATAGTCATGCACAAAAAGACCGGGTTCGGAAAGCCCGCCCGGGCCCGGCTCGGGAAAAGCCCGGCTAAGCCCGGCCCGGGAAAAGCCTGCTTCAGGCCAAGGCCGGGCTTGGGGGCTTTACCGGGCCCCCATTTTAGTTGGTTGCCTGGCCCGGGCAGGGCAAAGCCCGGGCACCGGGCTAGCATGGGCCCGACACCCGGGCTATATAGGCGGGATTAAATCCCGCCTAATTGGCAGGATTCCAGGCGGGATTTTAATCCCGCCTGAAAATCAGGCTGGCCCGAGCCGGCCTGAAGGGGCTTCCCGGGCCCTCTCTTTGAGAGGAAGCTCGAGCCCAGCCCGTCCCGGTTCAAGCGGGGCCCGGGCGGAGCCCGATTGGCAAAAGCCCGGGCCCGACCGGCCCGGTCCAAGCCCAGCCCAGTTGGGCTTTTGGGACACAACTACCCCTCCAGCAATATAGTGCGGGAATATTAGTTGGCCGTCACTGGAGTGACATTGATTTCATCCTACATTATATGTTTGAAGAATTTTTGGCTAAAACAACAGGAAACCTAAGTTACTGGATATAGCAAATGACCATCAAGGAGAAATTGAAGCACTTGCCTGCTCCTACAAAGTTCCACCACGACATTATCGGGCTTCAAAGCTCGGATTACGCGCTCAACATCCGCCGCCGATTTCCTTGACAAGTGGGAAGTTCCAACAAGCCAGATAGCCTCCGGCGCCACGAACTCCCGCCTCCACTCCGGGACGGGACCGAATCGCCTTTTCTCGACAAGAACCAGAATGCCTTCATCCACGAGATCCATCAGCTCCGGTTGCGCCGCCTCCACCGCCGATCTCGACTCTTCCGTCATCTCCGTGCGATAGTCGAATCCCATCGGCGGAGCTCGAATCAATACCCGAGCCTTCTTCATCAACGCGAATCGTTTCATCCGAGGGAAGCCGAGAGGGAACCACGGCAGCGCCCGACCATGATTTGA
This sequence comes from Platanthera guangdongensis, assembly GCA_039583875.1. Classification (NCBI taxonomy): domain Eukaryota; kingdom Viridiplantae; phylum Streptophyta; class Magnoliopsida; order Asparagales; family Orchidaceae; genus Platanthera; species Platanthera guangdongensis. The sequence goes on along the minus strand of CM077154.1, from coordinate 131,727,971 downwards.
GTTAACAAATGGCAAAGGATAGGAGACCGTTAGGGTTTCCATTGCCGATCGTCCGCCACTATTCCGCAGCCGGACAAGACCTTAGCAGTGGTAGTGCGTCGACGAATGGAGGCGAGATCGCTGTGGCCGGCGTCCACCTTTCACCGCCGGATAATCTGGATTAGGATTCATGCGCAGCGGTGGAAATTGTTTTGATATAGGGTCTGTTTGGCTCGGCTGCAGCGATGGGAGAATCAGTGGTGGGAAGCAGTGTTGAGAAAATCTGCTGTTTTGCACAATGGTGGGAAAATCTGTGAAACTGTTTGGAAGTACAGATTTCTCAGTGTTGTTCAGAAATAGAAAACTATTTCAACTGTTTGGAAGAAACAGTGGTGGGAAAAGCTGTTTGGAATTTTTTTTCATAAAGTTGAAAAGAAATTTAAAATGATAATATTGATAATCAAAATACATTTGTCCTCAAATATGACCAAAATACATTTGCACATCACAACCTTTATGAGTTTTGAATTTGATCTGCCATGAAATCTCGTAACGCTGCCATAGCAGTTGATCCAGACCCTTCGGTGTTAATAGGATCTATGTTAGGATCAGCATTACTTAGGTTTTCCTCTGTTCTATGCTCGTAAGCTTCTGGATATACCAAATTTTCATCTTCATCGCATGGACCAAACTCTAGATCAACGCGTGAAGGATGTCGTCGTATGTAGTTGTGTAGAGTCATTGTTGCCACCACAATTACACACTGCTTTGAGAATTTGTACGGTGGCATTCCTCGTAGGATACTCCATCTTTTTTTCCACACTTCAAATGTTCTTTCAATTACACTTCGAAGCGAAGAATGAGTTTTATTGAACATTTCACGTCGTCCTTTGATTGGTCTTTCACCTCTTGCAAAATCTGGCAAGTGATATCTCGTTTTGGGATATGGCTTCAGTAATCCATTTTGTAATGGATAACCCGCATCTACTAGATAATATTTTTCTGCATTAAACAAATAGATTGCAATTCGTATATATTTTTTACATAACAGTTTGCAAATTAGAAATTTGATGAAGTCTCACCTTGAGGTGGATATGAGAAGTTACATCGTAGATCCATATATGCGCGTTGAAATATGCGACTATCATGAGCAGAGCCTTCCCATCCAGGTACCACATAGGTGAAACACATGTTGAAATCACAGATAGTCATTACATTCTGAGTTGGAGTACCATGTCGGCCAATATATGACACTTGTTGGTGCACAGGAATACATGCATCGACATGTGTACCATCGATCGCTCCAATACAGTCGCGAAAAAATGGCATATAACGTTCATCATGCAAAATATGAGATGGAATCGCTCTAAATAATCTGTCTTCCGGAGCAATAACTTTCAAAGATAAACTAGTAATTGCTTTAAGACCCATAGAGAAAAACCTACTAATTGTTTCAGTTGAGAAGCTAGCCGCTTGGTAGAGCCGTCGACGACCACCGTACAACAGCCGAGCGTGAAGAGAGTGTGTCGGGCTCCGTAGAGGTGGGCGCACGACACAGCACCGGGCTTCGTCGGCGATATCAGAGAAGGCCGTCGGGGATGTTATCGTGCGCGGGAGGAAGAAAGTCGCGGAACCCTAACAGGCGGAGCGGGAGGAGGAAAATCGCGAAGCGCTATCGGGAGCTATCGGGAAAGTGATTTGTAATCGCGCGTGGGAGAGCACGACCGGAATAGAACTAAAATCGCGCATAAAATGAAAATCTATTTAGCCACCGCCCCTTTGAAAAACTTGTTTGACGCGACTTTTCAGAAATCTCCAGTAGAAAGCACCAAAAACGTGGAGCCAAACAGAGCCATAATGGGCTCTCAAGTCTCATTTCAGTTTAAATAAATAAATTTAAAATAACAACAAATAACGCAATTTTATATGGCAATTGTTTAACAGCATTGTTAAGTGCACTGCAGTCTTGGCTATGTGCATCACAAAGTCACTTAATTCATGACCCAAACTCCTTCCTAAATTTATAACTAAGGGCACTCACTATTTGTGCACCGCAATTTCTTCTCTCAACCCTAGCCTCGTGAAGAAGATTCCGCCTGGTCGTGCCATCCGCCGCTTCAACCCTCGCCGCCAGCGCCGACTCCTGTCGCATTTTCCGCGATCGACGCTGCTTTCGCCGCTTCAACGTCGCTGCTTCCGCCGCTGCTTCCGCCCTAGCATTTTCTCATGATGAACTTGTAATGGCTACAAACAGTGGCGGAACTAGGATTTTGAAGTTGCACGGGCACAATCTAAGTACTGTCAATTCGGGGGGTTCGGGGGGGGGGGAGCGCACCCTGAGCGGGTGTTCGGGGGCAGCGCCCCATAATTTTTTTTTTGCAGATATATGTTTGTAAGGAAAATATTGAACACAATATTACAATCAAAATTGAACACAAAATTACAAAAGAAGAAGAATAAGAAGTCACCTAGGCGGGTAGGCAGAGCCGGGATCGGGACGGAGCAGCCGAGGGAGAAGAAGACCTAGGCGGATCACAGCCGAGGGAGAAGAAGACCTGGGCGGATTCCGGAGCCGGGATCGGGAATGGATGGCGGATGACGGATTGACGGGATGTAGGCGGAAATATCGGTCGGGCACGTGCCCTACCGTGCCCGACTGTAGTTCCGCCCGTGGCTACGGAGAACTTCAAGAACAAGCTTGGGGAAGGAGGATTTGGGTCAGTTTATGAGGGAACCCTGAGAAACGGCACAAAAATTGCAGTGAAGAGGTTGAATGGTGTCGGGAGAGCGAAGACTGAATTTGTGGCAGAAATGAAGACTCTTGTTGCCATTCACCACATAAATCTTGTAAAACTGATTGGATTCTGCTCTGAGGGAGACCACAAACTTCTGGTTTTTGATTCATGCCCAACATATCTCTGGACAAGTGGATCTTCAACAGAACCCACAATGCTTCTCTTGACTGGCAGACCAAATATAGGATCATCTCCAACATAACAAAAGGTCTCTCTTACCTCCATGAAGGATGTACGCAGAGAATCATTCATCTGGACATCAAGCCGCAGAACATTCTCCTGGACGAAAACTTCAATGCCAAAGTCGCAGACTTTGGTCTCGCGAAGCTAGTCGATTGGGATCAGGATCAAGTGATGACTAGAATGATCGGGGTTTGTTTTGTTTCCCCTTCTATTGTGATAAGAAAAAATTTCAACAGATAATGGAATATAAATATTTCTAGGAAAGATGCTAAGCATCGCATAATTCAAAGTGAAGGGCTGCAAAATGTCAGAAACAAAGTTCTTGCTGTCATCGGAGATAGAAACTAAAGCATGACAGTTCTTATTATAAAGAAAAGTAAGAACAAGCTGTCAAATAGGCTTCCCCACATCAAGGCCGCCCAGCTCATCACAAAGCAATTGAGAACAGTTTTTGTAAAAATCCATGTTATTTTTTGATCGTTGGTTTTCCAAATTTGAATATAATCTATGTTTTGTCCTATTTATCATTTATTTTTATATAAAAAAAATATTGTGATCAATTGATACATCAAGTTAATCTTATTAGTTTGCTATTAACAAAAATGGGATGCACATAACAATTATGTGTGCACCTATCGTAGTGCAGTGCTCTTAACAAAAAAGTGCACATGGCGAAAACTGCAGTGCACTTAACAATGCCCTTGTTTAAAGGGCGTTTATATTGACAGCCCGTATATGATTATTGGGAGTCCAAAGATAATAGCAGCCCAAAAAATGACTATTGTCAGCCCGATGAATATTGACAGTCCAAAAATTAAATTTTTAAAAAACATTTTTATGAAAAGTGTTCAACATGAAAGTTATAGATCTCGACGAGATCTACAACTTTTATGTTGAACACGTTTTCTAAAAATGTCATATAGCAAGCATATTTTCAAAAGCCGCGGAATCCGGGCGGAACTAGCAGCGCGGAATCCGGGCGGAATTATGCTAGTTCAAAAGGCACGTGTTCCGCGTTTTGGACTGCTATTAGCGGTCATTATATGTGTGTTTTTTATTATTTTGCCTGGCTGCCAATAGCCAAAGCCGGGCTGCCAATATAAATGCCCTTTGTTAAACATAGTCTGATTTTGGCCATCCGCACCCTAATTAGTTTAAAAAAATCTTTTCCTAGAACTCTAATCGCAACCCTAGCCTATTTCCTCTATCCCAGTTCATGGAAGCCCCTGTCTCCCCCACTTCGCGAACGTCTCATCCCGTCTCCCTCCTCGTTGAGCCGCTCCCCTCTCCGGCATCAGATCGCGGAAGCCGCTCCCGTCTCCGGCATCAGATCGGGTCGCTGTCTCTGTCTCCGTCTCCGGCATCAGATCCCGCCTGTCGTTTCCGTCTCTGGCATCAGATCGTGGAAGCCACCCCGTCTCTGAGTTCCCGCCGGTGAAGACTGAGCCAGCTCCTCTCCCGGGGCTCGGTTGCGCTTCCTTCTCTGTATTCAACATCAGATCGCATCGTCTCACTCCTATCTGGACATCGGAGGCAGATCTCCTTCAGGTAAACTCTAACCTAAAAGTAGAGAAAGAAATCACAATAGTTTTTTGTCCGTAAGATGTATTCCCAAGGAACTCAAAAATGGGGAAAGAGGGTTGAATGTGTGACATGCAGTTTTGAGGTTGCTGACACTGTTGGGAGGGCAGTTTTATGAGCTTTAGTGGGAATCAACAGTGAGATGGAGACTGTAGGGTCACTGGAATTAAATTCCAAAACCTGGAATTGTTTCCCAACATTTATCATGGGGTTAGAATGGTGGGGGAGTTGAGGAATTACTTGGGAATGTGATTCCAATGATTGAAGATGATGTTTGATGGGGCTGGAAACCAGTAATAACTCTCCCTGGATGGCAGTTCATGCAAGAATGTGATGGTTTATTGGAAGTTGTAGGTAGTTAAAGGGTAGTTTCATGCAGTTACTATGGGGAGAGGTAGTTTTTGGTAGTTCTATGAGTTTGGAGTAGGGAAGAGAAAGTATAGTAGGAACAAGGAAAAACAGGAGTTACAGACAGTTTTTGAGCGGTTAATGAGTGATAAGGTAGTTATGATAAACGAGGTGGTTAAGAAAAGAAATTATTTTGGCTTCAGCCCCAAGGGTATACATAATCGGCATTGTGGGAATATAGAGTGCCCAAAAATTCTCTCCAAATTCATACACCACTTTTCATATACTAATTACCTAAAATGGAGAAAGATATCAAAAGGGTTTTTTGCTCTATCTCTCTCTCAATGGGAGATATTTGAAATGGATGATATTTGGTGCAAATATTGTTGTTCGGGTTATTATTATTGAAGTTTTTCAACCTATTTTTCTATTTTTATGTTATTTCTCTTTGAAAGAATTTTCAAGTGATAACATCAAATTATTGGAATATCAGACAATTCTGTCTTTACTTATAACTAGTAAGATTTATTTGTTTACTAATTGATGTCAATATAACATTGCGGTTTTGCATAGGGTTATCATACGTTCTTTTCATATTCCTATAGATATCACTAATGAAGATGAAGAAACCTTTGAAAAGATAAAAGTGAACGTTGGTAGTCACTTTGAAACAGATTTATTATTCGATTTTAAAGAAGAGTTAATCAAATGAGTTTGTGCTATTGGTAGGAGTTTGGGTTATGTAGTAGCCATAAAATCGTCTGATAAGCTGAATGAACGACCAAAACCTCGTGTGTTTCTTGGTTGTGATAGAGAGGGTAAATATCGAGAAAATCAGAACAAGAAAAATGGGTGAATAAAGATATGCGTAGGTCCTCTTCAAAGCGTTGTGGTTGTTTATTTTCACTTAAGGGGCAAAGAGATTTAATTACTATGCGGGCTGCACAATCACGAAAGAGTTCATCTAGAAGCACATGCATACAAAGGAAGATTATGTTGGACCCCAGTTATGATTTGGGCAAGGATCACTATTAGGTTTTCTTAGATTGACCCAAAATGTATAGTTATGGATCATAGGTTTATTTCCATATTTGTCTCAGAAGAATTCCAAGAAATGCAGTTGTCAGAAAATCAGTTCGACGATAGTCGAACTCAGGTCGATGAATTATGAGTTCCTTCTCTGAACTCATGTCGACGAACTCTGATCTCAAGCAAGAAGCTCTGCTCGACAAAATTCAGCTGAGCTCGACGAACTCCAAGTTCAGGTCGACGATCGCTGAGATTAGTTCAAGACAGATTCTCAGCTCCACGAAATAGAAGCTGAGCTCGACGATCTGCGAGCTCAGGTCGACGAATTCTATGCAGTTATTCCAGACCTATTTATTTACAGTTGGCAGATCAACTCAAGAATTAATTACAGTCAATATGAAAATAGTCGTTCAAATGCTGCATTAAACATTGGTTGTTTCAGGAGTTAATTCAGGATCAATTCCCCAAGCATATTCTACTCTCGGGAATGCTTCATCCGTTATCAAGAGAAATGAAATTCAAATGTTATAAGTCGGGACAGAAAAAATATAAAAGAGACAAGAAGATAGAGACAGATATAGGAATACAGATACACACAGAGACACACAGAGCACAGCAGTATGTAGAGATACATTGAAGGCTTTTCCTTTTACAGAGAAGGAGGAACTCTGCATCAATTAACATATTCATCAGAGTTCTCCATTTGCTCCAGGCTTCTCAAGAGACACACAATCAATATCAGTCTAAGAAGCTTGCTGGAGATATCATCAATCTGAAGGCCTATCACCCTGAAGCAAAGCTCCATCTTCCTGAACCATTCAACATCTCAGGGGGAGCCTTTTGCTAACATCATATCCACTTAAGTCTTCTCTTAGATTGTTGACAGAGAAAACAACATCACTCTCATCCTCACACTGTATAAATGGTTATAACTCCCTTCAAAAGTTATTCCTGGTTGCAAGTCACCTGACCAAAAGACTTGAGGTTTGGTTTTTGAGCACCTGATCAAAAGCTCATTGGTGTCAGACACCTGATCAAAACTTTGAGTGGATTCCTACCAGGGTGGTAGAAGAGTGGATGTACCCAGGTTGAGGAACCACTATAAAATCCTTGTGTCTTCTGGTTGTTTGCTCTCTTTCTTTATTTTCTTTGTGATGTGATTTTCTGCTCTTTATAGTTATATATATACACATATATCTCTAATTAGTGCTAGTTAAGATCTATCCCCCAACTTTCAGATTAGATAAGGAGGAGAAAAAATTGGTAGAACAGATGTTCGGTTCTGGGGTGAAGCTACGCAAAATACTAGCCACTGTGAAGAAGGAAAATAGTGAAAATATCACGGTTATTGAGACAATTTACAATGAGCGGGTGAAGTTACAAAAGAAAGAGTTAGATGGAGGAACACATATACAATATTTGTATAAGTGTATGAACGATGCAGATTACATTTCTTTTACCCAAGTTTGATTCACTAATAACTAATTGGAAAGGTTATTATTTACACATCTGGTCTCTATAAAGCTAAGTAATATGTTTTCAACAGTTTTTTAGTTAGACTGCACATACAAGACAAATCGTTATCGTATATCATTACTATGTATTGTTGGAGTTACTCACAACAATCGGATATTTTTTCGTGTTTCACTTTTATGTCAATTGAAACTGAATCAAGTTACAAGTGGGCTCTTGATTGTTTTAGATTCATTCTGCATCCTCATTCCCAACCAATTGTGTTGACGATGGATAGAGAGCAAGCTTTGATGAATGCTATAAATATTGTATTTCCGGAATCAAAAAATATTTTATGTAAAGTACACATTAATAAAATATTTTAGCAAATTGCAAAAAGTTTTTCAGTGAGGGAAAGATCTTCGAATGTTTTATGGTGCATGACAAAAAGTGGTAATTGCTCATACAAATATGATTTTATCATGTCTTTGAACAAGCTTTGTGGTTGATTAATCTAATATTATTGTGAAGTTGTCACATATATCATGACAACTTAGATAAATCCATACAACACATATTTTGTTTCGAGATAGATTGATAAATGTCTTCATTTGGACAATTTAACAACCAATCGAGTTGAAGGTGTACATAGTCAACCTAAGAAATTTTTAGAGGTTCCTATTGGTAATTTATCAACTATTTGGAAAACCTTTGACCAAATGATCAATAATTAACACACAGATATTAAGAGATCATTTGGTGTTATTTGCATTCAAGTGAATAAAGATTTTGTAGGTTCTTTGTATGTTGACCTTCTTGGTCGTGTGTCTCTAAAGCTCTATATGCATAAAAGAGGAGGTTAATATGGTGAGAGTGGAATGGAAAAGTATACTGAAGATACATGCACACATATCAAGAGATGTACTATGGGTTTGCCCTGCGCACATGAATTGGGGGTCTGATGTTGCTCAATCAAGAGCAATTCCATTATGGCTTGTATATGGGCATTTGAAACAATTATCCTTGCACATTGACAAGGAGTTGATATGGAACGGTCGAATGACAAAAATAATGAAATAGAAGCAATCATTCATAAATTTACCCATGCAAATGACATACAAAAAGATTTAAAATGAAAGTTGTGCGAGATCATTGATCCAACCACAAGCCGAATAATTGAGCTTTTAATTAAAGTGCATTTAAAAGGTATGTCTAAAGGGAGTTGTAAGAAATTTAGAGATAACTCTAAATCCACAAAGTGTGATCCATCCTATTTTGAGTACGTTTTGATGGAGGAAAAGACAATTAAACACAAAAATTGAAGGTTCGTCCAAAGTTGAATGCACGCAAACAGACAATTTATAACAATGTTAACCCCTTGCTTATAAATAATTGTTGGATGACGTTCGTGAGCAATTTCTTCTTTTTTATCACATCACATTATGAAGGTTATTGATGTACTTGGTGATGGGCATTGCAATTATAGAGTCATTGGCCAAGCATTAAAAATTGAGGGTAGTTGGACACAAGTCTGATTCGATCTCTATGAAGAACTTGAAATAAAATTACCATTGTACGATATCACGTTTGGAAAAATAAGAAGGGAAGAATTATTATATTCACTTGATGCAATACAACTCCAACGACTTTGGACAAATGGATGTCGATGCCGGATATGAGACCCATTATCGCTTCGTGCTACAATATAATATTAGTCCAACTATTTAAAGTTCAATTCACCACATTTCTTCAGTTACAATCACCTCCACCGGAAGAACCAAAAATTATTTTCATTGGATTTATCGATAATTCATTTCATTGAACTTCACAGCGTGATGGATGTCCGTTACCGCTGATTTACCCTTTTTGGAGAAGGTATTGTGGAGAAATAACACAAACATGGGAAACTTTATTTGCATCAAAGATTGTAGTGGCGGAGAGGAATATTGTACATGCACCTTCATTGATAAATTTGAATGACTCTTATTCCAAAGGTATAACATATTAAATTCATTTTGACAAAGCAATGTTACTCGTGATATTTTATGGTTATAACATATTCAATTAATTCTTAACAGTATAATGCAAGATATTGCGAGGCTTTTGCAAATATCAATATCAAGGTCGTCGTTTTAATGATTTGCAAATATCAATATCAAGGTATGGATATTCATATAAACAAATTTATACTTTCATTTGATGGGTATACATATGTTCATTTGTATGATTGCAGAATTTTTGGTTAAAAATCAATTTTGAGGTGCAAACAAAGCAGGACTGTGGGACACATAAGTGCATGATTTTTGTATTTTTCTTGTTTCTAACTAGCATGATTTTTTGTTGATTTTAATGGTTATGTTGTTCGGTTTAGTTAGGAGACAAGTTTAATATATTTGGCTATATAATCTTTGGTGTAATAGGACTGATATGTGCAATAGCAGGATAATGCTATTTTTATTGTTGGCACAAGTCCGGATCTATTTAATCAGTCTTTTGAGGCTTTGTTGTCCTCTGTTATTTGGTAATTAGATTAGACTATTTTGTACTTTGTTGTGCAGCATGATTATATCATAGAACATTGTTTTTGTTTGCTTTTATAGTCTGTTTTCTAAAAGTTTTTATGAATTGATGATATAATGAACGATGAAAGTTTTTGTTTAAGAGTGATATTTGTTGGAAGAATTTTGAAATTAATCGATCATCTTATGAAGGTAATTCCTCGGATAAAGTTCAATGAAATGCTATGTGCAATAGTAGCTATGCGGGTTGAAGCAATTCCACCATTGTCAAATAATTTCATATAGTGGGTGTTGTTTCTCATATATTGGTTTTGCAAAAGTTTTTTTAGTAAATTCGGGGTGCGAAATTTTTTTTTCAAATATTTCAGGGTGTGATTAACGTACAACGGGGTGCAGCAAGCCAAATATCAGGGTGCGATTATATTTTTGAGTTGCGATTAAAAACAGTGTGCGAACATCCAAAACCAAATTGCGGTTAACAATCGCCTTTTATACAATGTTACTTAAATCAATACTCTCAATTATGTTTTAAGATAGAATTAAAAATTGAGTTTTTTATAGGCAGCCTGGTTATAGCTAGAGGCAGCCCGGTTATAGCTAGAGGCGGCCCGGTTATAGCTAGAGGCAGCCCAATACTTTCAAAAGCCTTGTGTCTTTTATTTCTCCCCATTCCAAACTAATAGCCACCCAAATCCTAATTGGTTTCTTCTACTTCCCCATGCTGACTCATGACAGCAAGCTTCCCTCATAGCACCCCTCATCACCGTCGATTACTCCTCCACCGTCCGCATTTCAATTGCCGAAGAGCCCACGAACATCCCGTCTTGACTCCGCCCGTGCAGGAAGACAGTGCCAATGCCAATCGAGAGACTGCAACCAACATGGATTTCAACCTTCAACTGTCGTTGCTCTCCTTTTTTCGATCCAAAGCTCTTCTTCGTCCCGTTCACCACCGGAGGAGGAACCCATGAAACCTCCTTTTGCCGAATAGGGGAATGATTGATTATATACATGATGTCGAATGATAATAAGCAAAGATCTATTTTATTAGATGATTTATTGAGCATGCTTTCATTATTATAAATTTTTTTAAAAAATAAGCTGTCAATAACAATTTGGTCTGCAATTGTCACTAGCTAAAATTGAGATGCCTATACTAATGCCCTTTTAAAATATAAATGCAAAAATATTCTAATGTCTAAATTTCAATCAAAAAATCATGTGTTTCACTCGCATTACATAGGCTCCGTTTTGCGCATCAGTAGGGATCGTAAACACAGTGGTTATGAACTATCGTTCGAGAATGTCCGACCTCACCTTCGGAACTTCATCCACTTTTATGTTTAAAACTAGTTTTTTTTATGATCATAATTTTTGTCATATCAAACAAGCATTCAATAATTATGATGTTTTTTAGGTGATTGTTAACCGCAACCCGTGATTGGCTAGTCGCACCTCAAAATCTCTCAATTTTTCGCGTCTTTTCGAAATACGTCTTGTACATGCAATTTCAGGAAAAGTGTTCAACACGAAAGTTGTAGATATCGACGATATCTACAACTTGTAGATGCATTTTTAGGAAAAGTGATCAACACAAAAGTTGTAGATCTCGTCGATATCTACAACTTTCGTGTTGAACACTTTTCCTGATATTGCATGTACAAGACGTATTTCGAAAAGGCCCGAAAAATTGGGAGATTTTGAGGTGTGACAAGCAAAATAACAGGTTACAGTTAACAATCACTTTTTTTCTCTCGAAATTTTCAGCAAAAATTTAGGGAGAAAGGAATTTTAAATGGCTGGTTTGAAGGTTTTTTTTAAAAAATTATTTTTGGGAATATTAATTGCTCTGATTTGTGGATTTAAAGCCTCGACATTTCAAACGTATAATTATAAATTTTTAAGGAGTAAGAGGCAGGTGGCTCCGCTCCTACGGCCAGCTGCGACAATATCCTTCGCGTGATATTATCTCAGTCATGACATTATTCCGGTGGGATAGTTATGCTACATTTATCACTCATTTTACGGTATGCACGAGGGTTTGCTGAGTGGCAGGGATAATAATTTTTTTTATTGTAGTTAGAGAGTTTTGTCTGTATGAGACCATATTTTTTAAAATAAAAAAAACAAATTTTAAAAATAGAAATTTCTTTAATACAGAGAGGCAAAATTGGAAAGCGAATGTTTAACTAAAGGGTGTTTTCCCCTCCAATATAGTATATATGTTAGTGCGTTCGAAGCATCTCGTGTGACCGTCTAATTTGAAACGAACCTCCACGTTGCCCCAGGAGGGTTATTTATAGGCATAACCCTAAATCCCTGACTATGAGTTATTGGATGTCATCCAGATCCTAAACAAAACTTGTTAAGCACCTGTCACATCTATTCAATATAGCTCAACAATCTTCTCATATATTGTATATAGATGTTAACACAAAAAAAATTACTTAAAACAAAGGTTAATAACGATCAAACATGAGTTTTTCCCAAAAAATATAAATATGAGTTTTAGATAACTGATAAACTAAATTCAAACAAAGATTCCAAACATGAAAAAGAAAGAAAAACTGGAAAGCTTAAACTGATAATTAATCTATGCAAACAGTAGATCATCTTCATCCAGATCAAAATCAACCTTCTCTCCTCCAATCTTCATTTGATTTGCAAATAGTTACAAAAAGAATGTCATGAGACAAATCTCGACGAATTCAAATATTTGATATCAAAAGTAAAGTGATCAGTTCTAGCAGTAAAAGAACGTAATACTCTAACTAGGAAGAAATAATCACAAATCAGCATCTCTATCTAATTTACAAAAAATTAAAAAATTGATTTCATATAATCAAACAATGTTCATTCGATTATTAAGATTATTATTCATTGTTTCACAATTGTGTTATATCATCAAGTTTGGAATGATACAACAAGCTGTGACTATTATATCATCAAGTTTGGAATGATATAACTAATAATCATAATATCAGTACACATATTAGCACATTCAGTATTCTTTTTTGTAATGATACCCAAATCAGCATTTGAATAAAATAATTGTGTAAGTCATCAAGTTTGGAATGACTGATAACTATTCATCTATTACCTTTCATCAGATAACATCTAAAATACTTCAGTGTACTCAATTGTAGATGCTAGAATGTAAGCAGACTACGGTTCTAAAATTTAAAACATAAGTAAGATATTAAGTCCTACTAAATGGACTTTAATCTCATCTCCCCCGATATTTTAGTTGTTAGAACCTTACATAAGCCCTTGGTAAGGACATTTGCTACATTATATTTCGATCTCACGTTTAAAAGGGAGATTATCTTATGACTGGTGAGATAAGTCAGACCACCAGACCTGTTTCATCCTAAGCTGCCTTCGCTTTCCATTTAACAACGTATTTGTAGCAATGGTCTTTGTGCCTTGATTGTCACAATATAACGAAATAGAATGCATTTTCAGATCATCATTGAATGTCCATTATCAAATCTTTTATTCACTCTGATTCTTCTCCAGCTGAAGCAAGAGCATAAAGTTCTGATTCTATAGAGGATTGTGCAATACACGTCTGCCTCTTTGACTTACAAGCCACTCTCGTTCCTTCTAGTGTAAACACAAAAACTACTAGTGGATCTACTATCAATAATTTTTGAGTACCATGAGGCATCAGAATACCCCCAAGCACAAGAGAATGTTCATTGTAACATAAAACATACTTCTCAATGTACTTTAAGTATCGCATTAGTCTTTCTAAGACATCTCAATGGTCCTTCTCAGGGTTACTTGTGAATCTACTTAACATGCCGATCCTAAAACCTATGTCAGGTCTAGTGCAGGTTGTAGCATGAATGAGACTTCCTATGAGTTTGGAGTAATCCAACTGTCTAATAGGTGAACCTTCATTCAATTTCAGTATATTGTTGTAGTCATATGGAGTCTCAATATTTTTACTATTAACGTAACCTCACTTCTCAAGTAAATTTCTAACGTAGTGACTCTGACTTAAGGTAATACTTTTTTCAGTGAAGTTCACTTCTATTCCTAGGATGGTTTTCACCAAACCTAAGTCTGTTATGCTAATTTGTGTCGTCAAGGCAACTTTCACGTCTTACACCTCAGACTGATCAGTGACCAGAATTAGCATGTCATCAACATATAAACATATAATTGCAACTTTATCTGAATTTATTCTTACGTACACACATTTATCTGATAGACTAGATTTAAAACTCATGTCTTTAACACAAGTGTCAAATTTCTCGTGTCATAATTTAGGTGATTGTTTCAATCCATAGAGTGACTTAATTAACTTACAAACCTTATTTTCTAGACCTTCTACGACAATCCTTCAGGTTAGTGCATATAGATCTTCTCAGTTAGATCTTCATTAAGGAATGCAGTCTTGACATCCATCTGGTGAACAACAAAATGTTCAATAGATGATAAAACGAGAATAATCATAATTGTCGTAATGTGACAAATAGATGAGTATATATCAAAGTAGTTTATACCACTCAATTGAGTGAAGCCTTTTGCAACTAGACGTGTTTTGTATTTGTTGATACTCCAATCAAGATTAAGCTTCTTTTTCAGAATCCAATTACTTCCAATGGTTCTAGCCCTCTTGGGCAAGTCAACCAATGTCCAAGTGTGATTTTGCAGGAGAGAATTCATCTCATCATCTATGATTTCTTTTCATAATAGAGAATCCCTAGATCACATCTCTTCCTTATAGGTAGATGGATCAGCTTCAACTTGGTAAGTCACAAAGTCCGTACCGAAGCTTTTGGGCACTCGTTCTCTATTAGATAACCTTTTAGATGCTAAATCACTAGTGTTTATGAGCTCAGTGTCAGAGATCCTTAGTTCTGGCTCAACATTAGTCATAGTACTAGATGTTGTAGACTTGGAAGTGTCAGGTTTTTATCTTTAAGGAACTTACCCTTAAAGAAAACTGCATCTCTAGATTCTATTACAGTATTAGTTGATAGATCTAGAAACCAGACTGCAACACTATCATTTGCACATCCTAGATAGACGCGAGTGTTTGTCCTGGGTCCAATCTTAGCTCTTATAAAGTCAAGTATTCTAACATAAGTGATACAACCTCAGGTTTTAAGATTATCAAATCTAGGAGGTCTCTTAAACCAAAGCTCATAACGTATTTGCTTCAACTTGACATGAAGAATTTTATTAAGAATGTGATTTGACGTGAGTACGGCTTCACCCCAATAGGCCACAAGCATGCCAATAGTTAACAACATGGAATTCAACATTTTTGTTAAAGTCATATTTTTTTTCCACGATAA
This sequence comes from Platanthera guangdongensis, assembly GCA_039583875.1. Taxonomy (NCBI): domain Eukaryota; kingdom Viridiplantae; phylum Streptophyta; class Magnoliopsida; order Asparagales; family Orchidaceae; genus Platanthera; species Platanthera guangdongensis. The sequence goes on along the minus strand of CM077154.1, from coordinate 131,712,773 downwards.
CATTGGATTGTGGTAAATACGGGACAATGGTTTCAGGAATTGTCATTGCTGCCAAAAAAATCTCTAAACTCCCCTAAGACATATTCCCCTCCTCTATCACTTCTTAGCTTTTTTATTTTCATGTATAGTTGATTTTCAACTTTATTTTTGAATATACAAAATTTTTCAAAAACTTCATCTTTAGTTTTTAGGAGATAAATGTGGTTAAATTTAGAGTAGTCGTCGATAAAAGTTATCAGATACTTCCGACCTCCTCCCGTGACAAAACTTTTATAGTCACATATGTCAGAATGTATTAACTCTAGTAATTGTGTGCTCCTAGAAACTTGCCTAAAAGGTGTTCTAGTTAGCTTTGTCTGAGCACAAATTTCACATTTGTCAAATTTAATTGTTGTGTCTAAGGGTATGTTGTGAGTTTTAGATGGTAGAAATAGTTTTCTATAGTTCACATGTCCTAGTCTTGCATGTAAAGTCTTAGGATCTATCAGATTTGAGCTAATCTGATTTACTAATTCATTTGTTTACTCAGCCTATACATCACATTAACTACATGCATACAACTAAAATAATGTGAGTGAACCATTAAAGTTACTCTACCACCACTAATGTTAAATGGCATACCAACATCGCATAACAAACTAATTGAAATTAAATTAGCAACTAATGTAGGTATAAATTTAACATTTTCAAAATTAAACGCGTACTTGAGAAAAGTACCAAAGTTGCATTTTCCACATATAGTACGTCAGGTACTCCACCATTTGCAACAATGACAGTCTCTCTCACTGCAGTGATATCCTCCAAAAGCGCTGAATTGTTGCAGACGTAACAGGTAGCATCTGAATCGAGCCACCACTCTTTACTGGCCTTCCTATTGCCAACCATCGCAACAAAGTCGGCAAGCGCAGTCTGATAAATCATATTTGCCTTGTTATCTGTCTTTGGTGTCTTGGATTCACCCCTTTTGAGTTGCTTGCACTCGGAAGCACAGTGACCACACTTATTGCAGTTGTAGCACTTGTCTTTAAATTTCTTAGCATTCGTGCTAGTGTCAGCAACTGCTGGTGCACTGGGGTGTGGTCTATTCTTTCCAGGCTTAGGCTTGCGCTTAAGATGCGTGACCATGTTAGCAGCAGAGTTCTGATTGCTAACCGTCTTCATAACGTGTCTAGTCCGGTTATCATCCTCAATACAGATGAAACACTTGAGACTTTTCTGACTTACCTGCGTTTTCTTCTGATACATCTCAGTCTTGAAGGAGTATCGTGTTGATCACAGATTGAAAATTATGGCTCCTACAACAGACTCATCTAGCAGAGGGATGTTCTCACTATTTTTCTTGGACATTATGTCTCTTTTCTAAACTCTCGAATTCCACTAGCAACCTCAATCGCAAGCAGAAATCTAGAAAAGAAAAACATCACCTCATCGTGCAAAGACGACAAGATCTTCGGATCCAATCCAGAAAAAGTTTGCTTATTTGCTTCTCTTCTCCAGCTGACCACAGAGCACAGATGCTGAAGACTAAATCTCAATGTCAGAGTGAGATTCAACAGCGGAGATCCTTTCAAGATTTAATAGAGAATACCTTATTTCTCCGCAAGAAGTAGAAGCAAGTCTCCTTTCTTAGAAATATGAAGAGAAACTTTCTTTAAAACCCTCACAGTGATGGAGAAACATTCAGAGTTTGCGGTCAAATCTTGAAATAACAGTCAGATCCAAGATGAAAATTCCACTCCGATCAGCACAGGAGAAGAATTGTGCAAATATTAATATGTTGTTCGCATAGAGGAAGATGGGAGCGGGCTGGACCTCGCCGTCGATCGAGCATTTACAAATCTGCGATCCTACTTCAGATCTACTGCAGAAAAACCCGAGCAGCCCTAGATTTGTGATGGCAGAGGTGAGAGATGCACAAATCGACGTATCTAGGCTCTAGCAACTACAAGAGAATCCCGATCTGATCAAAAATACGCGAGCAACCGGAGACTTCCTCTCAGGCGGCGTCGAACGGCTCTTGGCGTGAAGACCTAGATCCAGGTAAGAAATGGGCGAAGCCCTCTTTGCGGTCGACGCATTTGAAAGCAACGGCGGTTTCTCCCCTGGATCGGCGGAAGTGCACAGCGGCAAAAAATCCCGGCGGAGCCAATCTCGATTTGGCGACGGGATTAAACTTCTCCGCGATCGGCGACGGGAAAACTCCTTCGCGATCGGCGACGGGAACGGACGGTTTCTTCCCTGCAGGCGGCGAGCTCCAAAATCGCAAACGGCGAGATCTCTGGTGAAGCGGCGGCGGGATTCCAGGAAAAACGGGAGCAGCGACTACACGTGAGAGGGGGCCCTGGCAACACCAACGAAAAACTTCGAGAATATTACTACGCTCGAACCATCTCGTGTGGTCGTCTAGTTTGGAACGAACCTCCACGTTACCTCCAGCCGGGGTATTTATAGACGTAACCCTAAATCCTCGACGACGGGTTATTGGATGTCATCCGGATCTTAAATCAAACTTGTTAAGCACCTGTCACATCTATTCAATATAGCTCAACAATATATAGTATATATAATAAAATGTTTTGGCTTTGCGGTTAATTTTTTTTAGAAATCAGGAGTGGCATTCTGCATTTGGAGCCTCTTTTGGCGCACAGGTGCCTCCGCCCTTGGTGAGATCCTCGTCAGGCAGGTTAGGCTTTGTTTGACATGATTTTTTTTGCTTCGTGAGTTTGGACAGAAATATGACCATCATAGAATGCATGTTTGGCAAGACAATGGTTATGACCGCCACCAAGAATAGCTAACTAGTTTTGAACATAAAAATGAATGAAGTTTCTTACGTGAGGTGGGGCATTCACGAATGACAATTCATTAACCAACGTGATCGCGATCTTCATCGCTGTGCCAAACGAATCCTTACTCTTCCCAGCAGTGTTAGCTTTTCATGAATTATAGTTTGTTCTACCTCACTCTGTCTCTTCTTAAGCTTCCGTGCGACCTTAGCTCCTCCTTGTCGCTCCGCGTAGTCAAGTTAAACCAGCCTTACTTGCAAGAACTAAGTGGTGATGACGAAACGAGAGTGGAAACAACGCAAGAGAATGTTTACTTGTAAAAGATCTCAAGAACTCTCTATTGTTTGTTCAAATCTGAGGTGAGTATAAATGAGGGAGACGTCCCCTTTTATAGTCCCCAAGGATATTTCCTAACAAAGCACAGAATATTCTAGATTCCTGCTATTCTAGATTATTCTATACCTCTCTAATGTGTACATGATACATGAATTTTCAAAAAACTTCATAATACATCTCATGAACAAGACTAGACTTCTCTAGAATCTTCTTGAAGATTAACCCCAAAGTTGATGGATCGTGATATTATGCTCTGTTTGGGACATTTATGGTGGTGAGATGTTTTTGAGTTATTTGATTTCTCAGATTATTTGTGTCAAAAAAATGGTTTTGGGGACTTCAGAAAACAATGAATCCTCTCCTCTTACTTTCATAAAAAAGCATTAGGGGCTGCTAGGCATAATTTTTGAACAGCGGTGTTAACTAAGGTCATGTTTGAGGCTGTTTTCTTGGGGCTGCTCGTTAAAATAACAGTGGAACTGCGTCAATGCACCAATGTGAAGCATTCTTGAGTTATGTTGTTTTCGAGCGTAGAAGATGAAATGACGACACGCTTTTCCCGCCATTTTTCCTTGGCTGTGTTTTTGAAAGCTTCTCTGTTGGAGCTCGTGAGCTCCTCACCCGATCGGCCGATCCCCAATTCTCTTCTTCTCCCTTTTTGGCGTCGAAGCAGTAGTCGCCAAGGCGAGCTCCTCGCCCGATCACCTGCTAATCCAGTTCCTTGCCAAATGGTATATATTTCACTCTTGAATCAACAAAATAAGAAAAAAAATGTTTGCATGAATGTCAATCCATGTGTTCTTGTAGTTTTTGGTTCTGTACTCAACCAATAGAAATGGTCCACTTGGGCGCCACGTGTAATTTTTTTTCCAAAGAAATATAATTTTACCCATGGTTGTTTTTGCTCATGTAAGTTTGGATAAAAAAAAAGGAATTGATATTCGCAAACCTCAAATCGCTATCCGCAAACCAGATTAACTCTTTTTTAGGGGTTTTGGTTTTTTATCCGCAAACGGGAGTTCTTCCACCGCAACTCACGCCAAATCCTCCGCCGCACCCCACGCTCGGCGCTCCTGCTTCCGCTGCCCCACGATAGGTCCTTCTCCGCCGCCCCGCGATCGCTCCTGCTTCCGCCGCCCCGCGATCGCTCATGCTTCCCCGCACCCCAGGTTCAACGGCAAAGGTTCGCCCTTCTTCCTCTCCACTATTCTTCATCCCCTTTCCTCAAACCCTTCTACATTTTGAATTCGAGCTTATTTCACGACCACACTATCTTCCACAACAAGCACCTGGAGCTCATTTTGCCCGGGAACTTCATGTTACTTGTTGGAACTTCATTGTTTTGTTAGTTGAAATCAATAGCATAAATGCTCAAGGAAGAGCATAACATTCCTCATTGGTGACATTGCGGTTTTTCATTCATGGTGCGGGAGAGAATTAGTGTGAAATTCGAGCTGAAGTTAATGAAGGGGGCAGAAAATGGAGCTGCTCTCGGAAGAGGAACACGAGTTTTTTTGCCCTGGATTATTTTTGTTGGCAGTGAGGAAGACAGGTGAGATCGGTCTTTGAGTAGTTAGATGAGGAGTCGGCGCTGCATATGCTTTTCGGTTGAAACGAGAATCTACGCTATGATTGAGGGGAAGAGGCTCTCTATGCGGAAACCGATTTGATGATCTCCATGAATTGAGGCGTCGCATCAATTTGTGGAAGAAAGGAAATGATGAGGCTGCTAGAATCTTGAAACTGCATGTGAAAGCCCAGAGGGTGCTGAAGTTGTGGTGAAGATGAATAAGGGCTCTCCATTTCTCTCATTTGATTCATTTTTTGACAAAATATTTTGATTCTTACTCATTTAGGGCGGTCACAATGAAGACAACCATAAATGCATGGATTTTTTTTTGTCGATGAACTATTTCGGAGTTGTCTAATATCTTTATGTATTTGGGTAGAAGAAAATTCGTAGTTTTGTATAATCATCCCAATGTTCATGTTGATCCCCACTTTTAATGGGTAATTGAATCATGAGCGCTGTCTGAGCTGGTTTAGTTGTCAGCCGATGCATCATAAGTCGCGCATTTGAATTTTTTGCATTTATTTATTAGCATGTATTTGTTTCATGCACCTGCTTTTATTTAAAAATGTTTGGCTCGTCGGTTCATGTCTATCATTTTCTACAGTGTGTCGCCATATTTGTTTAAATTTGATGTCAACACTAGACAATGACATCAAATAGATTATAATGATGCATGTCTGAATATCGTGCAGTTGGATCATGTCTGAGATGTCGATGGACCAAAAACAGTCTTCTTTGATTGTGTATGATACGAAGAATACAACTAGTATGCATTTTCAAATAATGTTGTTTGTATTGTTAGTTAATAATTCTTCCTTTTTTGTTGGACATGTACCCCCAAATATTCAAAATGTCGAACAAGTTCAAAAATTTGAAATAGATGTCAGCTCATATTTTGAAACCGACATTATGTTTCGGTCTAAGGAAGAACTTGTTGATTGGGCTCGTCAGGTTGGAAAAAATATTGGCTATGTTGTAACTATAAAGGGATCAGATAAAATTGATGGGTGGTTAAAACCGCGTGTGTTCTTAGGTTGTGACAGAAGTGACCACAACCGAGAAAATCAAAATATAAAGGGTTGGGTAAAGAAGGGGCTCCGTAGAACAACGTCCAAACGTTGTGGATGTTTATTTTCGCTTAAGGGACAAAAGGAAGCAAATGTAGAAGAATGGAAGCTTCAGGTACTGTGTGGTGTGCACAACCATGATAAAGTACATTTAGAAGCGCATGCATACGCCGGTAGATTAGACGTTGAGGAGGAAAAATTAGTCAAGCAAATGTATGGTGCAGGTGCGAAACCACGGAAAATACTATCCACTGTGAAATCAAAAAACATTGGAAATGTTACAGTTATCCGAACAATTTACAATGCAAGAGCAAAGCTACTGAAAAAAAATTTAGAGGGTCGTACTCCGATACAGTTTTTATACAAGTGCATAGACAACGCATGTTATGTTAGTTTTAATAAAGTCCAAGAAAATTCAAAGAAACTATATAGTTTATTTTTTGCACATCCGATTTCGATTAAGCTAACAAATATGTTTCCATCAGTTTTTCAACTTGATTGCACGTATAAGACCAAGAGATATCGAATGTCGTTTCTATGCATAGTTGGAATGACATCAACCACCAAGTCATTTTTTTCATGTTTTACCTTTTTGTCTAATGAAACTCAGTCAAGTTATGAATGAGCTTTGCAATATTTTAAGTCACTTTTTGAGCCCGAATGTTTGCCATCAGTTATGATTACAGATAGAGAGATTGTTTTGATGAATGTTATTGTCAATGTATTTCCACACACGAAGAATATTTTATGTCGTGTGCACATTAATAGAAACATTATAGCTAATTGTAAGAAGATGTTTAGTAGTGGCAAGGATTTCGAACGTTTCATGAAGGTGTGGCAAAGGCTGATTGAAGTTGGTACGGAAAGTGATTTCAATGTTGCTTATAATAATTTGATTATTGAGTTTTCATCTTTATACTCTGATGTACTGGGTTATGTTACTACCACTTGGTTAGAGCCCTATAAAGATCGTTTTATTTCTGTATGGATTGATAAGTACTTCCACTTGGGCAACTCATGCACAAATCGTGTGAAGGGGGGACATAGTCAATTGAAAAAATTCTTAGAGGTTTCAATTGGTAATTTGACAACTATATGGAACACTTTTGATCAAATGTTGAAACTTCAACATACAGAAATTAAACGGTCGTTTGGCGAGAGTTGTATCAAAGTTAACAAAGATTTCACAAGTTCCTTGTATACAGATTTAGTGGGAAAAATTTTTATACAACCCTTGACATTAATTAAAGAAGAAGAAGATTTAGTTAAAAGATGGGGGCAGTTCAAGTTAGTACACGAGTGCTCAAACTATAAAAGGTATACAATGGGGTTGTCATGCGCACATGAATTTTTCTCATATATTAATAACTCCAAAGCACTCCCTTTATGACTAGTTCACGGGCATTGGAAACAGTTAGTCCTAAATGAGAATTTTGAGGTGGACTTGGAGAACAATATAGACATGGAGCTTGAAGGGGCGGCCAAAAAATTCTATGACTCAACTGCACAACAAAAAAAAGAAATGAAAAGGAAACTAAGGGAAATTATAGATCCAACATTGAGTCAAACTATGGAGCCAAATGTACCGATCAAGTTAAAAGGTAGGCCAAAGGGAAGCTACAAAAAATTTAAGGAAGACATTTTGTCTACAAAACGCCTCCCTTCTCTTTTTGAATATGCATTATTGGAGGAGAAAGTCACGGAAATAAAAAGAAAACAAAGAATGAAGTTGCCGGTTCGCAAAAACACAAATTTTGTTATAAAGATTCGGCATCATTTTACACCCTTGTGGTCTACCCATATTGTTGATGCCTACGACGTTGCTGGTGACGGTCATTGTGCCTTCAGAGTAGTTAGTGATGCGTTGAATGTAATTGGTGGTTGACAACAAGTACGAAAGGATCTATATTGGGAGCTTTAAACTCGGCGTGATGTGTACGATTATATATATGATAGCAACCAGAGATTAAAGTTGTTGGACTCTCTACAGTGCATAGAAACTATTGCGCCATTTGATAAATGGATGACACTACCAGATATGGGACTAGTTATTTATTCATGTTACAATGTAGCAATGGTTCAGCTGTTAAAGACGCAAAATTTGACATATTTTCACTTCATTCATCAATGTCGGAGGTTCCAACACTTATTTGCATTGGGCTTGTAAATAACAATCACTTCATTCGGCTAGTCATGAGTGCTTGCTCTCCGATGCCTCATATTTTTCCTTCATGGAGTACATATCACGAACAAGTTGCGAAAAATTGGAGAGTGCATTACAACGAACGGTTGCAAGGACCACCGCCGGCAACGGGACCAAGTACATTACTGACATTGGATAATTGATAATGAAAAACGGTATGTATAAGTTTTTTATGTAATTTCACTTTAAAGTTTTTTTCAAAAGTTCATGTTACAACTACTAATATTAATTTTCTTCATATGCAGACAAAAAGACCGACAAAATACAGTGGCAAATTAGGCAAAAAAAATGCTAAATATTTTCAAGAAAACTTTAGAGGTCTAGTTTTGCCAAAATTTTGGACTATTAATATTAATATTAAATCATATTCTATAGGGTTTTAGTTCAACGTATTAATATTATTATCTTTTTCATTTTTATAGGTTAAAACGTCGTGTGAAGCAATGTCATATTAGACTACAATCATTATTTATTTTGAATGTTAACTATGTTCGTATGGACTTTAGAAAAATTGAAATTAATTACATTATGATGATATTCTGGGAAGTTTATTAATATCTATGTATTTGTGGTGTCATTATTGCGGCTAACAATTATGTTTGCGGATAGCTAATTTATAAAACAGTGGTTTGCGGATAACAATTATGTTTGCGGATAGCAAATTTGAAAAAACAGTGATTTGCGAATATCAAATATTTGCGGATAGCGAAAAGAGGTTTGCGAATATCAATTCCCAAAAAAAAACACAATTTACAGTTTCAATTGCCCGACAAACTAAGAAATTGAACAAAAACAACAGCTTCAGATCATCAATGCTCGTCGCCGTTCCGAGGAAGAAGAGATGGTGGCAGAGGATTTATAAAAGGAACCTGAGGCACTTCAATCGGCGGCAGAGGAGACCCTTCCAACACGAATTTCTTCCCCCGGCCCAAAACGGAATTTCTGATCAAATCTCCCGCCGCCTTCAAAGGATTGCAGAGCTTCTCCTTCGCCGAGAGCAGCAACGACACTTCAGAAATCTGCCATGCTGCCGTCGCGATAATCAATAACGAGAGAAGACAGTGAGTGATCGTGTTCTGCCTCTTGACGGCCCTCAATTCCCTTTCGATTTCCTCGTGCCCTCCTCCCTCCGGGGCTCCGCAGTGACATTTCGTCGAACAGGTTGTGTGCGCATCTCGCTCCGATGACTCCCGCTATAGAATCGTCGGCGAATTCATGGACAGGCGAAGAAATCGATTGAGTTTAGATTAGGAGGATGATACCTGGGAAGGTATTCTGGATAACAGGCGGTTTTCTTCTTGATCCGTAGATTCCTCCTCCTCTGCTTCGCTTCGCCTGGCTCCATTGTTGATCCGGTTATGCTCCGGGAGGTGGCGGACGGCGGCGTGGAGATCCATCTTCTTCCTCGAATCATCGTCGGATTCCATTGATGGAAATTGGAAGGATTAATCGATGGATTACTGGATGGATGAGAGAATGAAAGCAAGTTTGAAGAGTTTACAGGCCCCGGGTTCTATAATAAACGAGGAATTCGCCTATACAACACGTATATTTTTTATCTCACACGTGTAAAGTCTATATAAATGTTTATTTTTTATATGGGAAATATGGGCTTTTGGCAAAATGCACCCTGAAAGTTTAAAATTGTCAAAATGCACCAACCAAAATAGTTTTTTTGGCAAAGTGCACCCTAAATAGGCAAAAAATAAAATGGCCAAAATGTACAATCTATGGTGCACATTGCCAAAAAAACATTTTGGGGGTGCATTTTGCCAATTTTAAACTTTCAGGGTGCATTTTGTCAAAAGCCTATATTTGAAGGGTGCATTTTGTCAAAAAGCCTTTTTATATTCTATTACGAGTGACAGGTGGTTCCGCCTTTAATATTTATTATGGTAGTGCTATTTTTAATGATAAACAGAATCCCCACTGTTTGTGTCACGACATTGGCAAGACATAGGCTCCGTTTGGCACGGTGGTGGTGGTCGTAAATGTATGGGTTAAACCGTCATTCGTTAAAGATCACCCAACTAACATCATCCATTCGAACATAAAAATGAATGAAGTTCCTTAGGCGGGTGATAATCAATGACAATTTTACCCACACGGTCATGACCGCCGCCACCACGCCAAACATAGCCATAACCTTGCTACCACGGGACCGGGGGTGGTGCAGTGCAGGAAATGCACTGCACCGTGCAGTGCGCGAGATCTGACGAGTGCGAGTGCATCTCAGCTCGCGCCGAGATCCGTGCACGCTTTGATCTCGCGCGCACTGCTTTGAGATATGTGTGTTGAGATGTGCACGCATCTCAACGCACTCGCATCCATTAGATTGCACTTTATGGTAAAGTGCAGCGGATCTCGTCCGTCCGATTTCCTACATTTTACCTCCCCCGGACCCTGCTACTACCGCTCGCAAATTCTGGATTTGTTATATTCTGTCAGTCGCTAATTTTTATCCTATGACACGGGAGTTGCGAGCAACCGAGAAAGAATATTATTTTTATTGCAGGGAGGAGAAAAAATATTTTTTTTTATATGAGAGTACATTTTTTTAAAATAAAAAAAAAATAAGAACATTTTAAAAACTAAAAATTGTTAATATGTAGGGTTAAATTTGAAAAGTGAATATTTAATCAAAATAACACTTTAATTCAATAACAGATAAGTCACATTACAGATAATGGATAAAATCTTTTTCCATATAATCAAAGAAACAGACCCACTACATGACACAAAAATCAGAGATATAAACTCACTCCATGATTCACAAAAATCAGAAAAATAAATTAAATGCATGGCTTCACAGAAAGCCGCATAAATCAGAAAAACAAACCCACTGCAAGATTCACAAAAATCCACCGCAAACTATCCCGTGAGCTGAGAAACAATTATGCTACAGATTCAATTAGGAGCAAATCTACTGCATGTGCAGGTCTACTAACCAAACAACAACAAAATTCAATGAAAAGGAGAGAAAATCTCTTCATTACATGCTAAATGCTGAGTTTACATGCACCAAACTTTTGGAAAAAAAAAATATGTTCACTTTTTCTGCAAGATAATTTACACTAATCATGAATCATGATATCTCAATACTAAAAAAAATGAACCAGAAAATTGAACACATTATATCATCATCATACACACTAGCTTTTACTCATAATATCATAGTCAATTATAAGTTTATAACATGAAACATCATAAAAGTGAACCAGCATGAATAATAATTTTAACAAAAAGTTTAAACAATCATAAAATGATCAAATAGAATCATCATCTAGTAAGTTGTCATTGGCATTGTCTTTACTCGGTTGGTTTGAGGTACTCGTCATTTACTCATAATTATCATCAATATCTTTATTATTATGTGCATCCAAAATGAACTAAATCTTCATCCCCTTCAGGTATTTGTTGAAGATTAGCTGCAGCTCCACTTTGTAAATTTTGAACCTCAGTCCCAATAGCTCTCTCGAAAGCTTCCCATGTGAGATTATCATCATCAAAAATTAGAACATCCCCTGATTTGTTCATCATTCACTAACAACTCCAATCTAGCTCATCAAACACTAATGAGATGTAATTTCTTCAATTTTCACGTCTTTCTTGAAATCGTGTTTATAGACAACGATTATATTGGATGTATACAAGATCATTAAGTCTTCGTACTCCAATCTATTTCTTTTCTTTATGTAAATATGAATTAAGATAATAATAAACATGTTAGTAGATATAAAAATATCAAATTTTATATTAATTATTTATATACTTACAAACTCAAAAGTACGTTGGTTGCGCTCACATCTAGAAAAAGAACAACATAAGTCAAGTATGTGCAATGTGTTGGAACCCTAGTTCTGATTTGGGCAATGATCACTATTAAGTTTGTTTAGATTGACCCATCATGTATAGTCAGGGTCATGATTGTGTCCTAGAGTTTAGGCCAAATCCTTATAATCAACATCAACTATGTCGACACCAGAAGCCAGATTGTGTCGACACACAGGACTTGTGTCGACACACAGAACATCTGTCGACACCAACTATGTCGACACCAGAAGCTAGATTGTGTCGACACACATGACTTGTGTCGACACACATAACATCTGTCGACAGCAACTGTGTCGACACCAGAAGCCAAATTGTGTCGACACACAGAACATCTATCGACAGTAATTGTGTCGACACCAGAAGCCAAATTGTGTCGACACACTCCAGATTTCTGTCAAAACAGCAACTCTGTCGCGTCAAGAAGCAATTGTGTCGACACACAGGACTTGTGTCGACACATTCAATAGAAGTTGTGTCAAGAAGTTAAAGAATTGTGGACTCAACTCGACGAACTCCAAGCTCAGGTCGACGATCGATGAACTCAAGACAGCACGACGAAATAAGAAACTGAGCTCGACGATATGCGAGCTCCGGTCGACGAATTCTGTGCAATCAGTTACAGTTAGCAGAATTAATTAAGGATTAATTACAGTCAGAACAATTAGTGCTAAACATTCCCAACGGAAATAGACGTTCAAAGGCAACATTAAATGGGGTTGTTTCAGAAGTTAATTCGGGATTAATTGCCAAGGAATCTTCTACTCTCGGGAATGCTTCTACCGTGTTCAAGATAAATGAATTCAAATGTTTGAATAAGATATAAGAGATTCACAGAAAGACAGAGAAGAATATAACAAAAAACACAGAGTACAAGAGAACAGACTTTCGGCCTTTAGAAAAAGAGGAAAGAAGCTCAGCCTTTGGATCCAGGCTGAAGGAATGGACGGCCACAAAAATGCCAGAAAAGCTGATTTTTGCCTGACACGGCCTGTGACACGCCCGTGTCCCAGGCCGTGTGCCGCAAGCGGTGGTCAACCGACTTATCCAAACCAGTGACACACCCATGGGACACGCCCGTGTCATGGGCCGTATCACCCAACACGCCTTCAGACACGCCCGTGTCTATGGCCGTGTGCCCATACACGGCACTAAGACACGCCCTGGCGCAAAATTCGTCGGGCTGAGATCGTCGACCCGGAGGGACACGCCCTGTGACACGCCCGTGTCACATGCCGTGTTCACCCACTTCTCGACACTCGATGATCGTCGAGCAAAATTCGTCGAGCACACGACACGGCCTGGGACACGCCCGTGTCCTTGGCCGTGTGCCTCCTCTCGACACATCGTCGAACAAAAAATGTCGACTGATCCTCTCGACACTCGACACATGCAGGACACGCCCTGGGACACGCCCGTGTCCCAGGCCGTGTCACCCAAAATTTGGCCTGCTGAGAAAATCGAGCTGTGACACAAACAGTAAACAATAACACAGTGAAGGCTTTTCGGTTTACAGAAAAGGAGAAACTCTGCATAAATCAAGACACACAGAGTTCTTCATCTGCTCCAGGCTTCTCAAGAGACACACAATCAATATCAGTCTAAGAAGCTTACTGGAGACATCATCAATCTGAAGGTCTATCACCCTGAAGCAAAGCTCCATCTTCCTGAACCATTCAACATCTCAGGGGGGCTTTTTTCTAACATCACATTCACTTAAATCTTCTCAGTTGTAACTTATGAAAGAGAAGACAAAATCATCTCTCATCCCCCCACTATATAAAGGGTTCTTTAACTCCCTTCAAAAGTTATTCTTGGTTGCAAGTCTCCTGATGAAAAGACTTGAGGATTGGTTTTTGAGCACCTGATCAAAAGCTCATTGGTGGTAGTCACCTGATCAAAACCTATAGTGGATTCCTACCAGGGTGGTAGAAGAGTGGATGTACCCAGTTAGGGCGAACCACTATAAATCCTTGTGCCTTCTGTGTTGCTTGATCTGTTTTCTTTTCTTTTGTGCTGTGATTTTCTTTTCTTAGAATATAGACATAACACTAATCAGTGCAAGTTAAGATCTATCCCTATCTTTCAATTGGTATCAGAGGAGGTTTTCTTGGTTGTACAGGCTAACACCTGAACCAAAACGATCTGATAGATCTTATACATCTTTAGAGTTTATCATGACACAAAATGAAGATTTTTCAAGCACCAAACCTCCTATGTGCAATCTTGATAAGCTTGCACTATGGAAGACAAGGATTAGATTTTATATGAACTCCATTGATGAGAACATTTTTAATTCTATTTTGACAAGACCAACTCAACCTCAGGAAACAACAAGCATCAATGTTGTTCCATCATCTCAATGGACAGATGCCCAGAAAAGGCTGAAGATTGTTGTTGCACAAGCAATGAACATTCTTGCACAATCAATGTCTAATGATATTTTTTAGGAAGTTGCTGAATGTTCATCTACAAAAGATATGTAAGACTCACTCACATCAATAATTGCAGGATCAGCTAAAGAGAGACACTTTAAAGCTGAAACCTGGAGTTACTATGAAGTTTCATCCTATACAACTAGTGATAAAGAAGAGTCAAGAGCAAGAGAGTTCTGCTTAATGGCAATAAATGCCTCTTGCAGCAACCTTGATGAAGACTCAGACTCTGATGAAGAATCAGAATGTGAATCAGAAGAAAATCAGGTAATCTCCACCCTTGATCTTTCATCAGAGGAATTTAAAACTGATTTTAAATTATTGTGTAAAGACTTAATTTAATCTGAGAAGGAAATAAAATTTCTCAGAGAAAAATTAAATACTGTATCCTTTGAAAATATAACACTCAAAAAGATTTAAAGAATGTTCTTGAACAACTAAGTTATTTAGAATCAATTAAAGGAAAAAGATAAGTTAAAGGATATTGAAAAAATTACTGAAAAATTACAAAAGAATAAATCAAATCAATTTAAAAATCTTCAGAAAATTTTTGTTCAAAATAATTCGTCGAACAGAGCTCGACGAAAACAACACCATTCGTCGAACAAAGCTCGACGAACTATGAACAAAGATTTCAATCTTAACTGGTCAGGAATCTATGCTCGACGAAATAAATATGTTTCGTCGAACAGAGGTCGACGAAAGTGGAACAGAGAAAACAATTTTCATTATTCTCTGAATAGAGATCGACGATCTTAATACCATTCGTCGAACTCAGTTCGACAAAATGACCTTAATTCGTCGAACTCAAAATTTCAGAGCAGAAATTTTAACTTATTCCAAAATCACAATCAACATTTTACAAATCCTTTTATTGAGTGGATAATCCCTCCTAGAAAATATCATCCACTTGGTTATGAAAATCAACCTGAATATTCTTTTATTTCTAATTATTATAAATGAGAACCAGAACACAAGGTAATCTGGGTACAGAACTTCTAACATTTCTTTTCAGGAAAAGACCTATCTTACCACCGAGAAACAGTGGTATTTGATAGTAACCAAAACACTTCAGTCTTAGCCAATACAGGGGATACATCAGTGGCTGTATAGTGAGAGATTGTTTGAAAGGCTACAGCAGTAGAGAGAGACTCAGATTAAAAGTTATTAGGGGGAGATTATTTGATTGCTTGGAAGGATGCAGAAATAGCTTTATTTTATTTATTTTACTTTAAAAGCACTCATGTACATCTGTTGAAATTTCTTATAAATCAGGCAGATTGTTTTTGCTTTGCATTTTATTTATTTTTATGTAAATAGTGTCCTCACCCAAATAGGGGGAGATTGTTGCAACCCTAGTTCTGATTTGGGCAAGGATCACTATTAGGTTTGTTTAGATTGACTCATCATGTATAGCCAAGGTCATGGTTGTGTCCTAGAGTCTAGGCCAGTCCTTAGAATCAACATCAACTGTGTCGACACCAGAAGCCAGATTGTGTCGACACACAGGACTTGTGTCGACACACAGAACATCTGTCAACACACATGACTTGTGTCGACACACAGAACATCTATCGACAACAACTGTGTCGACACCAGAAGCCATATTGTGTCGACACACAGGACATCTGTCGACATCAATTGTGTCGACACCAGAAGCCAAATTGTGTCGATATACAGGACTTGTGTCGACACACCAGATTTCTGTCAAAATAATAACTATGTTGAGACAAGCAGCAATTGTGTCGACATATAGGACTTATGTCGACACACTCCAGATTTCTGTCAAAATAATAACTATGTTGAGACAAGAAGCAATTGTGTCAACATACAATACTTGTGTCGACACATTCAACAGAAGCTGTGTCAAGAAGTTAAAGAACTGTTAACTTAGCTCGACGAACTCCAAGCTCAGGTCGACGATCGCTGAACTCAAGACCGCTCGACGAAATAAGAAACTGAGCTCGACGAACTGCGAGCTCCGGTCGACGAATTTTGTGCAATCAGTTACAGTTGGCAGAATTAATTAAGGATTAATTACAGTCAAAACAATTAATGCTAAACATTCCTAATGGAAATAGTCATTCAAAGGAAACATTAAATGAGGCTGTTTCAGAAGTTAATTCAGGATTAATTCCCAAGGCATCTTCTACTCTCGGGAATGCTTCTACTATCTTCAAGATAAATGAATTTAAATGTTTGAATAAGATATAAGAGATTCCCAGAAAGACAGAGAAGAGAATAACAAGAAACACAGAGTACCAGAGAACATACAGTAAACAATAACACTGTGAAGACTTTTCAGTTTACATAAAAGGAGAAACTCTGCATCAATCAAGACACACAGAGTTCTTCATCTGCTTCAAGCTTCTCATGAGACACACAATCAATATCAGACTAAGAAGCTTGCTGGAGACATCATCAATCTGAATGCCTATCACCCTGAAGCAAAGCTCCATCTTCCTGAACCATTCAACATTTCAGGGGGAGCCTTTTGCTAACATCATATCCACTTAAGTCTTCTCAGATGTAACTTGAGAAAGAGAAGACAAAATCATCTCTCATCACCCTACTGTATAAAGGGTTCTTTAACTCCCTTCAAAAGTTATTCTTGGTTGCAAGTCTCCTGATCAAAAGACTTGAGGATTGGTTTTTGAGCACCTGATTAAAAGCTCATTGGTGGCAGTCACCTTATCAAAACCTGTAGTGGATTCCTACCAGGGTGGTAGAAGACTGGATGTATCAAGTTAGGGGGAACCACTATAAATCATTGTATCTTCTGTGTTGCTTGATCTGTTTTCTTTTATTTTGTGTTGTGATTTTCTTTTCTTAGAATATAGATATAACTCTAACAAGTGCAAGTTAAGATCTATCTCTATCTTTCACAATGCTACCGTTGTAAGGTCAACATTCGGTCTTCCATGTGCACCCCACCAATTCACTACTTATTTAAGATAAATATAAACTATTTAACATATAAATAATTTAAGAAAAAAAATTTTAATAAATGCTTACTTCGTGATGGGGATAAGTCTCCATTTATAGGCTTGGGTGTGCATTTAACCACTTCCCCGTGATTTCTCTTATGGTGGAGATCATGGGTTTGACCGTCAACCCACTTCCCATGATCTCCACCACAATAAGAGAAATCATGGGGTCCTCCCATTCAACAACTATCGCCGTCATCGCCAGACGCCGCCCCCCCCCCCCCCCCCCGCCCCCGCAGTCCGCCGCCAACCGCTGGTCGCTACTGCCAATCGCCGCCTCCGCTTGCAGGTTGGTCGTCGTCCGATCACTACGGAGCTTCCGTCGTCATCTGATCTACAGGTAACCACCCACTAAACCACCCAGTTCCCTATAAAAGGAGTCTCAGGCCTCCTTATTTCTCACCTTTTCACTCCCGGAGTCTTCTTCTTCCTCAAGCCAGAGCTCTACAGAACTACTCTCTCGAGTCATCTTCAAGCCACCTACGAGCCAAGTTCTCAAGTGCGGGAAGAAGGGAAGAAGACAGCCACCGCCAACGCGTAAACACGCCAGCCACTAAGTTAGCACCTAGCACTCCCTCGGCGCAGCTTGTTGCCCATTGTGAGTCAGAAATTCTCTCTCACCTCCAAGTTGTAACGAGGAGCGGCTTGTCGCCCTCAATTCTCTGAACACATTGTAACCACAACCTGATAGTGAACTTTGACCGACACAGATCCGGTCATGTGGTTTTTTACCTATTTTAGAGGTTTTTCACGTTAAAACCTTTTTTGTCAACTCTTTTTTTCATTAATTGTGTGTGTGCTCAACCGTCCCGAGAGCTAAGGCGGTCCAGTTTATTCCGGTCCGATTGGGATGACGAGTTAGTCTGCAACACTTGGATTTAAGGTGGTTCGTTGTCTAATAGTCATAGGCTTTGCAAAACTATTTCGAGATGTTTTGTAGCTAGTACCTTGCTATGCAATCTTGTCTTGCAATTGTTGATCGGGCACTAGACTTGCAATAACATCATTGAAAGCATCTTGAAATATCCAAGCATCATCATTATGTTTCTTCTCATATTCAAAATATTTGTTTGGATTTAGAAACAAAGTCGCCCTATATAATTTTTGCTCAATTTGATTTGTCCACATATTTTCAACAATCTCAATAATTTTTTTAAATAATCTTTCTTTATTATTAAAATATTTTTTGATCTTTTGTTTGGCTTCTTTCATTGTCACATATACTTCAGGCACAACTGGCCTTTTAGGCATAACTGGCCTTTCATCTTCATCTACTAATCGCAAAATGATAATCGGTGGTTTTTCTTCTTTTAGGCAATCTCTTACTTCATTCCAATAAATAGTTGAAAGTATTGTTTCAATAATTTGTTTCCCGACTTTAGTTTTTCCAAATTAGCAGCATTTCACGAAGACGGCACAAAAAATAATTTCAGTTTTTTCTCATGCGTAAACACACTTTGTAGAGTAAGGAATAATGTTGCAAATCTAGTCACTAAAAGCCTCACAAGATCGCCACTTATAGTAGTTTTTACTGCATTAAGTAAACGAGTGTGCATGTAGATGAAATTTGTAATCATCTTTATCTTTCTTATCACCAATTTGTTTTGTTGTAGTTTGTTTATATCTTCTAGTATGAGATCAATGCAATGAGCTGCACAAGGAGTCCTAAATAATATGCGCATTTTCTCCTTTAAAATTTTTTCAGTTTCCTTGTAAATGGAAGTATTGTCAGTCACTACCTATATACAATATAATTTTGTATATCTATAGTTATAGACTATTAAATATGAAATATGAAAATTAGTATAACTAAAAAATTTACCTGAACAACACACTCTGCTCATATCTCTATAATCTTACTATCAAGTAACTCTGATAATATTGTAGCATCTTGAATATGATCGGATGCATCTACGGAACCCATAAAATAAGTTTCTACTGGACAATTGGCTAGAAAATTGATCAAATGTCTCCCTCTCCTGTCTGTCCAACCATCTGACATAAGAGTCCAACAATATCTCCTCCAATACGCTTGATACTTTGTCTTCATCCCCTTAACTTTATCTTTTGTATTCAATAACAATGGAGTTCATAAATCATGATAACTAGGGCCTTAATAACCAAGCTTATATTGTTCAACTGCTTCAAACATTACTTCATAATTTCGTGTCTTTGCAACATTGAATAAAATTCCACATTCATATAACCAATCAACAACATAACTATCAACTCTTTTTTTCTCTCTTCAAGAGATCTAAAATATCCCTCAATAGTAGTTTTTGAAGCACCTTTAGCACGCCTATCATCAACTACATCTTCAGGAGCACATCTCACATGAGTATCCATAAGGCACCTTTTTATGATAAGTTGATTACTTTTATCTTTTTGGAACTTGTCCCAGAACTTGAGATAAATAAAGATTTAGTTATAGATAATGTCTAAGATACATCTTGTGAACCTATTCGCTTTATTTCTTGTTCTCTCTCATTATTATCATCATCAGTCAAATCCACCTTGTCACTTTTTATCATTTAAAACTGAATACATCTCAGATGCTATTTTAGAAGTTGTCTTAAAATACTTTGATACATCTTCATACACATCACATAAGTATTGTTTCAATCTTTGGATTCCATCTTTAATCAATCTATCACACAAATTATATTTAACTATATTTTTATCTTTTAGGTCGGTTTAATGTGCATACTTTCATGTATGATCATTTGACTTTTCTTTTCTTTAAAGATCTTTTTTTGAATCAAGATCATTATTATCAACGGATGGAACAAGACTATTATTGTTTTGATTTTCATCTTTCACAAACAAGACCAAAAAAATGCATAGTTAGGTCGGGCCAATGTCCATACTAAAAGAAACATGCACATGACAAAGTGATTATATTAATGAAATAACCAGTTATTCTTATACTAAAGAAATCATCACATGAGACATAGAAGTGTAGAATAATCAAATGAACTGCACAATAAATAATTTAAAGAGCATGCTCAATTAAGGGCCATTTAAAGAAATCATCATATGACAAGTGATCATTAAAAGACCATTTAAAGAGTATATTGATTTATTCTACTTATACATAATAAATAATTTAAACGTCATGCTCAATTATATCTCATATAATTATAGTATTATTCGCATGTAGTGATTATATAATCACAATCTTATTTTGAATATTATCAATTTTCTCCTGCGTAAATTATGTCACTATATCATAGATCTGCAAATCAATTCAACACAATTATTATCATTTATCAATCTATATGCAGTTAACTTATCAATGATAACATTATCATAGTCCTAAGAGCATCAACTATATCAATCAAATAACACATGATATAATACACACATAGAATATTATCTGGTTATTTTTGGCACTAAAAAATAAACAATTTGTAAGTATTTTAATTTCAACTTTTTAAATATTAAAAAAACTACAATATGTATACTCATATAGAATATAGCTTACCGCCTTCCACTTTAAAACCTTTGGTTCGTGAAAACTGGTATGTTGATCTTTTGCCAAACTCTTACATGCGTTTTATATAATATAAAAAAATATATTTTATAACCAAATATGAATTCCAAGTAGGAAAAAAAACAATTAATAAACTTATATTATAATAATATTTTTAATATCATCATGAATGTCATGATTTAATAGATCAAGCTAATAAACTGTATTTTTTCTGTTATCAATAATAACCAACATCCAATATTCTCTGTGAAATAAATGAAATAATTAGTAATTTAATTAGAATTAAAAAAATAGCAAAAATCATTGATACTTACAATCTATAATAAGGCAAAAAATAATAATGAATCTGATTGAAGTTGACTAAGTCTTATTTTTAGATCTTGCGTTCGTGATTTTGAATGTTCTTTGTCATATTTGTCATCAAAAACAAAAATGACTATCAGATTATGAAAAGATACACTTCTTTCGTATGTAATTTATTTAGTAGTGAATCTATGTATATATAAAAAACACGTAAATTCAGAACCAATTTATATATTAATAAAAAATCTTAAATTTATAATATTTGATACTCACCCAATACAAGATAATATGATGTTAACTCCAACGTTTTTCATATTAGCAAAATCGTACAACTCTAAAATTTCAAAGTATATACTTGTTGATTCAACAATCCCAAATACTATTGAATCTAATATCAAAGATATTATTTTATTTTCTTTCTCCATCATTGTAATGAAACTTGGTAACATGACAATAAATTCATTTGTATTTTATGGAAATAAAAATATTAGTATTTTGGACATCAATATTGATTACATAAAAGTCAAAAATATTAATCATAATATTGGAGAAGGTAAACGCTCATGTGATAATTCAGGCACTTCTTTTGGTGATGATGATGCATATAAAAGTGTCGACTGACAAACTAAAAATAACAAAAAAATTCTTAATTACCTGCTAAATAAAAAGAGAGCATGACATTTCATAAAAGTATAAATAAATAAACATAACAATACCTGAGATATGTCTTGAGAAGTTTCACGTGCAACTGCAACACTTATAGACATAACTGCTCTAGATCCAGAACTAAACATGCGTATAAGTTTTTCAATTTGATTTTTCATACTACTTATCTCTACTTGATTCGCTTGTTGCTGTTGGCTCTATAATTCTTGTTATTGTTGGCTGCATAATTCTTTTTGTTAGATCAATCTTTCTTGGATTATAACTTCCACATTTTCAATATGATTTATTGATCTCCTCCCGCTCTGCCTATCGTCCTTGAAAAAACTTTTAATAGTGGAAACTTTGCCACCAGCTCTAACCATGCCCGGATGTTCTTTGCCTAAAATAGATGCAAGGATGTCATCTCTTCCCTTTGACACTATTTCAGCACTCTGAGACTCTTGGCTCGACAACTCATTTTAAACAAAAGCAATAAATATTAATGCAGAATTACAGATAAAAATTATACTTCACAAATAATATTACTATTGATAATTTACAAATGATGAAATGATACATTTACACTTACAATTTTAGATGTCAAATCAACTCCATCTTTATTAATATATCCACGAGTATTTCTTTTGTGACCAGCTTTCCATAACTCCGCACGTGAAATTAATGCAGATGCAACTTGTTCAATTTTGATAATAAAATGAAAATAAATTATCATTTAAATTATTAAGAAAACCAATTTTTAATATAAAAAATATCACAGAGAACTAATATCATTCAATTTTCTAATCTAGAATAACTCATTCTGAAACACTACAAGAAAATTTTCATTTATCAACAAAAATTAGGAACACTAAATAATTTGTTGCTAATTAGCATCAAATTTAGCTAGGTATATGATATTTATTTTTACCCACAAAAATAGCAACGAAAATATTCGATGCAAAAATAGCAACAAATTATTTTGTTGCAAAATATTTGTTGCTAAATAAAAACGAAATATTTCATTTCAAAATTTCTATACTAATTATTTTAAATTAAAAATTTATAGAGGGAAAGATTCAATTCTCTCCAAATATTTCATCTCACTTTTAAAATATATATATATATTTATAATTTTTTAAACAAATTAAAGAAACCCTTGATATCCCCATTCTCATCTCGATATCTGCTCTCATGCTAAGATTTTCACTCTCCCGCACAATCTCCCCGCCGACCTCGTCACACTCCCACGTGATCTCCCCGCCTAGCACCAGCGAGAAATAAATAAATATATAGATATAAAATATATAAATAAATAAATATATATAATATATACATAAAACATATAATATAAAGAAATAATGATATATATAAATAATTATATATAATAAACTATATATATTAAACTATAAATAAAAATATAGATTTATATGTATATATAAATAAATAAATAAATATGTATGTATAAATAAATAACCATATATATAAATAATATAAATATATAATTATATATATATATATATATATATATATTACCGTAAATAAAAGTGAATTAGTTAATTAGGAGGGTTGGTCAAGTAAATAAATTATTTATGATAGGTCTGCGGTTCAAATCATACAAAACATTAGTATCGAAAAGAATTTGTTCCTAAAAATCCTTGTCAATTAGAAAGAAATAAATTTCTTGCTAAATTTAGCTATGGCCATATTTGCTACAAATTTGTTTCGTTTCTAAATTCCTTGTTAATTAAAATTAGCAACAAATTTAGCTAATTAGCAACGAATTTTGTTCCTTGCTAATCAATGTTTTTCTTATTGTGAAAGTAGTATGAAAAGTCTTCCGTGTTTTTGTCCCCTCTGTATTAACTTTACTTTTCTCCTAACAAATAAATATTTGTTATTGCTTAGATTGTTTACAAAGTTAATAAATGATCTAAAACATTGAATTTAATAAGAACATAACCATATTTTTCGTAGTGGTGCGATGGTTGACAAAAACTCTCCAATTTTCAGCAGTAATAAAGTTATCTTGACAGGTACATTGTATCGATGCTTCAAATCAACGTTTTTTACATAAGTGACAAAAAGTTTAGTTTTTCAAGTCCTACAACTTTCACCCATGTTTTTCAGTAATGCATTGTGAATACCACCAATATCATCAAAGTAAAGCTGAAAATAATAGACAATATTAATTAATAATTAACTAAAAAACACAGTTATGTAATAACTAATAATAAAGTTACGTATATTTAATTATTCTCATAATTGATCTTTAAGTTGTTTATCAACTTCCTTCCATCTAACTCATGTAATTGACACATGATACTTCACAAGAGAACCCAAAAACACATCAATTTATTTATTTTAGGCCCGGGAATAATGCAGTCATCATCACTCACGGAAATAATAAGCTCCTTCCTCTCTAGCCTGAGCTTATTCAATTCAGTCATTTTAGTGGTGTCTCTTGTTGATGTTGATAAAAATCCTTTATCAGTCATTTTCTTGTAAGCTATAATAGAAAAACTATAAAAAAATACTAAACCATCCAAAAACTCTAAACCAGATTCATAAAAAGAATTTGGGTAACTTTTGTTATAATATTAAAATGCATCTTGTAAGACAATGAAATTAACTACTACTTTTTCATAATGTAATTTGTTCATCTAATCAAGCAAGAAGTTTGGCTTCATCATAATTCATAAGCAATAAGCATATGATTTATAAATATACAAATTGAAGAAATTTATAAAGCGTATATTTAAGAGAATGAAAAATTCCTGCAGTCCTGAAAAAAAACTATAAAGGATATTTTCAAGAGTAAGCACGTGATCATAAGCAGTGATTCAGTGAAGCACTAAAAAAATGAAGAAATGTTATATCTAAATGAGAGAAGGATCAGAGGAGTTGAATGGCTGATTTGAGGAAGATGTCTTGCAATATCACCAGATCGAAGCAAGAAGGCAGAAACTTACCAAAATCGCCAGATGATTTTTGCTTAGGAGAAGCGGCTGTAAAAAGTCGTAGTGAAAAGTAAAGTTTCAGCTCAAACTAGGTTAATAAAAAAGAGATCATAGACTACGGTTTATATATAAGCCGCAGTCTATTACATATATAGACATCACTTATATATATAGATTGCGGTTTATATATAACCGCAGTCTATATATGTAATACACTACGGTTTTTATATAAACTGCAGTCTATTCTGCCTAAAGACTACAGTTATATATAAATCGCAGCCTATATTTAACTTAAACTTTCAAAGTAGGGCATAGACTGTGGTTTTTTAAAAACCGCAGTCTATAGGAGAATAGACTGCGGTTTATATATAAACCACAGTCTATTCCCCTTTTATTATAAAAAAATTAAGGCGTCCAACACCTTGTACACATTCGGGCGCCTGGACGGCTAGGCGTCGCCTATGCGATGCCATGATAAGAATGTTGTCGAGTACGAGAAATGTTGGCATCAAAAATATTGGAACTAGGAAACTGGTTCACAAAGTTTGAACAAAAATAATGGTTGAAGATTACTACTGAATTAGCAGACATCGGCATGAAACGAACAAATGATATGTAGGGATTGTTTTACTATTAGATGAAATGGTTGTGCTACGTCGTCGATGTCATGCCACATATCTAGAAGTATATAGAAAATCCCCCTCCCAAACCAAGCGTTGTGCGAGTTCGGGGGAATGCAGTCGAAATCGTCAAATCGGCAACTATTCGCAGATTGTGAACTGTCTTCCACCCGTTACAGTGAAGTCTTATTATAGGAGAATTAGCCCCCCCCCCCCCCCCCCCCCCCCCCCCGAGCTATATATCTGAGAGCGACAAGCCGGACACCTGAGGCCGCCAAGTTGGACAGATGCATGAGGTGTCTTCCATATCCATTTCGGTTCTCGACGAATTACATGTATAACAGTTTGAGCGCTAAACCCTAACAAATTTGATAAACTTAACAAAATTTTTTGGAGCAAAGCTAGTGCGGCAGCTTAGCGAGATGAAGGCGCAGTTGGTGAGTCTCGCCAACGAAAACAAGGAGCTAAAAATGTGTTAGGGTCCGTTCGGCGCGCAAGAATTGGCTTTTTGGAATTGGCTTTGGTCAAAAAACCAATATCTGTTGGAATTGGCTTTGTGCATAAGACCAATTTTATTGTTCAGCTGCAAGATTGAATTCAGTGAGCAGAATTAAAATTGAGATCTAAAAATCTGTTCGGTTGCACGATGGAATTGGTATTCTCAAAGTGAAAATTTTAAAATGTATAATTTTTAAAAATTGAACCATTTAATCATAGTATAAGTCTCATGAAGAAGATGGACTTCAATACCACAATTTAATGGAGACAATTGATTGATATTCTCCATGTGTGAGATTTTACCTGAGACATCAATTGAGGCTTCAACAATAACAAATATTTGCACTCTTTAGAAGTACATTTTTCAATAATAATTATACACCTAATTTATTGATGAGAGCAAAAAGAAAACAAAAATCCTTACATGGAGTGCATAAAATAGATATGTAAAGAAGAAAGCAATGAAAGAAAAGCTAAACAAAATTATACAACCAAAACAAGTTACAATGCAATTTTCTCAGTCGAAACAAAAATAGATCACACTTGCATTGTTTTTTTGTTGTTCTATTTGATACAGGGAGCTTAATCTACCAAAAGAGTGAGTTGTCAACATTACCAGCAAATAATCCATCGGTTTAGAAGGGAAAACATACACCTGAAATAATAACCCCACTATACCTAGGGATTCCAAAAAAAACGTGCATGCCTTTTGATGGGATCCCGGATCCCCTTAGAGCCCCTTAGAGCGCTATACACACCCCCGCGCTTGGGGTGAGGGTAACGGAAAACCCATCACTAACGGCGTAACCGTCTAGGGCATAACTGCCGGGGCGAAACCTCCCTTCTCTTCTCTCTGGTGCCCAGGGCGGGCCGCCTGCCCTGCTGGCGCTGCCCCGTTAGGGGCGGCCTCCCGTCGCCCAGGACGGGTGGTCAAAATGGTCGCCCGTCCTCTGTCGCCGCCCCAATCAGGGGAGGCCTCTAATTTGCACGGATCAGGCGGCCAAATGGACGCCCGATCCATGCCGCCACCCCTTTAGGGACGGCCTCCCGTCGCCCAAAACGGGCGACCAAATTGGCCACCCGTCCTCTGTCGCAGCCCCAGTCAGGGGTGGCCTCTAGTTCGCCAAGATCGGGCGGCAAAATTGGCTGCCAGATCCCTGTCATCGCTCCTGTTAGGCACGGCCTCCCGTTCGCCCGGATCGGGTAGCAAAATTGGTCGCCCGATCTCTGTCGCCGCCCTAATAGGTGAGGCCTCCCGTTCACCTAGATCGGGCGGCCAAATTGGACGCCCGATCTCTGTTGCCGCCCCTAATAGGGGCGGCCTCCCGTTCGCCCAAATTGGGCGCCCGATCTCTGCGTGGCCGCCCAAATTGAGCGGCCCCTTGGCCGTCCAGTTTGGGCGGCCTCCTTGCCGCCCAAGTAGGGCAGCCATTTGGCCGCCCGACCTTGGCCGGGGAACCCTACCCCGACCGCCGGCCTCGCCAGTCGCCCATCCCCCCCACGGTTGGGCTGTTGGCCTGAATTACCCAAAGGGCAAACTTGTCATTTCCATAAACTTGGTGATCTGTGTGCCCCATTTCGGACATTTCTATTCGTTCGTCTGGTAGTTAACAGCGGAAATTACCGGGTCGCCCCCCTTGGAATCTATAAATATAGCCAACTTTTCCTTCATTTCCACTCTCCTAGCCCCAAAAAATTCTCCTATGTATTTTCTCTCCCCTCCATTTCTCCTCCCGGCGCGCGCTCCCGTGCATGTCCTTTCCTTGCGAGTCCCCACGCATGTCGCGTTCCTGCGCGCTCTCAGCGCGCGCCGCCTCCTTGCGCGCTTCCGCGCAGGCCCCTTCCAATTGTGCCCTGGTGTGCTCCGTTCTAGTGCGCCCCCACGCGCTCCGCTCCAAGTGCGGCACCGAGCACTCTGTCTATGGGAGCACCCGCGCGCTCCGCTCCAAGTGCGCCCCCCCCCCCCCTAAAAGTTCGCCCTAGCTCGCTCCACTCCAAGTGTGCCACTGCGCGCTCCGTCCAAGTGCGCTCTCGCACGCTCCGCGCGTGCTCCGTCCAAGTGCGCTCTCGCACGCTCCGCGCCAAGTGCACCCCCATGCGCTCCGTCCAAGTACCCTTTTGTGCGCTCTGCTCCAAGCCCACGTTTAACATGCCTAGCTCACTAAACAAGCACCGAGAGCACACTTCAACCCCAGAAGTTTGCAAGACCAACTTCGGAGACCGCAGAAGTCTGCCTTGACGGCCAAAGTCCGTCTAGACCGACAAAGTCCGTCAAGATCATCAAAGTTCGTCTTGACCGTCGGAGCCGCCTGCGAGATTCATCAAGCACTTCGAAGGCCATAAGAAATCCAATGATTGCCTTCTACCTTTGGCCGTCTGTGCAGTGACCGAGCAAACTACAAGTCTTTTCAGCATCAGCAGACCAAGCTCGTCAGTGCTTCAAAGTTCGTTTGCCCTACACCGTGAGCAGAAGCAAGACCGTAGTACTCTCAGCACCCTCAACTCAACAGCGGCCCATCAGTCAACACCAAATCAATCGCGTCGAATTCCTCTAAGCGCAACAGGACACAAGCCGCAGAGGTTTATGCACGCAGAGAGTGCCACCCAAGCTTCCAGGCCGCAAGTTCCAGGACGTGCAAGGAAAGTCGCTCCCGCTTCCAAGCACCAACATAGGACTCCAGAGTACAACGAGTGCATCGCTCCCCGCAACATACGTAAAAATACTCAGCTCCGTGAGCGGTGGCCTGTCACCTTCCGAGCCCTGCTTTCTCCCATTCTCCAGTGAATGTAACGAGAGGTGGCTTGTCGCCCTCGATTCTCTTAAATACCCTATACAACAACCAGCAAATATTGGAGATTCGGTCATGTGACTTTTCACTCAGTTGACAAGTTTTTCATGCTAAAAAAATTGTCTTGTCAACTTTCTAATTTCTATGATTGTTTGCGCGCTCGACCGCTCCCGGGCTAAAGCGGTTCAATTTAGTGCAGTCTACCGGAGTCTCGAGCAATCCGCAACACATTTAATCAATGATTCACTACAAAAAATTTCATCATCTAGTTCTGTTGTAGCCTGAGCGGGAGGGAAAAAAACACAATGCACTAAGAATTGATCTCTTGGGAAATTATTTTCTGGGAGATCAGAAGTGATCTTTTAGGAGATAAAACAAATAATCTCTTGGGAGATTGGCGTGCAATTCCGGATCTTCTGGAATCCGTGCGGAAACTCCGGGGTGGAGTTCGCCAATCAACGGTAGTGATTTATAGCTCAAACAACCATCAACAATCGCATAATACGCTCATGCGGAACTCCACCCGGCCCCACTCTTTGGCGTGCACGCACGCTTAACCGAAGAAAAACCAATTTTATAAGATTTTGACACATGCTGCGCTCCGCTTAATTCCAAAAATTACTCCCCAAATAGAGCCCAAATTATCAAATTTTATGCCCGCGCTTTTTGCATAATTTGAAACACATGAAAGTATTGGACAGTCCCAATTCCCAAACAAGGCCAACTGCCAAGCATTTGAATGGTTGTTTCCTTTGCCCAGAGATTCACTTCCTTCTTCCAATGGCCAACCCCTTCAACCCTCAAGCAATCCACCCAGCTGCACGCCCAGATGACTGTTTCCGGCGCTCTCCTACGCCACCCTCCGGCGACCCTTCTCCTTCGATCCGTCGCCGACCCCAAAATCTGCGACCTTTCTTACGCCCTCCGCCTCTTCTCCCACCTCCCAAACCCATCCTCCTTCCAATGGAACACAATCATGAAAGCCTGTCTTCTTCACCACTCCCCCGAATTCTCCATCAAAATGTTCATCCAAATGCGCCGCAAAGGCATCAGCCCTGATTCCTACACATTTCATCTTCTCTTCAAATCTTGCTCTTTCTCCTCCTCCTCGTCTCGCCATGGCTATTCCGCCCATGCGCAGTTTATCAAACTCTTCGCAGACTCGGAATGCCCCGCCCCTTCCTCCTTGATCCAAATGTATGTCGAATTTCAGCAGATCGATGAGGCGAGGAAGGCGTTTGATCAGATTCTTGTGAAGGATGGGCCACTGTGGACGACGATGGTCGCCGGACTGGCGAAAGCCGGATTACTCGACGACGCCCTTACATTGTTCGATCAAATGCCTGAGAGAAATATCATCTCATGGACCGCAATGATAAACGGATACTCCAAAACTGGACGGCCCCGGGAGGCCATAACCATGTTCAGGCGCATGCTCGGCGATGGAGTCATGCCGGATTCCGTTGCATTCGCCACGGTTTTTGCAGCCTGCGCCCAGAGCCGTGATCTCGACGCAGGAAAATCGTTCCATCGCCTCCTCGAGCGAAACGGTGTCGTCTCGAGCGAGAATCTCATTGTGAGCCTCATCGACATGTATGCAAAGTCTGGCGACATTCGCACGGCGCGCTCGATTTTCGACTCGATTGCGTGCGGAATTCCGCCGGCGTGGAACGCAATCATCGATGGGTACTGCAAAATCGGCGACCTAGATGCCGCCCGGTCCCTCTTCGATCAGATGAGCTCACCCAGTCTCATCACATTCAACTCCATGATCACTGGCTACATTCACAACAACAGGCTCCAGGAAGCACTCTCTCTCTTCACCAATCTACTAACATCAGGCCTCCTGCCAGATAAATTCACAATTGTGAGCTTGCTCTCAGTTTGCTCGAGCCTGGGCGCGCTCCACCACGGCAAGCTCCTCCACGCTCGCGTCGAGATCACCATCGACATTCCCGACATCTTCGTCGCCACCGGCCCTTCTCGATATGTACGCAAAATGCGGGAGGATGGAGCACGCGGTTGCCGTGTTCGGCCGAATGCCTCAAAGGGATGTCATGGCCTGGACGGCATTGATCTCGGGGTTCGCCGTGAACGGAATGGGCGAGGCCGCGCTCGCTCACTTCTCGATGATGAGGAGCGCCGGCATTAGGCCGAACGCGGTCTCCTACATCGGAGTCCTGCATGCGTGCAGCCACTCTGGATTTCTCGACGAAGGCCGTCGCCATTTCGAAGAGATGCGGGTTTTGCACGGCTTAGAGCCGGAGGTCGAGCATTACGGGTGCATGGTTGATCTTTTCGGACGGCTCGGGCGTCTCGAAGAGGCCGAGAAGCTTATAAGAAGCATGCGAATTGAAGCTAATGATGTAATCTGGGCTTCTTTCTTGAGGTCATGCAGGGTTTATAAGAACTTGGAGTTGGCTGAATGGTCAGGAAGGGAGCTCATTGACTTGGTGCCAGATAGAGATGTTGGATATGTGCAGCTTTATAACACATACATAGATGTTGGGAGATGGGATGATGCTTCTGGCATCAGGAGATTAATGGAGGAGAGAGGGGTGAAAAAGATTGCAGCTTTTAGCTCCATTGCAGTCGGTGGTCTGGTTCATAAGTTCGTTGCCGGCGACCGGTCCCACCCGGATGCGGCGGAGA
This sequence comes from Platanthera guangdongensis, assembly GCA_039583875.1. NCBI lineage: Eukaryota > Viridiplantae > Streptophyta > Magnoliopsida > Asparagales > Orchidaceae > Platanthera > Platanthera guangdongensis. The sequence goes on along the minus strand of CM077154.1, from coordinate 131,681,598 downwards.
TTCGGGAGATGATGCGCGTGATTGCGAAGAGGCTGGAGGAGTCGGGATACTCGCCAATCGTGGCGGGAGTTTCGGCGGGCGTTGAGGAGGAGACGGAGCAGGCTTCGTCAGGGCACAGCGAGAGGATCGCCATTGCTTTTGGGATCATGAGGCTAGGAGGAAGCCTGCCGATTCATGTCATCAAGAGCCTGCGGGTGTGCGGGGATTGCCATTCGGCAATAAAGATGATTTCGGAGCTGTGGGGTCGAGAAATCGTGGTTAGAGACCGTGCTCGGTTCCATCATTTCCGCGGCGGTCGGTGCTCCTGCAATGATTTTTGGTGACCAGTGGCAGCTTCATCGGAATAATATAGGGTTTGTTCAGCACGGTTGCAGCGGTGGGTAACTGTGCTTAGTGAACTATTCTACCGTGATCATTATCTTCGGTTCAACCCAGTTTCGGCGGTTCAAATCTGATTCTTAGCGGAGGCGGTTTCTTGATGTTGGACCAGAGGTTCTTAGCAGAGGCGGTTCTTGATGTTGGACCAGACCGGTACTCTATCTGGTTCACCATTCGACCGGTTGAACCGGCCGGTGCGATCCGATTTTCAAAACACTGATATATACACACACGCACACGTGTATGAGCGACATAGTCTTAATGTAAAATACTATACAATGGGGATATCAAGTAAAGTAATGGTGGAACCTCATATTATATAATAAGAATAAAACATCATTCAGTGGAATATTAATCTTACCCAATTTACTATTATTTGCGTTGTTTGAAAATGTTGTAATGGGACTATCCCTATCTCCATTCTCCATTCAAATATTGAAGCAAAAACTACTGTACAGTCTAGAGATTCCAATTACTCCTAATTAAAAACACGTTACGGCTCCGTTTGGGGGGACTTATTTTCACCGGTCAAGCGGTTACGACCGCATGAACCGGACTCCGTTTGGGGGGACTTATTTTCACCTGTCAAGCGGTTACCCGGACCTTAATTAAGGTCAGGGTAACCGCTTGACCGGTGAAAATAAGTCCCCCCAAACGGATCCTACGTCGTCACAGTTAGAGGTTCTTTCCCACCCAAAAATCGACATTGTTGAACGCACTGTCGCACGCACGCGAAGGGTGCCCATAGAATTTACATACTGGAAGTTTTTTGTTTGCTACAAAACAAACTGTTTATAAGGTTGGAGATTCAGGTGCCATCATAGAATGTTTGCTGAAAAGGGCAATGCTATACTTTGACGAACTTCTTTAAGACTGCATTTAGGGCAGTGTTTTTGCTCCGGTGAATTTAAACAAAAATGTCACTGTTATATAATGTTTATTTGACATGACTGCAATATTTTTAACAACAAAGCGAACGAGGTTCCTTAGGTGAGATTGGGCTTTCACGAGCATTGATTCATAACCACCGAGTTCAATACCGCGGTAGCGGAATGGAGCCTAATTATTGCCGGAATAAAGAAATCATAGGTTAATAATTCAAAATATGTTAACTAAGGGGATCACTCAATATCTCTTATTTGCTATGCAGGATGGCAGCAGTAAGCAATCTTCGCTCATCGTCCCCCACATGGGCTGCCATCAGACATTGTGTGGCAGAGATATCGAGCGGCAGTTCAATACAGCCACGGCCGCACACTGCCGCGAGAAAAGTGACGGCCATGCTCGTATATTTATAACAATTAAATTTGTAAAAACAATTAATAGGCCTGAAAAGAAGAAATTGTAAAAACGGCTCCAAAATAGTAAGCAAAGGCTTAGCTGATAATGACATTAAATATGAACACAGTACTGCTGCTACCTGCAACATAAGAAACTTCTACAGCCTTCCCCACACCCAAAAAAAAAGAGAGTTTTGCAGAAGAAGAGAACATCAAAATAAGCTTACCGAGGCAGAGTGGCATTGCTGCCAGAATCAGCTGAAGAAACATCCAAGGCAATGCCTCCATATCATCCATGAGGCTTAGACTTTAATCCGGCGAGATAATCGGCGGCGATCCATGCGAAGCTCAATAGAGGGGGCACCTCGCCGCCGTCGGGTCCGCTCCTCTCCTCCGCTCTCTTGACCCAATCCGGGTGATACGTGACCTGATACCAAGCGGACGCTTTGCGTTGGAACACCGAGCTTTTCTCCAATTCGGGCAGCTCAGCCTCGCCCGGCTCCAAGTGCTCGAAAATCTGGCGGAATTCCCGATGAAGAGCTGCAAACGAGCTTTTTATCCGTTCCTTCATATCCCCTTGCTTCCTGCTGCTGTACTTGGGCAGCGATGTTATCTGCCCCACGACAATCTCGGCCTCGGCTTTTATCCGGTACTGCCCGAGCAGGGCATTGATCTGAGTATCGTAGACGCATTTGTTGCCCCATGCGGCGTCGACGTACTCCGATGCACCCAAGACTTCGAGATCATGGTCGTAGGGTATGCTTTCGTAGCTGGACGTTAGCTCGGGATCCAGGGAGCTCTCATAGGAAGCATGTTTTATGGTGCGATAGAGCCTGCCGAGGATCTTTTCCGACTTGTAGGTCTGGTTCTCGTGCTTCTCGAGGAAATCGGGGTACAGTTTGGGCCGGAGGGAGAAGGGCATGTTCACCTGGATGCCGGTTTTGGGGAAGTCGACGGCTGTGGCTGCCAGCTCGGCTAAGAGGATGCATTTATCATCCATGGCCCCGTACGCACTGAGGTCAGCGTGGACCACGTGGGCGTTGCATATCACTCCGAGGTTCTCACTGACAATGTTCTTCACAAAGAAATCAATGATGTCCTGGACAAAAACAGTCAAATTAGCTTAACACAGGTCAAATTAACTAAAGCGCGTGCAGTTATTCTCCACAAACTAATTGTCTACGAAAAATGAAATTTGGAGTATAAAATTGTTTGGTTAAAACTTAAAACACTGTTTACAATGTTGTTTAAAAAGCAATGATAACAAACTGTTTGATAAAACTGAAATTTTGTACAATATTTTTTTTTCTAGATGCAAAACCTAAAGTTGTTAATAAATTTTGAAAAAGTATAATAAAATTTTATGTGGAATATTGGAACTTAGTTACATGAAAAAGTTGAGAATATGAAAAATTTTATCAGGTTTCCTGAATACAAGGATATGCCTACATATTCAACTTTCACCCTCAAGTTTGGAGTATATATCAATCATTCCCAGCTTGACAGTATTGTACGTAAAGTTGTCATGGCTTAGTACTTTTGTGAAGATGACGGCCAATTGATCTTGAGAATTCACAAAAGTTGTAGAGATATTGCTATTATCGATGTGATCATTGATGAAATGTCTGTGCACTTCAACATGTTTTTCCCTATCATGTTGAATAGCATTGTGAGCAATATTGATGGTAGCTTTGTTGTCGCAATAAATTGTAACAAGTTTGTTCACTAGGGGTCCCACATCCCAGAGAATTGTTTCAGGTCGTATAGGGATTTCTGCAGACGACAAACCTTTCCATTGGACCCTTCTTTGGTAAAGTCAGGAGGGATAATCATGTAGACTTCTTCCAGCTCACCATGCAGGAAGATATTTTTGACATCAAGCAATTATAACACCCACCCCCAAGACATGCAACACATGAGAGGATCACACGAAAAAAAATTATCTTTGCAACAAGGGAAAAAGTTTCTTGGTGGCCAATTTTTTGGGTTTAGGTGTACTCTTGAGCAACCAAACACGCTTTATATCGCTCCACCACCCTCGTCTAGATTCGGCTTAATAGAGAAAATTCAGCGCGATCCAACAATTCGCTTCCCGGGGGAAGATGCATAATTTGTCATGTCATTTTTTTCCTAAAACACGCATTTCTTCTTCCATAACCTCTTTGGGTATCTGAGCAGCTCCTGCCAGGTCTTAGAAATTACAATAATGGAAAGAGATGAGATAAAAGTTGTGTGCATGAGAGAGGTGGTGATAAGAAATGTAATTAGCAATCAGGTGTTTGGTGCCACCAGTGTTACCTTTAAAAGGGCGAGGGGAACATGAAGGTCAACATCCAAATTTGGAAGAAAAGCGGGCACCAAACACTGATGAACAATCTGGGGACAGGACTTGCTCAACGGTACGAGGCCTGCGAGAAATCTGAGTTATCACGCGCATGAATGCACTATGAGCGTTGGACAGCCCAAGGGCATGACCAACTGCTCATATAACCCATCATTTGTCATAAATACGGTTTTCCACTCGTCACCCTCCCTGACCCTGATCTCGTGGTACCCACTCCGTAGATTTAGTTTGGAAAAGTTTTGGGCACCTGATATGGTGTCTAAGAGATAGTCGAGTAGGGGAATGAGAAACTGATATTTGATCATGATCTTGTTAATAGTTCTATTATCTACGCAAATTTGCCAACTACCATCCTTATTAGGGGTAAGAAGGGCGCATACTGCACAAGGGCTCAAGATTTCTCTAATAAATTGCTTTTGTAGGAGGTCAGCAATCGAGTCTTGAGCTCTTTGTGCTCGTCGGGACTCATCTGATGGTGTGGAAGATTCAACAAAGATGATCCTAGTATAAGACAGATCATGTGCTGGATATCCCGTAATGGGGGTAGCTCATCAGGGAGCTCATCAGGCATGTTGTCCCTGTACTCATCGAGGAGGTGTCGAACTTCAGGATGAATGTACTCTGTCCATAAGGCAACAACATAAATGATGCCAATATCGTGACTCGCCCGAGTGAACTCACTACGTCGTAGGATATGGATAGGTCTTGAGGTACCTGTGGTAGCTGAAGGGGCGACCCTTCCCTTCGGGAAACCTTTGGGTTGGGTAAGGAATATGTGAACTTATGGCCCTTGTCAAAGTATACACAAGTATTTGACCATTCATAGCAAGTCGCATCTTTATCGTAAAACCAAAGTTTGCCGAGTAATACAAGTGTGACGTCAATGAGAATGATGTCACACCAAACTTTATCCTCGAAGGAGGCTAGCCGAATAAGAACCTGACACCTATGAGTGACCTGGATCGTCGCCTTGTCTACCCAGATGATTCGATATGGATGCAGGTGGGGCTCTACTTTAATCTTCATTTGCTCAAACCCCTTTTGGGAAATGATATTCACTCAGCTGTCACTATCAATAGTGAGCTTGCAGCTCTGCATGCACTCTAGAAATAAGTGTAAAAGATAGTGGTCTGCCTTCAATCCTCATCAGTATGGGTAGTGTGGAGTAGGCAAGGGATAAAGCCGATCTCAAGTGCTCGGTCTACTTCATCCTCCCAACCCTCCTATATAGTCACAACAATCTCTTCTTTGGGAGGCTCTATGGAATCATTACTAGGGACTACAATCTCTTCTTTGTGCCCCTCATGTCTACGGGACCACGAGTAGGCATGGCTGGATTGGATCGCCACCGAGGAGGTATCCTAGGTGCAAAACTATCCAGTTGTAGGTTAGGTTGCCTCGGACCTGAAGTGCTTCAATATTGTTTGTATTCTATTGTGAGATGAAAGATCTGCTCGACGGACTCTAGGTGGTGGGGAATGAGTTTCCTACAAATGTGTTACGGGCCTACTTCTGTAACAGCGGTAACTCGCCGGAATAGTGATTGGAGATGGAGAAGATGGCGGTAGTGGGGGATACCGTGGAGCCGGAACCGCGGCTGCCTAGCCGGGGTTGCTTGTTGGAGGAGAGAGTCACCAAGATCTCACAAGAGACAAGAACTAGACTTCATTTTATTGATCCCTTCATTACATGACTCCATAGACTTGTATAAGAGTCCCAATGGCATGAACGTAAATAACCTGAAAACATAAACATAAAGGACTAGACCCGAATAATAAACGAAACGACTCGACTAATACATTTGGCTCAATATAATACTGGTCTCAATAATATTAATAAAACTAGGTACTTGACGTATATAATCCATAACATCTCATCTGTCCTCGAAATCGAGCTTGCCCGCAAGCTCGAACTTCGCGTCAATGACCGTGTCATCTGGTATCTTGACCTCTCTCCAGAATAACGCCCGGTAGTGTGTCGCGTCCACGGTAGCTTTGGCGAGGAGCGGCGGTGTTGTTGGAACAACGGGTAGCGGCTAGAATGTCTGGTGGAGCTGTTGGAGCGGCCATGAGCAGTAACATCACGGAGGCTGGAGGAACAACGGACGGCAACAAGAATGGATCCGTCGGAGTTGGCAGAAAAGGAGTCGGGCGACCAAGGGCCGGTAGAGGAGGCAGCGAGATGGTCGGAGGGACCGACATAGCAGGGGTCGGCGAAGCAAGTGCCGGCAAAAGATGCGGCGAGTTGGCGACTGCATGGTCCTATGACGGTGGTTGAATGGTGTCAATGTTTACTTTTAGCAAGTATGTCTTCGTAGAGTTCCCGAATGGCGGCGCCGAGACGATGTGTCTCGTAAGCGAGTCGAGTAGCCTCTGAATCATAAGGTGTGGTGGACGCTGATATCATTATGAGGATAAAAATAAAGTTAATTAATTACTAAAACAGTAATCAATTAAACTGCTGATAGGTTGTTTTTGATGTGAATAAGCAACAGAAATAGGAAGTCTAATAAAAAAAGAGGTGGCGTGAAAATAGAAGGAAAACGCCAATAAAAAAAAAGTGGCGCTGGGATGAATGGAGACTGAGGGCAATAAAAAAAGGCGTAATAAAATAAAGAGGTGGTGACGTGGCGTGAATGAGCTTGTAAGATTTGAATACAATAAAATATAGCTAACTTTGAAAGTTTTAATAAAATAAAATAAGAACTGCAGGAAATTGAATGGAGAAAGGCGTGGGCTCCACATGAGCTGTGAATGAGGCGTGGGTTACATGAGAGTGATGAGACATTTTAAATAAAAAATAAAAAGTGTGGGTGAGATTGCAGGTGGGGTCCACGGAAAGTAAAAAAGAAATTAAAGAAAGGTGTGCTGGAAGAGGTTTGGCGTGAGCTGTACGAGGGACTCAAGGAAAAAGAATTCAGAGGCTTGAGGGGCTCGAGAAAAAAGCAGGAATGATGGAGCTCCGTCGATGGCGCTAAAGAATGCTATTAGGCTCAACTTCAGACAAGCAAACGAGCGCTGATCGTGATGGCTGGGTTCGATGTTGGTGTGTTGTCGAAGCACGTCGGCTCGATGGAAGGCGAAAAGGCCAGCGCCTGTACGCAGTAAGGAGCCCGGCCGGCCTGAACTTTTATAGAGGAGGGAGTTTGTCGGGGATTTCTGGCAGGAGAATGAAGACGGTCGGCTCTGATCGATTACACAGAATGGAGCGGATGAAGTTTGACGAGCTGGGTTTCTTGTGGTGTCGACCCAGCATGGAGAGGGCTTTGTCAGCGTGAGGGCAGGGGGTCAATGGGGGCAGAACAGGGCTAGGCCGGAGGATGGAGAAGCAACGGCTGATGGTGGTGGAGCTGGATGTCGTGGCTGGAAAAGATGGCTCAGGGTTGCTGGAACGAGAGAATCGAGTGATGGTGTGTGGAAGAGGACCGGTTGCCTCTGATACCAAGTTGCTACGGGCCTACTTCCGTAACAGCGGTAACTCGCCGGAATAGTGATCGGAGATGGAGAAGATGGCGGTAGTGGAGGATACCGTGGAGCCGGAACCGCGGCTGTCTAGGCGGGGTTGCTCGTTGGAGGAGAGAGCCACCAAGATCTCACAACAAGAGACAAGAACTATACTTCATTTCATTGATCCCTTCATTACATGACTCCATAGACTTATATGAGTCCCAATGGCATGAACAATAAACGAAACGACTCGACTAATACATTTGACTCAATATAATACTGGTCTCAATAATAATAATAAAACTAGGTACTTGACGTATAGGATCCCTAACAGAATGTCTGTTTTCAATCCGGCCCGAAAGCGGGAGGCGATCACATTGTGCTTTTTAGTGATATTGCTTCTAACGATAAGCTCATCAAAGCGAGTCATATACTCGGCTATTGAAATGGTTCCTTGGCATAGGACCTGGAGCTGATCTAGGAGCTGAATACAATACGAAACAGGGAGATAATTTTTTTAAATTTTTTGCATCATATCGTCCCACCGAACTGAAGGGATAGTAGTCATCTTTATCTAATGAGAGCTCTAAGCTAGTCTAGTAAATCTTAGTTTGCCCGAGTAATTTCAACTTGGTGAACCGCGCTCGTTGCACGTCAGTCATTTCATACCAATCAAAATAATTGTCCATGTCCAATAACCAATCACTAAAACCTTAGGATCCAACTGTCCGTCGTACCAAGGGGCATCAATACGAATACGGCGCACGATATCCTCTTCTTCTATATGACCTCTTCGGGGCTCATGATAGTCCATATAGTTATCTCTACCTTGGTTGAACTGTGAGTAGTGACCCGGGCAATCTCTATTTATCGAATATTGGGGTTGGGATTGTTGTTCTTGTGGGTAGTGGTGTCCACCAACAGTGAGATCTCTTGACACTCATAAGCTAACTTCGGGCCCTCGGGAAAGAGTGGAGGAGCCCGTGCTAGTGGGTTAATGAACATACGCTTGGGAAGTCCCTCAACATTTGGATGACCCTCGTGGTGTATAACCTATGGCCTAATGGGTTCCAATGGACGTGAATCCCTAACGGGATCTAGACCATCTACCCTAGTGGTGAGGACTCTGAATTGCTCCCTAAGATCGTGGAACTGTGCATCTATTTGATCGAATCTATTTGCCAAAAAATTGGAAAGCAAACATTGATAAGTTGGAATTAGAACTAGTGGTGGCTTTGTTATTTAAAGGGAGGGACTCTACCATGATATACCTAAATATTTTACTGCTACGAAATACGTTTCCGTTTGAAGTTTTTGACATAGCGTTTGCTGACAAAATTTGGGCAAATACCCAACAAGAATGTAATTATCCTAATGAGAAAACTTAGACACACACAAAGGAAGGAGAAAGAAATAATTACCCACGGAAGAGGCGTCTTCCGTATTTCGAAGTCGACGGCAATCACGCGAGAAACTCTTCGTCACCTTCGTTCTCCGCTCCAAGGTCGGCCTCTATCGCACACGGGCACCAAGCAATTAAGTCACTCTCTCACACAAGGTGGTTCCACGGAATCACTCAACAATATAAGAAAGCCACAAACCTAACAAACCTAAAATTCACTCGCTCTCACACTCAAGGTGGATCCACGTAATCTCACACACTTGCGGTGAATCCACGAAATCTCTAAGCACCCTAACAGGAAGCACACAAGCAACCGCTAACACCTAAACAGGAGATCCACATCAAGCTTATACTAATTTATCATTAGCTACAGTCAACACTCTTTCATAACATTTGCTTCAAATCACTGTTCATCATCCTCCCAAACAGCAACCGGAAACAAAATACAGGCAGGAGCTAATTTTCCTACATCTGACATCAGATAATGTTGCTAATCTTCTCCAGAGGAAGGTAACGACAGCACACACCTAACACCTAACTGTAACAAGAATTCACACAGAAATCTCACACCGGGGAGAGATTAATCTCATGATAATAAATTTCAATCTTCAATATTCATTCTCCATTTTCATCAAATTTCATCACCTCCCCCTACAGAAATCGGGAGTCCCTCCTATAGGGTTACAACAAAGAAAAAAAACTGTAAAAAAACTAAATCAACAAACCCTAAAGTTGCGGCCATGGCAGGTGCAGGATCGTGGAGGTGGAGAGTTGCGGGAACTGCAACATCGTGCGGGAGTTTCTCCTGGAGCTGCGTCGAAGTCAGAGGAGTGCGGGAGGAAGCCGATCGTGGAAGAATCGTGGGCAGATCGTGCGGGAGTTTCTCCTGGAGTTGCGGCTTTGCTTTTCTCGGGCCGAAGAGGAAGAGACGGTGCATCAGCTTTTCTTTGACTCCTACAGCTGAACCGGGTTTCACTTCATGTATATATATATGTGTATATTCTTATATGTATAGTTTTATATATATATATATATATATATATATATATATATATATATATATAAGTATAGTTATATATATATAATAGAGTAAAGTAAACTCCATCGACTACGCGCGCAAGCGTGCAACAACATGGCTACGCACACAGGTGTGCAACGACTAAAACTTGCAAAATAAAATGCAACCTAGTAAATGACACAAATAAAACATGCACAACATAGGGTTGATTTATCGTCCGGACTGGTGCGACGTCGGGACTTTTTCGTCGACCTGGTCGGGTTGGTCTCCACCAATATGAGGATAGACCGGATGTTCAATGTGGAAGACTTGACACCATACTTCGACGAGTGTGTGAATGCAAACCTCTTCCTTGTCCCTACCATGAACTACAACCTCCCCTGCTTAAGCTCATCCCACCCCGCGTACGGCCCATGGAGTCACCACCTGAGGCCCACTTGACACGCTGGCGGTACCACCAGTCCAAAGCTCAGACAGGGATTAATTATAGTCAGATGCGCCCGGGACACCAAAGAGCATAGATGACACTGTTGTCGATGACTTCATCACCACAATCGAAGGAGATACATTGTGGTATCTCATCCACTGGAGAGACCGAAATACTTCTGATAACACCTGGATTTCACTTATAGAGCTTGTGAAGCTCACCTCCGGGTTATGCCGAGAGCATGACCGTCTTTATTCTTTGGATATGAATGCTTTCAAGCCGAGGGTAGTTGATGGAGATAAACGTTTTGATTCATATTTTCTACAGCTGTCGGTCCTCACGGTGCCAACTTAGTGAGCTCATTAGGTGACGAATCATAGGTCTACCTTCTTCCCCACCTGATTAGATTGATCCAACATTCCTGCTTCCAATCCTGACAGACCACAGCAGCCTCTCTCTGACCCTTCATGCTCATTCCAATCCCAACAGTCAACAACAACCCCTCACCCATCTCAGCTCCCATTCCAGGATACCTTTTTGATCCTGACATCTCATATCGGTCCCTCCTTTGATTCTAACTTCTCATCCATCCCCACCTTAGATCCTGACTTCCGTGCCAGCAATCCCATCTGATTCTGATCCCCCAATCGGCCCCTTCTGCCAATCCCGATCTCTGACCCCCTTCTTCTAATTCTGATTTCTCCCAGCACAAACACTTTTCGAAGCAGATCCCCCAGTCAATCCCTCTTTGGATTTCTCCCAGCACAAAACCTGAGGCTTGCGTTGATGTCGGGAAGGAGCAAGCGCCAATCTATGGTATATTGGCATTTTGCGGTATCCATCGCATATTATCCCATCAATCGCATGCCCTCCTCAGTTCTCAATTTTGCCACTCCACCGAGTCTTTCTTCCCCTTCACGTCTTCATTTCTCATACACCTTGTGTCTTTGGCTACACCTGTTATATCCACTCTCTTGGCCTTACAACTGACAAACCTGATCATCGTGCCGCTAAGTATATGTTTGTTGGTTACTCATGCACCCAGAAAGATTATGTATGTTATTCTCCTTCCACTCGCAAATTAATAACGAGTGCGAATGTAACTTTCCCGAAAATAAACTTTTTCACTCATCACCTTTAGCCTCTCCAACACCTCCTCTCCTACCCCATCATGTCATTCTTGTCACCTCTCATGAACCACCTTTTCTTCCCACACCCTCCACCAGACCCACCAACCCACCTCCTTTTCTTAATGTGTACAATCGTCGAACTCCTCGCTCTGATGCCCCACGGTCGTTACCTCCTATAGATGGCACTTTGCACTCTGCTGATCCGGACACACCTTTTACAGCTCATCCCATCAATAATTTTGTTTCTTTGTGTTGGGTCCAGCGTTCCTTCACTTAACCCGTGGCATTTTGCTACTTTCTTAAGGGAAAAAAGTAGTGTCATTTCCATCAGTCCGGGCTTTTGGAACGGTTGGGTAAGCACTTGATCCTACAAGTGGTATCAAAGGAGGTCACGGGTTCAAGACCGGGCGAACGCAGATAAATCCCGATTTAATTCTCTCTACTTGTGTGGGTCAGGCGACCACGGACATGTAGCAACCTTACCTCTGAGCCATGTGGGGCCCACCTCTGAGCTAGTGGGGCGTGTTGGACGTTGGGGGGGGATTGTTGGGTTCAGCGTTCCTTCACTTAACTCGTTGCGTTTTGCTACTTCCTTAAGGAAAAAAATAGTGTCCTTTCCATCAGTGCGGGTTTTTGTAACAGTTGGGTAAGCGTTTGATCCTACACTTTGCATCGATTATCTTTGATGCTTCACACCTTTGCGACATCATTGTCGTCTATTTCCACCCTTACTTTTTTGCAGGAGCCTCTTCAACATAAGGGGTGACGGACAGCAATGAAAGAAGAAATGGTTGCCCCCTGGGCCAATCACACCTGGGATCTTGTCCCTCTCCCTACTGGCTAGACACGTGTGAGCTACAAATGGATCCTTACAATCAAACATACTTTGAATGGGAAGGTTAAACGCCTAAAAGCTTGTCTTATAGCTCGTGGTTTTACTCAACAACACGACCTTGACTGCAAAGAGACCTCCCTTGTTGCAAAGCTAAACATTGTCAGTATTTTGATCTCTCTAGTCGTTCATTGTCATTGGTCGCTGCATCAGTTAGACGTCAAAAATGTTTTTCTTAATAGTGATATTGCTGAGATTGTCTACATACATCAACCTCTCGGCTTTGAGACCACGGGGAGTCACTTGTATGTCACCTCAAGAAATCTCTCTATGGTCACAAACAGTCCTCTCGGGATTGGTTTGACAAGTTCGGTCGGGTTGTTAGAGATGTTGGGTTTGTTCGAAGCTCGGTTGATTTCTTTTTATTCACCTGTCATTATTCAACAGACATTGTGATACTCCTGGTTTATTTTGACAATATTTTAATTACGGGAATGATTCAAAAGGCATCCATATGATCAAGAAACACATGGCCACCATGTTTCAAACCAAAGATTTGGAGAATCTCTAATGCTTTCTTGGCATCGAGGTAGCTTGTCGTCCTGATGGTTTTGTCTTATCTCAAAGATAATATTGCCTTGATCTTCTTCATAACGCTGACTACTCTGGTTGCAAGCCAACTGCCACACCCATGGATGTCAACCACAAGCTCCGTGTCAGTTCCTCCAACTCTGATACACTCTTACCAAACCCAAAATACTATCGCTATCTTGTGGGAAAGTTGATTTATGTGACAGTTACAAGACCCTGACATATCTTTTGTTGTTGGGGTCGTCAGTCGATTTATGTATACTTCACGAACCTCTCATCTCAAAGCAGCTGAGCGCATTCGCCGGTACCTGAAGTCTGTTCCTGGACAAGGGCTCGTATATAAGCCCTTCTCATTTTTATCTCTCATTGCCAACTCTGATGCTGACTATGTTGGATCTCTAAATGATCGTTGTTCCACAAGTCGTTTTTGAACATACTTTGGTGAACATCTTGTTACCTGGCGAGCCAAGAAGCAGTATGTCGTCACACGGTCATCTGCAGAAGCTGAGTATTAATCAATGACATATGTCGTCTCTAAACTTGCATGGCTAGAAAGCCTTTTGGGAGACATGTGTGTCAAACTCTCATCTCCAGTCAATTTGTTCTGCAATAATCAAGTTGTTATTCATATTGCCAAAAATCATGTGTTCCATGAGCGTACCAAGCATATTGAGGTCGATTGTCACTTTATTCAGGAAATAGTTCAAATAAGAAAATTGGACCTGAGACATTGATGTATTCCAAAATCGAAGTAATGATTTTAAATATAAAAAATTTGATCGTTTTAAAATTTGCAGTGCGAGTGAGATCTCACAAGTAATATTACGTGACATTTAAACTAGAGCAAGCAAACACGCAAAAATATCTAGTATTCAAGCATTGATTTAACACGATGTACTATTATGTTCCACAAGTGATAATAAGAAGAACGGAGAAATGCGATGTTGAAATTATCAACAAACGAGACTTGAGTTAATTTAGGCATGCAACTATGACTTTACGGTCAAATAAAAATTAAACATAACATTATACTAGCAAATCACGAGTGAGGCAGGGTAGAAAAGGAATACCATAAGTTGTGACATGTGAAGACCTTAGGATTTTGGGAGGCAAAGCTTGGAGGAGACTCAGACTGCAAACAGGGAAGGATCTCGGATTCTGGGAGGCTATGTCGGAGCCAGGAGAGCTTGCGGCGGCTCAGGAAGGGTGAAATCGTCTAACTCAATAGGGAGAACTGATCTTGTATGTCGAATCCCAAGCAGAAGTCAGAGGAGAAATCATGGAATCCCAAAGAGGACTCCAGCGGTGGCGGCACGGCTAGAGGTGCTCGGGGATGGAGACGGAGTTTGTTCGAGAATGGAGCAGGTGTGCGGCAACCTATAGGTGGAAGGTGCGGGTCGCTCCCTGGGAAGTCGGAACAGAGAAATGATTTTTCTCTGTTTCGTTTTTTCCCAGGGTAAGTGAAAAGAAGACGGGGACCGTTTAATATCATCAAGATTAGGTTTAATTCAATGCATTTAGTTGAAAGAATGTTACGTGCTGCGTATTATTATCTAGATTTCTACTTGTTATCATTATGTAGAAGCTTCGAGCCTCGGGGCTAACATTAGGTGTCATCATTAGTGTTTTGTCTTCTTATATTGTTGTAGCCTATATAAATGCAAGGGTATTGTATGACGGTTGCTATGAAATGAAGTTCTAGTTTCCTTGTCCATTGTTGTGAGATATTGGTGACTCTCTCCTCCAACGAGCAACCCCGCCTAGGCAGTCGCGGTTCTGGCTCCACTGTATCCTCCACCATCATCATCTCCACCTCCGGCCACAACCGAGTTAGGACCATAACAACTTGGTATCAGAGGAACATCCTCCCACGTCCGCTGTTTCTTCCGCTCTCGCGCTTGTTTTCGCTCCCGGGAGATCAATTCAACAACCGACGAGTGTCGGTGTTCTGCATTTTTTGCTCTCCGTCGGGACAAATTTCTAGCCTCAGAGCAAACAAGCTCCATGCCGCAAGCTCCGCACCGGTCGGAGGAGAGAGCCGGCCAGTTCGCTGCCCAGCAAGCTCCACGCCGCCCCCCCCCCCCCCCCCCACTCCGGCAACGTCGCGCGTCGGCCAGCTCTCCGCCCAGCAACAGTCTCTCAGGCGCCGTCAAGCCCCTTACCTTGCAACATCGCCGCAACCCGCCATCTCTTCAAGTCCCTCCCGACAACCTCAAGCCGCACGCCGTCGAGCCCTACCCTGCATCATCGCCGCAACCCTCCGCTTCTTCAAGGCCCGTCCTGCCATCCCGAGCCCTTCCCTGCTCCGCCGCTTCCTCGAGCCCCCTGCCCTGCTACGCTGCATCGAGCCCCGCGCACTGTTAACTTCTCCCTCTTCCAACACTTAAACAAAAAAAAACAAGAACAAAAAAGTCCTGGGCCGGTTTTTTTCTATTTACACCCATTTTTTATTTCCAAAAGCCCACATTCCATATTTACCCGGCCAACCTCTCCTGCTCCAAGACACCTTTTATTCTACTTTTTTCCTGGGGCGCCCATCACTTCTGTACCAACATTGGGCGTCATCGCGGCTCTCGTGGTCACTCCCAGTATTCCAACTCGGCGCAATCACACTGGCCGGTCACCCGTTCTTCTCGCTCCTCCACTCACACTATGGGTGACTAATCGGAACAACTCAATCAGATTATGATCATGCTCCAGGTCGTCATTGCACAACAAGTTGCGCACACTGCTCTCGGGGACCGCTAACAGGAGGCCATTATTGCGCTCTCCAAGCGCATCGATGAGCTGTCTACCGCCCCGACATACGATCATGCCAGCAGCAGTCAGGCACAACCACTTCTCCGCACTGCCCCGCCGGCCCTAACCGTCCACGAGCCGCCACTGCTAGTCCTTGCGCACCCTGACGCAACGATTGTCACGCGCCATACCAGATTGAAATTTCCAACCTATGATGGGAAAAGTGATCATTTGAGTTGGCTCACCAAGTGTGAGCAATTCTTCGGCCACCAGCAAACTCTGGCAGCAGATCGAATCCATTTAGCATCCTTCCATATGCTCGACTTCGTTGTTTTATGGGCTTCTCGACTTCTAATCGACAGGACGAATCTGATTTGGGACGACTTCAAGCGCCTCTGCAACTTGCGTTTCGGACCTCCTATCCGCAGCAATTCCCTCGGCGCACTCACATCTCTACACCAAACTGGTATCGTGGACGAGTACCTGGAACAATTTCAGCTTCTCTTAGCGCATGTCCTCTTTCCCCGGATATGCAAGTCGACATTTTCACCGCTGGACTTCGCGAGCGACTGCGACTGGATGTTGAGTTTGAGGCCCCTCTGGACTTAGTGACTCCTATGAGTCTGGCCCGACTCTGCGATTGCCACCTCCAGCTGGCCCGGGAAGTCCATCCACTGCCACCAACATTATTCAACAGGGTCGTATCGAGCGTCCCCCAGCCCCACCGGTCCGCCGATTATCTCGAACTGAGATGCTGCACCGTCGCACTAAGGGATTATGTTTCAATTGCGACGAGCAGTACACTCGCGGCCACAAATGCAACCGGCTTTTCTACCTGCACGTTAAGGATTCTGACGACGAGGACATCTGATAAAGCTTGAGGTCAAGCTTTTTTGGAGGAAGGGTGAGATGTTACGTGTTGCGTATTATTATCAAGGTTTTTAGTTGTTATAATTATGTAGGAGCCTCGAGCCCCAGGTCTAACATTAGGTGTCATCATTAGTGTTTTGTCTTCTTATATCGTTGTAGTCTATATAAAGGCATGAGTATTGTATGATGGTTGCTATGAAATGAAGTTCTAGTTTCCTTGTCCCTTGTGAGATATTGGTGGCTCTCTCCTCCAACGAGCAACCATGCCTAGGCAGTCGCGGTTCCGGCTCCAAGGTATCCTCCACCATCATCATCTCCATCTCCGGTCACCACCGAATTAGAAGCATAACAAAGAAACAGTGAATATAGGTTTTGGTACGTTGAACTATTTTTCGATTAATATGGGACCTTAGGAATTCCATTCAATGCAATGGCATTCGTTGAATTAAATGGCTGAGAAAACAAGAGTCAAATCTCTTTAAAGACTACTTCATATAGTTTTAAAACATATTTAATAAAGAAAATTTTAATTTCAAATATATATATATTAAGTAATATTAAGTACTTAATTTTAACTTCAATTTATTTGTTTGCCCGATTTAACACTAGTCCTAATTTAACAAACCTTTACATTCATGGTTGGTCATGCCAATAAGTCGAACTAGGGTGCGCGAGCGCGATACATGACTTAAGTGCGCACCCAATTTACCACTAGTCCTAATTTGACGGACCTTTGTATTCATAGCCGGTCACGCCAATAAGCCGAACTAGGGTGCGCGAGCACGATACATGACTTAAGCACGTTAATAGTATGCGCAGAATTTAAAGAAACGAGCAGGAAAATTAAAGAAACATGTGTGATACAGATGCAAATATAATATGGAAAAATATCATAGCGATGCGACTCAGGTTGCATCAATTCTCCCGGGGTTGAAAGAGCTCGACCCCGACGAGACTGTGATGTGACCCACTAGTAGAATGTTCAAGCGTCGATCTACACAACTTCGCCACCAACATGCTGTTGTTGAATAACCAATATTTGTAGGCAAGGTCTTGTACCTGAAATAGGCAAACAACCCAACTCCTTCGAAAACATATGATCCTCGATGAGAAAATCAACCATGGGATTATAGATTTCTGAAGATGCTCAAAAATTATTAGTCATAATTTTATGCAAAATATGCAATTGACCAATAAAAATCAGAGCATCAAATAAGAGAGTTACAAAGTGGAAGAGACCGTGGATTGAAAAAACATGATAAGAAGCAAGGTTGGTAGAAAGTATGATCGATCTGTGGAATCAATAAATCATATCGCATCACACGCTCGTCTGTTAGATACTTACAAGCATCAACTAAACCCAGATTAATTATCCCAAAAATATTACTCGTTAGAATTTGACTAGCGCAACAAAATTTAAGTTTGATCCCAAATTTATTATTTAAAATCATCTAGAGAAATCTCTTAAAACGCGTGTCTCTATGATGTGTGAAAACTTTAGGGATCGTGACTACCCTTCTAATAAAAATTTCTCCAAGCAAATAAATAAGATGTGGATTAATTTTAGCGTTCATGCCTAGACTCGAAAGATAGGTAATAAAAGTACGGTCTCCAAATACAAAGCCTGCATATGGTGGTGACTCGAATGTCACTTGCGAGTGGCCACCAAACACAATGTTTGCGGCCTCAAGAGTTTGCGGCTACAGTGGGTTAGGAGAATCGGGACATGTGAAGATCGGGTCTATGTCACCTAAGATGAAGAGCTCATCAATAGCCAACTCCTCCGGGAGAAGTGAGATTGAAACTATGTTATTTGAGGTGAGTTCTTCCTGGAGAGGAGCCACAGGAATAAACTCGATGACTAAAGGTTGTGATTCAGTGTGACTAAGTAGAAACATTATTTCAGTCAGGATGAGGGGGTGAGGAGGAAGAAGCTCTTCTCCCTGGAGCTAGGGCTCAGAGAGAAACTCCTCATTTGAAGGGAGTATTACAGTGGAGATAAGTGGAGGCAAGATGCTTGTGGGGGAAACGACAAGACTAGAAATAGGACTACCAGTACACCTAAGCTCAAGTTCCACAATATGATATGGAGTTGGGTGGTGGTTAGATAAAACATAAGGCTTCAAGTCTTTTAACTGTAGTCCACATATCCTTCAATTCATGTTTAATATTAGCGCAGAAAATCTCAACAGTTTCTATTAACTTTTTAAGACACTCGTAAATATTCTCCATTTTCAATGTTTTTTAAGAATTAATTTTTTTAAAAGCCCAAATTTTAAAATACTAAACAAAAATGTTTAAAACCTTTTTTTTAACCTAAAGAAATTTCTTATTTTTAAGAGACTTATAAGTTTCTGATTTTTTGATGTTGTTGTTTTAAAACAACTTAACAAAAATAAAAAAAAATCAGGATCTCTAATTTATGATAGAAGTGAATCGATCCTGCTCTGATACTAAACTAATGTATTTCAGGATATAGTTTTTAATTTTAAAAATAAAATTTGTGATCTCATTCAAAATATCGTAGCGCAAGTGAATTTTTTGTGTGATTTCATGTGAGTCTCAATCGAAGGTTAGCTAGACTACAATAAGCGTCGAACATTCATGCACAGTCCACAATATGATATAAATGTTCCATGGGTGATTAATAAAAAAAGGAAAGCAACATAATTTTGTAATTGTAGAGAAAAGCAAAACTTGAGAAAAATAAATCAAATTCTATTAATTTTCTCCAACTTGTACATTACATGTATACATACACTTATATAGGAAGAAAAAAGACGAGAGAACTTCAATCATATGATGTGGGACTAAGGAGAGAACTTGTATGCAAGTTGGAGCATACAAGTCGTAGGCACCAAACTTGGATAAGAACTCATAATATAACAGCAGAGTGATGGTTTTAGACAGGATGTCAGCAACTTGTCCAGTAGCGGGAACATGCTTCAACTCTAACTTCTTTGATTGAACTTTTCCTCGAACGGAGCGACAGTCAACTTCAATATGCTTTGTTCGTTCATGGAATACGAGATTCTTGACAATATGTAAAGCAGCTTGACTATCACAGAATAAGGTCGTCGGAGATGAGAGTTTGAGTCTCATTTAAAAGACTTTCAAGCCAAGTAAGCTCAGAAACAACCGTTGTCATAGCACGGTACTCAGCCTCAGCAGACGAGCGAGCAATAACAGTCTGCTTCTTGCTATGCCAGGTAATAAGGTGTTCATCAAAGTATGTATAAAAACCAGTTGTGGAACGTCTATCATCAAGAGAACTCACGTAGTCAGCGTCAGAATACACAACAAGATATAGAGAGGTAGATGATTTGTAACGAGTCCTTGTCCCGGAACAGTCTTCAAATATCGGAGAATACGCTCAACTGCTTGGAGATGAGATGTCCAAGGAGCATGCATAAATCGACTCGCAACCCCCACAACAAATGAGATATCGGGTCGTATAACTGTAAGATAAATCAACTTCCCCACCAAGCGTCGATAGTACTCTGGATTTGTAAGCAGTGGGTAGGAATCGGAACCATGTGTTGAAAGCTTGTGATTTACATCCACAGAGGTGTTCGCAGGTTTGCACCCAGAGTAGCTGACATCATAAAGAAGATCAAAGCAGTACTTCTGTTGGGACTAGACAAGGCCATCAGGTCGTCTGGCGATCTCAAATCCAAGGAAGTATCGAAGATTTCCCAATTATTTTGTCTGAAATGTTGAGTTTAAATGTTTCTTGATTGTTTGTATCCCCATGTAATCGTCGCTCGTAATCAGAATATCATCAACATATACAAGAAGAATAACAGTGTTTGTTAGTTGAAGACGAGTGAAGAGGGAGAAGCCTGCCGAGCTCAGTGTAAATCAAACTCCGCGAACAACCTTGCTGAATTTCTCAACTCAAGCATCAGGAGACTGTTTGAGACCATATATAGACTTTCAAAGAAGATATACCCAAGACTCCTCCATGGTCTCAAACCCCAGAGGTTGTTGCATATAAACAGTCTCCTGGAGATCTCCATTGAGAAAGACGTTTTTGATATTCAACTGATGTAAGGGCCACTGACGATGCACGTCTAAGGAGATCGGGACACGAACGGTATTTAGCTTGGCGACCGGGGAGAAGGTGTCATCATAATCAAGTCCTTGTTGCTGAGTGAAGCCCCGGGCCACGAGGCGAGCCTTTAAGCGGTCAACAGTCTCATCTGGAGCATGTTTGATAACAAGGAGCCACTTGCAACTGATACGGGATTGGTCGGGAGGAAGAGGAACCAGATCCCAGGTGTGGTTAGCCCAGAGGGCAATCATTTATTCATCCATGGTTGCACGCCACCCCGGGTGTTGAAGAGCTTCCTGCACAGAGTTAGAAATAGAAATGGAGGAAAGAGAGGTGGCAAATTTTAGAAGTGGTGGAGAGAGCTGATGCAGAGATACATAATTCGCCAAGGGGTGAACTGTAGAGGTTGATGTTGAATCGTCCGGCCGCAGAATGACATTGGTAGAAGGGAGCCATTGTAGGGGACCAGTCTTGGACGAACGACGAGTATAGACACGAAGAAGTGGTGGTGGTGGAGCATGCGCTGGGAGCGGTGAAGGAAAAAGTGGGAGAGACAGAGTTGTGACAGGGACAACAGGACGAGCGGCAAGAATAGGAAAAGACGGTGTTGAACGGGAGGAGTGTGATGGTTGATCCTCAAGAAAGGTCACATCAGCCGAAACGATCAGCTTGGCATCAGTAGGAGAGTAGCAGACATAGCCCTTCTGAGTGCGGGAGTAGCCAACGAACACACACTTGGTAGCGCGAGCAGCCATCTTGTCAGTTGGTGGTCCAAGAATGTGAACATAACAAACACAGCCAAAGATACGAGGTGTGAGGGAGAACGGAGACTTGGAAGGAAAAAAAGATTAAACGGAGAGGAAAAGTCAAGCACGAAGGAGGGCATGCGATTGATGAGATAACAGGCAGTAGAAACAGCAAAATTTCAATATTTTGTGGGCACCTTCATTTGAAACATGAGTGACCGGGCTACATCCAGGAGGTGACGATTTTTTCTCTCGGCTATACCATTTTGCTGGGGGTATAAGCACACAACGCTTGATGTAAAATGTCGAACTCTGTGCATAAATTTTAGAAGGTGCAACTAGTATATTCACAAGCGTTGTCGGTGCGAATTATTTTTAATGTAGTCGAGAATTGTGTATTTACAACCCCGTATCCGCTGAGTGGGACCCCCCGACGAAGCCAAGGATCCAAAGGATCAAGCTAGTCAGAGTAGGTGAAAGTGGTAGGAAGACCCGCACTCGCCCAAAGGGAGTATAGGGCTCCCGTCAGAATGGACAGAAAGGCTCTCGCAAGGGCAGGCGGATGGCATGTGAATCCCCACTCGCCCTGTTGAGGAGCGGTGGGGGCGAATGCTCGACTCACCCCGGCATTCGCCTCTTTCGGCGAATGGTGCCTTCATGGACCACTCGCAACTAGTATATTCACAAGCGAATGGTGTCTTTATGTAGAATGTCGAACTCGGTGCATAAATTTAAGGAGCAACTAGTACATTCACAAGCGCTGTCGATGCGAATTATTTTTAACGTAGTCGAGAATTGCGTATGTACAACTCCGTATTCGCTAAGTGGGGCCCCCCGACGAAGCCAAAGATCAAGCTAGTCAGAGTAAGCGAAAGGGGTAGGAAGACCCGCACTCGCCCAAAGGGAGTATAGGGCTCCCGTCAGAATAGGCAGAAAGGCTCTCGCCAGGGCAGGCGGATGGCATGCGAATCCCCACTCTCCCGGTTGAGGAGCAGTGGGGGCGAATGCACGGCTCACCGCAACATTCGCCTCTTTCGGCGAATGGTGCCTTCATGGACCACTCGCCGAGTGGTGGGGTCCAGAGGCAAAGTTACTTGGATGCCCTTGAGGGTCTGCAAATAGCCTTTCAGAACAGCGAAGTTACGCGGTTGGCAGACCCAATTGGTCTGCATTTAGCTTTTTTAAACAGTGGAATTACGTTGTTGGTAGACCAGACTTGGAATTCTATAAATAGACCCTGTGGGCACCTTTGAAGGGGATCCAGTGTTTTTGGCTTCTTCCTCCTTGGGTTATTTTGGTCTGTCTGCATAAGCCCTCCAAGGTGCTCAGCTCAGCTTTGGGCTTGGGAGGGAGAGCGCTCTAGAGATCTTCTGGGTGTGTGGTGGGATCTCCGCGCTGCAGCCCAGGGTCAATTTTCTAGTTCTGATTGACTGGTCATGAGCTCAAGTTCGGGAGAAGTGTTTGCTACATCCGCGGGTCCGAACTCTCGTTGAGGCCAGGTTTTGGCTCCAATATTTTTGGTGCGGTGAGCGTGGACCGTAGCTTGCACAGAAAAATCTTGAGCTAAGCTTCATGGCTAGAGGCGAGGACGAAGGGGTGGAGCACTCGGGACGGTTGGCCAAATGGTCCATTAAACTGAGCAAGTTTGACATCTCTTTTGTACCACGGCTCTCAATCAAGGCGCAGGCGGTGGCCGACTTCTTGGCCGACTATGTCGTCGAGGTAGATGGCGAGAAGCCGCCGCAGCAGGTTGCCTGGAAGGTGTTGGTCGACGGAGCTTCGGGGAAGCATTCTCTAGGGAGCGGAGTAGTGTTGGTAAGTCCTCAAGGGGTCACATTAGAGCAGACCATGGTCTTGCATTTCCCAATCACTAACAACCAGGCGAAGTATGAGGCCGTGATAGCAGTGTTACGCCTGACCAAAGAGTCAGGGTGCAGAACGTAGAGGTGTTCACTGACTCGTTGGTGGTGGCATCACAAATCAAGGGTAAGTAGGAGGCAAGGAAGTCTGCCCTCACAAAGTACTTGACCGAGGTGAAGGGGATCACCGGCGGGTTTCGAGCGTTTTCCATTCGACATGTTCCCCATGAGGAGAATGCTGCAGCCGACCGGTTGGCCAAGTTCGGACCCAGGGCCGGAGGTACTTTGACAGAACTGTTTCCCCGGCAATCGAGGGTGAGTTGATGGAGGTGGATAGGCGCCCCTCATGAGTAGACCCCTTCATAACTCTCTTAACCACATGCAAACTCACGGAGGAGGTCAGGGACAGAAAGCGCTTCAGGCACAAATCGGCTCATTATATGATGCACGAAGAAGGTTTGCACCGAAAGACACTTTCGGGGCTCTTAGCCCTGTGCGTGACGGAAGAGGAGGTTCCAAAGATCCTGGATGAAGTGTACTCCGGTGAGTGTAGCAGCCACTCGGGAGGCAAAATCCTGGAGGCAAGGGTGGTCCGACAGGGATACTTTTGACCATCTCTGAGGAAGGACACGTCGGAGTTCATAACTCACTCCAACTTTTGCCTGCCCAGAGGATTAGGAGCGTCACGGCGCCCTGACCCTTCGCCATCTGGGAGATGGATTTTGTAGGACCTTTTCCCCAGGCAAGTGGGCAGAGGAGGTTTCTTTTAGTCATGATTGACTACTTCTCAAATGGTTGGAGATCAGGGCACTGACCAAAATGACCTCTCAGGTGATGTGTAATTTCGTATGGGGGAGATCATATGCCGGCATGGGCTCCCACGGGCCATAATCACTGACAATGGTGACAGCGAAGAGTTCATCAGTTTATGCACTCAGCTGGGGATGGACCTCAGGTTTGTCTTCGTCCACCACCCTCGGAGCAACGGGCAGGTGGAGGTGGCAAACAAGATCATTGTGAATTTGTTGAAGAAGAAGGTAGAAAAACTGAGAGGAAGTTGGGTAAAACAGCTTTCGTCGGTATTATGGGCTTTGAGGACAACCCCCAACACGGCCACAGGAGAGACCCCCTTCAAACTTTCTCACGGCTGTGAAGTCGTTCTGCCCGTGGAGTTCGAGGTCAGGTCACCACGAGTAGTAGTTGCTAAGGCGGGAGATGAGGTATGGAGGATAGAAAACAAAGGGGAGCTACGACTCTCACTGGATCTGATAGAGGAACTCCGCGATACAGCCGCCGTCAGGCAGAAGGAGATCAAGTGACGGATGACCAAGTATTTTGACAAGCACGTTAGGATCAAGCAGTTCATAGAGGAGGATCTGGTCTTATAAAAGGCGGATGCCGCGGGGAGATCAGCAACAGTGGGGAAGCTTCATCCAAATTGGGAAGGTCCATACATCATTAAGGAAGCCCTAAAGTCAGGGGGTATCACCTCCAGAATGTGGAGGGAGAGACCCTAAATCACACCTGGAGCGGTGATGATTTGAAACGCTTCTATTTTTGAGCCTTATATGTAACATTCTTTGTTTCTATTATTAATTCTCGAGGCTCGAGATCTTTGACAAATGAACTATGTGAGTGAACGAAGAGATTGAAATGTTGACCCCGAGAAGATTCCGCTGACCAGGCTCCCATTAGCTGGCAGGGCTGGAAGTCACTCGGTGGTGATTGAAATGTTGACCCCGAGAAGATCCCGCTGACCAGGCTCCCATTAACTGGCAGGGCTGGAAGTCACTCGGAGGTGGTTCGAAAAGTTGACCCCGAGAAGAACCTGCTGACCAGGCTCCCAATAGCTAGCAGGGCTGGAAGTCACTCGGTGATGGTTGAAATGTTGACCCTAAGAAGAGCCCGCTGATCAGGCTCTCATTAGCTGGCAGTGCTGGAAGTCACTTGGTGGTGGTTGAAATGTTGACCCCGAGAAGATCTCGCTGACCACGCTCACATTAGCTGACATGGCTGGAAGTCACTCGTTGATGATTGAAATGTTGACCCTGAAAAGATCTTGCTGACCAGACTCTCATTAGCTGTCATGGCTGTAAGTCACTCCGTGGTGGTTCGAAAAGTTGACCCCGAGAAAATCCTCGTTGACCAGGCTCTCATTAGCTGGCAGGGCTGGAAGTCACTCGGTGGTGGTTCGAAAAGTTGACCCCGAGAAGATCCCGCTGACCAGGCTCTCATTAGCTGGCAGAGCTGGAAGTCACTCGGCGGTGGTTGAAATGTTGACCCCGAGAAGATCTCGCTGACCAGGCTCCCATTACCTGGCAGGGCTGGAAGTCACTCGGTGGTGGTTCGAAAAGTTGACCCCGAGAAGATCCCGCTGACAAGTCTCTCATTAGCTGGCAGGGCTGGAAGTCAATCGGTAGTGGTTCAAAAAGTTGATCCCGAGAAGATCCCGCTGACCAGGCTCTCATTAGCTAGCATGGCTAAAAGTCACTCGGTGGTGGTTGAAATGTTGACCCCAAAAAGATCTCGCTGACCAGGCTCCCATTAGCTGGCAGGGCTGGAAGTCACTCGGTGGTGGTTCGAAAAGTTGACCCCGAGAAAATCTCGTTGACCAGGCTCCCATTAGTTGGCAGGGCTGGAAGTCACTCGGTGGTGGTTCAAAAAGTTAACTCCGAGAAGATCCCGTTGACCGGGCTCTTATTAGCTGGCAGGGCTAGAAGTCACTCGGTGGTGGTTCTAAAAGTTGACCCCGAGAAGATCCCGCTCACCAGGCTCTCATTAGTTGACAGGGCTGGAAGTCACTCGGTGGTGGTTGAAATGTTGATCCCGAGAATATCCCGCTGACCAGGCTCTCATTAGCTGGCAGGGCTTGAAGTCACTCGGTGGTGGTTCGAAAAGTTGACCTAGAGAAGATCCCGCTGACCAGGCTCCCATTAGCGGGCAGGGCTGGAAGTCACTCGATGGTGGTTCGAAATGTTGATCCCGAAAATATCCCGCTGACCAGGCTCCCATTAGCTGGCAGGGCTGGAAGTCACTCAGTGGTGGTTGAAATGTTGACCCCGAGAAGATCCCGCTGACCAGGCTCTCATTAGCTGGCAGAGCTGGAAGTCACTCAGTGGTGGTTGAAATGTTGACCCCGAGAAGATCTCACTGACCAGGCTCTCATTAGTTAGCAGGGCTGGAAGTCACTCGGTGGTGGTTCGAAAAGTTGAGCCCGAGAAGATCCTGCTGACCAGACTCTCATTAGCTGGCAGGGCTAGAAGTCACTCGGTGGTGGTTCGAAAAGTTGATCCCGAGAAGATCCCGCTGACCAGCTCTCATTAGCTGGCAGAGCTGGAAGTCAATCAGTGGTGGTTCGAAAAGTTAACCCTGAGAAGATACCGCTGACCAGACTCTCATTAGCTGGCATGGCTGAAAGTCACTCGGTGGTGGTTCGAAAAGTTGATCCCAAGAAGATCCCGCTGACCAAGCTCACATTAGCTAGCAGGGCTGGAAGTCACTCGGTGGTGGTTTGAAATGATGATCTCGAGTTAATCAAGTTGTCAAGCTCTCACCTAACTGGCAAGCATGGGAGGCCCTCGGTGGACGTGGTGAAGCACTTTGGAAGGGGATGGTCCAAGGAGAATGACGCTTATTCAGCATGACAGGCGGGACCTAGATGCGCGAGTGGGGTCCGCGTGGCGTAAAGACCTATTCGGCAAGACCCATTCGGGAAGACCCATTCGGCAATACCCACTCGAAAGGCCCGCTCGACAGGCTAGCCTCAGTAGGGAATCGAGTCAATCTCTCACCAGGCTGCTCCCAAGCACAAGGCCGTTGCGGTCACCGCCTAAGAGCATAGGGAAGGTGCGAACGCACGCATTGAGGTCAAGTCTTCGCCAAGACACCCTTTGGGCGAGAGCGATTCGGTCGCCGCGTAGGAACTAAGGGTTGGCGACGAGTGAATGTGCAAAAACATCTGCGAATGATGAGAAACGATAAATTAACAATAACAGTCATTTCGGCAGAGACAAAAAACTTAGAAAATTTATATTTGTATCTCAAAAAGTATTCTTACAAGTGGGGGTTTCGCCCCTGGCATGAATGATCAAGAAAAACAAAATACAAAGTTAAAAAAGGAAAAGTGGAAGGTCTTTAGGAGGAGTCGCCGGGCTTCTCGCTGGAGGATCCTTCGCTCCCGCGGAGGGGTGAATCGACGTCGTTCCCGCGCTGGACATCATCCACGTCCTTGGGCGCGTTGATGGGAGTGAACAGCCATGGGAGAATGTTGCACGTCGTGAGTCTCGCCGCCTTAGTTCAATAATCCGGCCTCACGCAGCACCTCCATCGCGTGTTTGGCCGCCCTCTGGGCGTTCTCCTGCATCATCACTTCGATCTCGTAGTTGGTGTACTGATGCAGTTTACCCTTCTAGTCGGGAGGTGGCGAGACGAGGAGTTCTTGCAGGCGCTTGTTCTCAGCCTTCAACCCCGTGACCTCGCGTTCAAGGCTAGCCACCCGCGCGCGCAGCAGTTCGGCATTCGCGGAGTCCTGCACAAAGGATATTAGAAGAGTTGCTATAAAAATAAAACGAGAGTGAAAGACTTGTGAGGTTTCACTCACCCCTTGCGCGGGGCGACTAGCGAGAAGCGCCTCAGAGGCCTTCAGCTTGTCCTTCGGGGAGGCAACCTCTGCTGAGGCAAGATCCCACGACTTCTGAACGTCGCTAGGGTTCTGTTAGAGGTTGAGGCTGCAGCGCGGCGACATATGCGCAAGCTTGAGAGCTCGAAGCTGGGCCCGGGCAACCTCATGCGAGAGGGTCCGGGTCGACTCCGCATCAAAAATGTTGCCATCCTCCCGACTGTATAACCTGAAGGCGAATGCGAAGGCATCCCCGCAAGTGGAATCCTGCTATATCCATGAGGGGAGGAGCGTTGAAATGGAGGCCCGGTTGACCTTGTGGTCCCATTGGAGCAGAGGTTGACCTGTCTCGTCCATATACTTCTCGCCGAGGCCGAAATTCCGGTGCCCTCTCGGCACTGGTCCCGCGGGAGCCTTCTCTACCGCATCTGTCTCTCCCGGCATCTCGCGAATTTATGGGGGTAGAAAGGGTTGCGCAGGCGCGTGGCTTCGAAGTAGCGAGGGCGCAAGGAAGAAGGTTAAGACACATAATTGAAATGATAGTAAATGCGGTAAGGTGAAGGACCTATTTATAGGAAAAATTTGGCAATTATGAGGTTCACCAGGCGTCGGGGTGCGGATAGCAATTCCATAATCCTAACGCCTCGTAATCTGCCCCGCCTTCCCGCCGCTCCGCCCACCTGCGAATGGCGAATGCCTCCAGGAAAGACCCTGGGTAAGTTTAAAGTACAGCAAGACGGGTATAAAGAAAAAGATACAACGCGGGGGGATGGCATTCGGCAAAGGTATCAAACATTGCGCAAGGCGAAAGCGTTGCTTAAAATACGAAGAGGCCACTCTCCAGACGAGGGCAAACTTAAATGTTTATTCATTACAAAGCAAAACAGAAGGGGCACATTCCAAAGAAAGGCAAGCGGGAGGCTGGGCTGAGAGGTGGCGAGAGTTGACGGACTTAATACTGGATCCATTGCCAGAGGCCCCGACCTCGTCTCCCCGACCTCGGAGGCACTCGCGGATAATAGTACGCGCTCACGACGGTCAGCTCCTGGGGGACCAAGCGCATCTGCTCCCTCGCTCTCGCGATGTGCCTTCTGGGAGAGATTTCTTCGCACCCGCCTCATTGGCGCTCCATCTCCCCGATGAGGTGCGAGTAGTCCCTCTCAAGAGCACTCAGCCGGAGCTCAGTGGCTGCTCGATGTGCGTCCGCGCGATTAGAGGCTTCCCGTTGTGCCCAGATGACCTTTCCCAGAACTTCCACCATCCGCTCCTTCATTAACTCGGCATCACGAGGGTCGACAAGAAAGTCCGCAAGCTCGCTGGGGGAGGGAGGTGGCGATAACTCTTCATCAGCGTCATGGTCGGCCGTCGGGACACTCCGATAACCTGGCAAGGAAGTTCGGCCTTTAATAAAATCGGTTTCAAGCGAAAAGGGGAAATGTGTTCTTATTTACCTGGCGCGGGGACGGCGCCTTCGCCCGGTTGTTGGCGAGATGTACCTGGTCTCCCCTCGAAGAGCCTCTCGGGGAAGGATTGGCGCGATTTTCCCCATCCCGGACGGGTAGGCGTTTGTCCCGAGGGATGGATCTCAACTGGTTGGGAGGTGTCGGTTGCCTTTTCGGTCGAAGGCCGAGAACCTGATGCGGGATCATGTGGATTCTCGACGACCGGGGTCTTAGGCGTCGGGCTGGCCAGGCCCGTAGTCCTGAATGGAGCATCTGCAAGAAATGATGTGAGAGAGACATGAGCTGAGAAATGCGAGAAGGTGACAAGTCGACTACCAAAAGCAAGTGGGAGTTCGGCCCGGGCAACTTGAGAGGCGGCCTCCTGGACAAGTTGTTCATCCCCACCGGAGGGCCGGGACGCGTCAGCATTCGCCATGGGGACCCCAACATCGCTTTCCGCCGATAGATCCTGCGAGTGGATCAATTGCTCGATGTAACAGGCTTTTTCAGGCTTCAACATTTTTAGGGTAAGTAAAGCACCTCCGGTAAGAGGGCAAGGTTCTCGTGTTGAGGGGTCGGAGTCAGAGAGGCAGACTCATCCGCCGTGAGGTTCCGTCGGACCGTCTTGGCCTTTCTCGGCCGATATAGTGAATCCGCGGGTCTCTTGGACGCGATACATAGAGCATAGCACGGCGTTTTGGAGTTGGTTTTCGCTTGTGCAGCGGCAAGACGGTCCAACAGTTCTTGCGGGAACGGCTTCGAGGCCAATTTGGCGAAAATCGTCGGAGCGGCGAAAGCTCAGGGGATGAAAAGTGGATGAGCATGTGTTACCATGTTATGGTCAGGTCTTGTGATATATATAGAGCCATGGAGGAACCCACAAAAGATTCTCTTCCAGATCAGCAAGCACTCACCGAATACCGGGGGTTGGACTCTCCTTTCTGAGCGTAGAACTAGCTCGAAAAGATCGGGAATTGTGTACAACCATATATTCGTTGAGTATCAAGCTAGTCAGAGTAGGCGAAAGGGGTAGGAAGACTCGCACTCGCCCAAAGGAAGTATAGGGCTCCTGTCAGAATAGGCAAAAAGGCTCTCGCCAGGGCAGGCGGATGGCATGCAAATCCCCACTCGCCCTGTTGAGGAGCAGTGGGGGCGAATGCTCGGCTCACCCTGGCATTCGCCTCTTTCGACGAATGGTGCCTTCATGGACCACTCGCCTAATGGTGGGGTCCAGAGGCAAAGTTACCTGGATGCCTTTGAGGGTCTGCAAATAGCCTTTCAGAACAGCGAAGTTACGCTGTTGACAGACCCAATTGGGTGCATTTAGCTTTTTTAGAACAGCGAAATTACGATGTTGGCAGACCAAGCTTGGAATTCTATAAATATACCTTGTGGGCGCCTTTGAGGGGAACCACTGCTTTTGTCTTCTTCCTCCTTGGGTTATTTTGGTCTGGCTGCATAAGCCCTCCAAGGTGCCCAGCTCAGCTTTGGGTTTGGGAGGGGAAGCGCTCTAGAGATCTTCCGGGTGTGTGGTGAGACCTCTGTGCTGCAGCCCAGAGTCAGTTTTCTAGTTTCAAGTGACTGGTCAGAAGCTCAAGTTCGGGAGAAGTAGGTGTTTGTCACACCCTTAGGTCCGAACTCTCGTTGAGACCAGGTTTTGCCTCCAACAGCGTACATGTCTCAGTAATAAAAGTACATAACACAAATGTTAGTTCGATACGATCATGAAATGGATATAATCAGGTGAGACGTGAGTAATCGTAAATAAAAAGTTACAAAATAGCGATATTCAAAGATACTGGGGATTTTATAAGGCCCCCAGATATCAGAATGCATGTACTAAGAGAAAAGAGTATCACTCTGAGTACATGCAGGAGGGAAAGAAGTACGATGTTGTTTGCCTTAGATATAAGAATCACAAGAAAACCTCTGTAGCGAAACATCAGGAATAGCCTTTTTGAGAATCGGGAGGGGAGCATGCTCAAGGCGACGATGTCAATCAACAATGGAGATAGTAGAGAGAACGGTAAGAGGAATATTCAAGAGATAGAGCTCATTCAACAGCCGCCCTTTACCAATGGTATTTCGCGTTCGACAATGCAACACAACAAAAGAGGAAGGAGAAATGGTTATACAGCAGCCAAGTTCTTGAGTAAGGCGACTAACTGATAGTAGATTAAAAGGGGACCCCGGAACATGAAGAACCGAGAAGAGAGAGAGAGTTGGGGTAAGCCGAAGGTCATCAGCGCCAGAAACCGGAGTTGTGTCGCCATTTGAGGTGGTTTCTGGGAGATAATGTGGTGAGTAGCTCCTAAGTCCACAATCCAATGGGGGCTATGGGAGAGACAGGATATACCTTCAGTGGAGAAAGACGCAACCGAGCCAGACGAGCGACTGATAACGACATGTAGCTGTTGAAGCTGGGTGCAGAGAGCGTTGATGTCTTGTCGGGTAAAAGAGTCGGAATCCTGTGGAGCGGCACCAGTGGGAGGAGAAGCAGCTGTAGTAGAAGCAGTAAGGTGTGGAGGCAGACCATGCTTGCAGTAGCAAGTGGCTTCAAGATGACCTTCTCGACCACAGTAAGTACATTTTAAAGCAGAGCGTCCAGCACGTCCTCGTCCCCGAGACGTGTGGCGACCTCCCCGAGCTGAATAGCCACGAGCTGAAGGAGTAGGTAAAAAGGGCTGCTGGAGGAGAGCTGGAGAGAAACTCCCTGGGACCTTAGATGGTGGTGTAACCTTGAGCAGCACAAGAAGCGAGCGGGTTGAAAGAAGGTGGAACCACGGAAGAAGAGTTGCGGTAGAGAAGAGAGACCGCAGGGTGCGGGTAGACAGGGGGCCGGCGATTAGAAGAAAAAACTATCCGCAGAGAGCAGAGAAGAACCAGACTGATGGCTTTGATACTATGTAGAGAAAAGCGGAACTTGAGAAAAATAATTCAAATTTTATTAATTTTCTCCAACTTGTACATTACATGTGCATACACTTATATAGGAAGAGAAAAGAGGAAAGAACTCCTATCCTATGATGTGGGACTAAAGAGGGATTCACATGGGCACCAAGAGTGGGATTTTATATTGGGCTTTTATCATTTTTCCTGAACAGTAATTAACGGCAAACAGACAATATGGTAACTTGGGCAAGCTCTGGAAAATTAAGAACATATAATATTAAGCATATTTATTAGTCTAACCCATTGTGAGCAAAAGGAGGGAGTGATATATTGTCTGGTTAAGTGAGCGAATTTGGTTAGGAGGGAGACGGGGTGGCTCGGCTTCAAATGTAGGAGGTCTGCTCAAGTCTCGGCTTAACAGAAAAACTGGCGGCAGGCAGCCGGCGACCAAACAGGGCTGACGAACCGTCCAAAAGGCACAATTTCATCGGAGGGTGTATGTGGGCAGCTCGCCGGAACTTGCGGAGGTTTTCTACAGCGGCGGATAAGCTCTGAAAGGGTCGAAGGGGCGGCGCTTTTTCAGATAGGTTGACGGGGACCTTTGGAGGCGACTTCAAAGACGTCAAAGGGGCCAGAGTTGGTTGACGATGCTTGTAGAAGGCGGAATCGGTGGAGATGGGCTAATGGAGGCGGGATTCCGTCAACTGGTGATGGGGTTCTTCAAAACTGGCGGGCCGGCCACCGAAAAAAACGAAGACAAACAGTCTCGTTCTTTCGGTTCATTCCAGCTGTTGCATGGGGGGGCGATTTGACATAAATAGAAAAGGGGAAGAAGCTTTTGGCTGTTTGTATTCGTAAAGATTAAAGAAGAGGGTTTTTTCCAAAGATTTTATGAAATTAAGGCTTCGTTTGGCGCTGCACTTTTGCTCCGGAGAGTTTGGACAAAAAAAACGTCACCGTAGAATGTATGTTTGGAATGACAATAGTTATGACCACCACCAAGAAAAGAAAACTAATTTTGAACATAAAAGTGGATGAAATTCCTTAGGTGAGATCCGTCGTTCACAAATGATAGTTCATAACCACTACATTCGCCACCGCTACCGCCGTGCCAAACAGAGCCTAAATAGTGTTGCGGGAGAAAAAACTCTATATGTTTTATTAAAGGGGTCTTTTATATATAGAGGACAAAACATAAATGCTAATATTGCTAACCCTCCCCCTCAAGTTGGACGTGTAATGTTAACCATGCTCAACTTGTTCACAATCTGGTCAAATGAATTCTCACTCAATCCTTTGGTGAGAATGTCGGCAAGTTGCTCGTTGGAGGGCACAAAGGGTGTACATATGATTCCTCTTTCAATATTCTCCTTGATAAAGTGTCGGTCCACCTCGATGTGTTTTGTCTGGTCATGTTGAACCGGATTGTGAGCGATACTAATGGATGACTTATTGTCACAATACAGGCGGATGGGTCCCTCTTCCACGAGACCAAGGTCGCTCAATAAGGCCCGAAGCCACAAGCCTTCGCAGACCCCATGGGTCATAGCTCTAAACTCAGCCTCCGCACTAGATCGTGCCACAACCTGTTGCTTCGTGCTTCTCCAAGTAACAAGGTTACCCCCAACAAGAGAGCAATATCCAGAGGTGGATCGCCTATCATCCACAGATCCGGCCCAATCAGCATCAGTATAGACTTCAATCTTTAGGTCGGAACTCGGGGAAAACAAAACTCCCCTTCCAGATGAAGACTTGAGATACCGAAGAATTCTGTGTGCCGCATTCATGTGTCGTGTCTTTGGAGCATGCTTGTACTGACTCACGACACTCACCGCATAGGAGATATCCGGACGAGTGTGAGACAGATATATCAGCCTCCCCACTAACCTTTGGAACCCTGAAATATCTTCAATCCCCTCTCCATCATCACGCCCCAATCGGTGATTTGCCTCAATCGGAGTATCAGCAGGTCTGCACCCACTCATCCACATCTTCTCAAGAAGATCTAACGTGTATTTCTGCTGAGAGAGAAAGATCCCCTGCTTTGATCTTGCAACTTCAATTCCCAAGAAATACTTGGGTTTTCCTAGGTCCTTGACCTCAAACTCTCTGGCAAGCTTCTGTTTCAGATTCTGAATTTCTTCATGATCATCATCAGTTATAACAATGTCGTCAACATACACAATGAGAACAGTAATTTTCCCAAGCCTACGTTTGATGAACAACGTATGGTCAGCATTGCTCTGCGAGTATCCAAATGACACCATCGCCTTATGGAACCGGTCAAACCAAGCTCTTGGGGACTGCTTCAATCCGTATAGAGCCCTTAATAATCTACAAACTTTCCCTTCAGCACCAGCCGGAGTGACGCCAGGAGGAATAGACATAGACCTCCTCCACCAAGTCACCATGGAGGAAGGCATTCTTCACATCCAGCTGCAGAAGATCCCAATTTTTGCAAGCAGCAACAGATACCAATACCCTGATGGTATTCATTTTAGCAACTGGGGCAAACGTCTCCTGATAATCAATGTCATGGGTTTGGGTATAACCCCTTGCAACCAACCGTGTCTTGCATCTCTCAATAATCCCTTGTGGATTCTGTTTCACAGAAAACACCCACTTGCACCCAACAGGTTTTTTTCCATAGGGAAGAGGGACAAGATCCCATGTATGGTTCTTCTCCAGAGCCTTCATTTCCTCAACCATTGCCTCTCGCCACATAGGGACCTTAAGAGCCTGTTGCCATGGCACAGGGATAGAAGAAGTAGCAAGAGAGGAGACAAAGGCCTTGTAGGAGGTAGACAGAGAATCATAAGATACATAATTAGATAGAGGATGGCGGGTACAAGACCGGATACCTTTTCGAAGAGCAATCGGT
The DNA here is from genome assembly GCA_039583875.1 of Platanthera guangdongensis. Lineage (NCBI taxonomy): Eukaryota > Viridiplantae > Streptophyta > Magnoliopsida > Asparagales > Orchidaceae > Platanthera > Platanthera guangdongensis. Next base: position 131,646,649 of record CM077154.1, on the reverse strand, counting down.
AAATCAGAAGATCCTGAGTCAGGATCCACTGACTGTTCTGGCAACATAGCAGGCTCGTGTGTGCTTGTCCTCTTTATACGCCGAGTATATACCTGCAAGGTCGGTGGTGAGGATATAAGAGAGCCCCGAATAGGAGGACTCACTTCCACTGGTAGAGGCTCCCCCTGAAGTGAGGGGTATGGTGGAGGTATGGGCAAAGAAACGGAGGGAACACCCGAGGATGAGGGAGCAGACAGAGGGTAATATGATTCTGATTCACGGAAAGTGACATCCATGCTAACAAACACCTTCCTAGTAGGGGGTGAAAACACTTGTACCCCTTTTGCGTAGGGGAGTAACTAATAAATACACACTTGAGGGCACGAGGATCAAGTTTGGAGGGACGAGGATGATGGATGTGAACAAAACAAGCACAGTCAAACACCTTAGGAGGAAGGCGAGTAGGAGGCACACCAAGCGTATCCAAAGGAGTAGAGTTTCCGAGGACACGGGAGGGCATCCGATTGATGAGGTATGCAGCAGTAAGGACGGCATCTCCCCAATAGAATTTTGGAAGATGCATTGTGGACAATAGGCACCGAGCAACCTCCAACAGATGGCGATTTTTCCGCTCAGCAACGCCATTTTGAGCAGGCGAATACGCACAGGTAGTCTGGTGTAGGATGTCGTGATCAGCAAGGTAGCACTCAAACTGTGAATCCATGTATTCGCGGTCATTGTCACTCCGAAGAATTTTAATGTGGGACTGAAATTGGGTGGAGATCATGGCATGGAATTGTCGGAAAACAGAAAACACATCGCTCTTGTGACGAATCAAATATAACCAGGTAGTGCGTGAGAAACAATCAATAAATGTAACAAACCACGTACAACCGGAAATTGAAGGGACCGAGCAGGGGCCCCAGATATCAGTATGAATAACAGCAAATGGAATAGAACTAGGCAACGAAACATATTTAAATGAAGTACGATGATGTTTGTTGACACTACAGACATCACACACAAAAGACTCAAAAAAACAGCAGACATTGCAGGAAACAATAATTTCAAAACAGAAAGAGAAGGGTGTCCCAGGTGACAGTGCCAGGAGTACAAAGGATGAACAGTGCGGGAATGAAAAGCTACAGTAGAGGAAGCAGCGCCAGAGTCAAGCACATAGAGTCCATTCACCATGCTACCAGAGCCAATCACCTTCCCCGTCGTCAGGTCCTGAAACACACAAGAAGACGGAAGAAATGTCACAGAGCAATGCATGGAGTTGGTCAAATGACTAATTGAAAGAAGATTACGATTAAAGGAAGGCACGTGAAGAACAGAGGACAAGGTGAGGAAGGAGCAGAGGATGGTTCCCTTGCCAGCAATGGAGGAAAGAGAACCATCAGCAATGCTCATCTTATCACGCCCAGAAAGAGGAGTAGAGGAGACAAAACCTGTAAAGGACCCGGTCATGTGATCCGTGGCCCCAGAGTCAATGACCTATTGAGTAGACGGAGAAGAAACAGCAGAGTGAGCACCTGGCAGTCTCGTATGAGCGTAGGAGGAAGAGGCAGAAGGCTCCGTAGAAAGACCATGCATCAGGCGTCGAAGAGCAAGCACCTCATCCGCAGTAAAAACATCAGGGGTGGCAGGGGCATCAGTACTAGAGTAGCCAGGAAAAACATCGGCAGTAGCGTCAGTAAGATGGGCCGCACGGGAGACAACATGATGACCCGAGGAGCGTCCAGAACCACGACCTCCACGAGGCGGGGCACCCCCTCTCGGGGCAGGGAACCCATGAAGCTTGAAGCAGGTATCCCGAGTGTGGCGACTCTTGCCACAGTAATCACAGAGGAGATGATCCTTATCTGAGCTCCTCAACCTGGGATCCCGGGATGGACGAGTGCCAAGAAGGGAGGGGATGGTAGCAGCCAGAGCAGAGCCCTCTGGCACAGGGTCCGGAAGAAGGGTCTGACGACGATCAAACTCCTGCTGCACGATGCTATAGACCTCAGAAAGAGAAGGGATCGGCAGTCGCCCCAGAATCCGAACAGTGATCTGATCAAAGTCGCGGTGCAAGCCATGAAGGAACTCAAATATGCGATTGTGGTCATCTCTGACCCGAACCATCGCCTCATCAACAGGACTAACAAAGACAAGAGGATCAAAATGATCATACTCTTGATAAAGCTGAGTGAACTCTAAGTAATACGCTGAAGGAGGACGGTCACCCTGACGGAGTAAGCTGATCTGGCGGCGAAGCTGAAAGATCTGAGCAGCATTGCCGCGGAGAGAGTATGTAGACTTTGCACGGCACCAAATAGCAGAAGCACTGTCAAGAAAAAGATAGTTGCGGGCAATGGACTCTTGCATCGAGTTGATTAGCCAAGACATGACCAAGGAATTCTCAGATTCCCACTGCGTCCATTCAGGAGAAGTCCTATCAGATTCCGGCATGTGGCCGGAGACATAGCCAAAGAGATGCCGACTTTTAAGCGCCAGAGTAATAGAACGGGACCAAGAGAGATAATTGGATTCATCAAGTCGGATAGTAGTTATCTGAGAGGTATTGTGATCGGTGGTTCCACGGTAGAATACCGACGAAGGAGGACCAGCAGAAAGAGGGGCCGGAGTACCACCGGTAGAGGGAGAGAGAGAATCCGCTCCACTAGATCCCATAGCACAGGAATAGAAATCCTGAAAGAAAGAGCAAGCCGGAATAGAAATCCGGAAAGGGAGGAAACCCAAGAAATTAGTGTATCAAGAGGCAAATGGAACCAGCCATCCAAGCATCACAAGGGCAGGAGGCGCCGGAGGAAGCAAGAGCACTATTCTGGCGCCATTAGAAGAGGTCGCGGGCGACTGGACGGCGACTGGACGGCGAGTGGGAGAGCGAGCGGAGTGGGCGACTGGACGGCGGCGGGCTGGCGAGCGGAGTGGGTGACTGGACGGCGGCGGGCTGGCGAGCGGAGGACGCGACTGGACGGCGAGCGGGAGAGCGAGCGGAGCGCAGGCGAGCGGAGCACTAGCGCTAGCGGGAGAGCGGCGGGCTGGCGAGCGGAGAACGCGAGCGGGAATTTAGGGCACGGGAAATGAACCTGGCTCTGATACCATGTTGCGGGAGAAAAACTCTACATGTTTCATTAAAGGGTCCTCTATATATAGAGGACAAAACGTAAATGCTAATATTGCTAACAAATAGAGATGGGGGTTACAAAAAAAAGTGAGTCGTTTGTTCAAAATAAGTACAAAGGATCCTTATAGCCGACACCACTATAGTGGGATAAAGGCTTGAGTGTTGTTGTTGTTGTTGGTTGGTTGGTGAAAATAAGAGAGTTTCAAAAGGCCATTCAGCTGATATTAATCTCATTTAGGCTTCATTTGGTTTAGCGGTGGCGGGAGGAGCAAGCGGGTCCAAACGGAGCTTTCGAACCGGAGGGGGGGAGGTGGGGTCAAAACGGAGCGGTGTGTGTGGGGGGGTGGGGGGCGCGTTTCCTCCTTGTTGCGGGTGCAAACGAAACAAACGGAGACGGAATTTTGTTTGGTTACCCTCAGTCCGGTGGCGTTTGCTCCAAACGCCGCCCGAAAACGCTAAATCAAATGAAGCCTTAATACTCATTAAAACTAAACTTAAATTTTAATTTAAGAAATTATAATTTCAGAAATTGTTAAGTTAAATATGCAAATTAAAATAATTCTTTAATTTCAAAGCTTGCCCTAACTACCATACTACCTAGTTTGATGGACCTTTGTATCCAAGGTCTTGCTGGTCGGTCATACCAATTGCCAACAAGCCGTAAAAACGAGTGCAAGTTAACATGTAGGAAAACATGACGTGCGCTTTCAAAGTTAAATACTAAAAATAAATATACTAAGGATGCGCCTCAGGTTGCATCAGACATGCTCCTAGACCCCTGGTGTAGAGCAAACCACTGATATTCTTACCAAAGCCTTATCGCAATCACTAAATTTTCAGTTCTTGTTCAAGCTTGGTTCCGACAACTTGTATGCTCCAGTTTGCGAGTGAGTGTTGAATAATTTGTAAAAAAGGACTCACTTAATAGACTCATGTAAAAGCCCTCTTAGAGATTAATCCCACACCGTAGGATGGTGTTTATGCTCTCCTTTATCCTCTTATATATATGTACAAGTACTTATGGTGTATTCATGGAAGATTTTTGAGAAATTAGCAAAAATCTATTTTTCTCTCTTATGTTGCATTTCTCTACAGAAATAACTATTTTAATTATAAATATTACATTCAATTAGAAACCCCAAAAATAAAAAGAGGAACTCCTTTTCATTATAATCCACGGTCGATTCCTCATTGGAAACTATTAGAAAAGTCCATGTAAAGAGCTCATTATTTGGCCCATTTTTTATTGTTTTCTTTCTCCTCTTCTTAGTCTCACATCTTGTATAGGATTTCTTCTCACCTTCTCTCTCCTATATATTTGTATTCCCTTATTGTGTTTGGTAACACAAACAATACATACAAGTTTTGAGCTCTTTCTACAAGGTATCAGAGGGAGGTTCCGGTAATCGGCGGTTTCCCTCTTTCTAACCGCCCAGACCGCCACCCTCTCCTGTCCACAACCTGTTCTGCGGACTATCCCTCTCAACCCGCTTTTTATTCGCGGATAGTCCTTCGGTTCTCCTCGCCGGTCTCCCTACGGTCTTCTCTCTTCTAACCGCACTAGTTCTCTCCCGGCATCCTCCCTCCCTCTGGCTCTCTTTTTATAGCTCTCCACCCTCTGCCAAGTGGGCCCCGCCTTCTCTCGCTAGTCGCTCGGTCTTCCTGCGCTAGCCGCTGTCGGGTCTTGCTGCTTGATTTCTCCTACTCGTGGCCTTTTCTTCCCGCGCTAGCCGCTGTCTGGTCTTGCCGCTCGAGTTCTCCTACTCGCGGCATTTTCTTCTCGCGGCTTCTCCTAACCGCTGTCTTCTCTTTGCCGCTCGTGTTCTCCTACTCGCGGCCTTTTCTTCTTGCGGCTTCTCGTTCTCGCTGGTTCTCCTTGTCGCTCGAGTGTCTTCTCCTTTTTTCTTCCCGCTCAGTCTCTCCTTTCCCGCTGCGACCTCTCTTGTCGCTCCTTCTCTGGCCGTTAGTGTGCTCATTGTGACCGTGTGGTTTGTTTCTCCGCACTCAGGTCGCGGCCTCCCTTTCTCTCTCTTGCTCTCTGTTGTTCTTGTCGCTTTGACTACCCGCTGCGGCCTCTCGCGTAACCGCGCGGGCTTGTCGTGCAAGAGTGCTCTCTCGCGGCGACCTCTTCAACCCGAGGCGTCCTCGTCAACCCGCGGCGACCTCTTCAAACCACAGCGCCCTTTCCTGCTCGCTGCGGCCTCTCTGGTCTCTATGAGCTCCTCCGTTGACTCCACCGGCTAGGCGGCTAACCCCTCTGCAGATCGCCCGGCTAACCCCTCTGCAGATCGCCCGGCTAACCCCTCTGCAGACCGCCCGGCTCCTCCTCCTGACCTCCGCGATGAGCTGCGGATCACCACCATTTCCCTGTCTGGAAAGAAGAATTTCATCTCATGGGTGCACTCGGTTCGCCGAGTTCTTCAGGCCAAGGGCTTTGTACTTCGTCTCACTCAGGGACCTCCTTCTCCTCCTACCGACGACTGGCTGCGCAACGACGGTCGCGTTCAGACGTGGCTCCTCAATTCCTTGGAGGATGAGCCCTATCAGATGGTCGTGTATCATGAGACGGCCAACGCTATATGGAATGAGCTCCACTCCTTATACTCGGGCAAGGACAGCTTCCAACACCTCTATGACATTATTACTGATCTTCAGGCTCTCGACGCTGGCAGAACTGCGGACATGACCTCGTTTGTTGCTCGTGCTAAGACTCTTGCGGAGGCCTGGATCCAGCATCAGCCATCTAACAATGATCTTGTTGCTCGGCGAGCTCAAAAGGAGGCCGTCTGCATTGTTATGATGATGGATCGTGTCCCGCCACACCTTCAGAGTATCCGGGCTCAGTTTCTGGCTTCGGTCACTACTCCTTCCTTATGTGATGTTTGTTCTATGCTCCTTCAAGTGTCACCGCCCCCAGATACTTTGGCACCCTCCTCTCAATCCCTTCTCCAGCAGAACCTTCCCCCCTTACTTTCCCCACCGACTTCTGCTCGTGGTGGACGTTCGAGCTACCGCAGAAGGGGGCGTGGTAGTCGTGGCCACCCAAAGTGTTCCTATTGCGGCCGGGACATCCACACTGAGGCAGTTTGCTACAAGAAACATGGCTACCCTCCTCGTCTGACTGTTGTTGTTGCAGCTGAGGGCTCCTCTGCCACAAGTACCGGCCTTGAGGCCGTTCGCCTCCATCTACAGCAACTACATGGGCTGCTCAGCCCTCCATCTGCTTCTGTTGCCTCCACCTCCACTGCAGGTATTGCATGTTTTTCCTCCAGTCCACGCTGGATCTTGGACTCGGCTGTCACTCATCACATCACCTCGTTGTGGTCGCACAAGCAATCGGATGCTCCTCATTGAAGTGCATCACCGTGGCTAATAGGGAGACTGTTCCAGTCTCCGGCTGCGCTGACCTCTCCCTCAACCCCTCAATCTCTCTTCGCTCGGCTCTTTATGTTCCGAGCTCCCCGTTTAATTTACTTTCTGTTGATCGTCTTACTAATGATATGAATTGCTCTGTTACATTCACCTCTTCTGTTTTTTTAATACAGGATCGGCGAACGCGAATTACCATTGGTAGGGGTCGACTGCAAAACGGGCTCTACCTTCTCGATGCCTCTCCTACCGTCCTCTCCTCCATCTCCTCCGTTGATTGGCATCGCCGTCTTGGGCATGCCCCTCTGCCGGTCCTCCAGAAGGCGCTTCCTGATGTATCTCTTCCTCCCTTTCAGTGTGATTCCTGTATTTTCGGCGAGCAACCGCGTTCTTCCTTTTCCGCACATTGTACTCGGAGCTCGGCACCTTTTGATTTACTGCACTCCGATGTTTGGGGTCCTTTCAAAATTACTAGTATTTCTGGTTATCGCTACTTTATCACCTTTATTGATGATTATTCTCGCACGACGTGACTTTACTTACTTCGTGATCACTCTGAACTTCCTCGCATGTTTCGGGCTTTTGTGCTAGAGACACGTACGCAATTCTCCACTACCATAAAGACGTTGTGCACCGATAATGCTCGCGAGTATATTAGCCACGAATTTGCAAATCTGTGCGCGGAGTTCGGTATTATTCATCAGACATCCTGTGCTTACACCCCCCAGCAAAACAGCGTTGCCGAACGGAAGAACCGACACCTGCTCGACGTTGCCCGCTCCCTCATGCTTCACATGCATGTTCCCAAAGTTTACTGGAACTTTGCGGTCTCCACTGCTTGTTTCGTCAATCAACTATCTCCCTTCCTCTGTTATCCACCATGCCACTCCGTCCAGCCTCCTATTTCCCTCTGCTCTGGCCTCCCTCTCACACCCAGAGTCTTTGGATGCACCTGCTTCGTCCACCTTCTGGATCCGTCCACGGACAAGTTAGATCTTCGGGCGGCTAAACATATTTTCGTCGGATATTCCCGTACTCAGAAGGGTTATGTGTGTTATTCTCCGGTTACCCGGAAGGTATCTGTGTCCGCTGATGTTACCTTCCGGGAGGATCAACCTTTCTTCTCTCCTCCTCTACCACCGACCCCACTACCGTCATCCCTCCCACGACCTGTCATCCCCGTTACGACACCTCAACCACCGGTCCCACCTGCTCCTGCGCCCTCTCGGCCGCTTGTTATCCGTTTCTACACTCGTCGTCGTTCCGGTTCCGTTGCCCCTCTGCAGTCGGCCTCGACCTCGGCTACTCCGCGCCCTACTGATCAGGTACCGGCCTCCACTGCTCATCCTCTGGCAAACTATGTCTCCTTGCATCGTCTTTCTCCCCACCTTCACATATTTGCTACTTCTCTTTCCTCAATTTTGGTCTCTAATTCTGTGCAGGAGGCACTCCAACATCCTGGATGGCGGGCTGCCATGGAGGAGGAAATGGCTGCTCTCTGGGCCAACCAAACATGGACTCTCGTACCCCTTCCTTCAGATCAGAAACCGGTTGAGTGTATGTGGGTCTTTGACATCAAACATGCTGCTAATGGGACGAATGACCGTCTGAAAGCTCGTCTGCTGGCTCGTGGCTTCACCCAACAACAGGGACTCGACTATGAAGAAATTTTTTCTCCGGTGGCCAAACTCAACACCGTTCGAGTCCTCATCTCTGTGGTTGTCCATCGTCGGTGGCCCTTACTCCAACTGGATATTAAGAATGTCTTTCTGAATGGCGATATCCAGGAAACAGTTTATATGCAGCAACCTCCCGGGTTTGAGACCACGGGGGAGTCTCGGGTCTGTCGTCTTATGAAGGCCTTGTATGGTCTCAAACAATCCCCATGGGCATGACTTGAGAAGTTCGGTAAGGCCCTTCGGGAGGTGGGTTTTATTCGGAGCTCGGCAGATTTCTAATTGTTCACTCGTCACCGAACAACGGGAACGGTTCTTCTATTAGTATATATACGTTGATGATATCATAATTACAGGAGACGACTCGAAAGGAATACAAAATGTCAAACTACATCTGAGCTCCGTATTTCAAACAAAAGATCAGCGGCTCCTTCGATACTTTTTGGGTCTTGAGGTTGTCAGACGGCCAGATGGTCTTGTCCTCTCTCAGCGGAAGTACTGCCTCGACCTCCTTCATGAAGCAGGCTATTCAGGTTGTAAGCCGATTGACACCCCAATGGATGTAAATCACAAGTTGTGTGCTTAGGCATCTGACTCAGATCTTCTACTCCAGAATCCGGAATATTATCGTCGTCTCATTGGAAAATTGATCTACCTCACGGTAACCAGACCAGATATTTCCTTCGATGTTGGTATTGTCAATCGGTATATGCATTCATCTAGAAGATCTCATCTTCAGGCCGTTGAACGCATTCTCAGATACCTTAAAACGGCTCCTGATCAAGGACTGGTATACAAAACCTTATCTTTAGCTCCAACATTGGTGGCATATTCTGATGCTGATTATGCTAGTTCCCTTGATGATCGACGGTCAACCAGTGAGTATTGCACATATTTTGGGGGACATTTGATTACCTGGCGAAGCAAGAAACAAGCGGTCGTTGCTCGATCATCAGCTGAGGCAGAATACCGGGCAATGACATCGGTGGTTTCAGAACTGACATGGCTTGAGAGTCTCCTTACCGATCTGTGTGTAAAGCTCCCTTCCCCAGCTCTCCTCCTCTGTGACAGCCAAGCTGCTATACATATAGCCAAGAACCAGTCTTCCACGAGAGAACAAAACATATTGAAGTCGACTGTCATTTCATCCGGAAAAAGGTTCAAATGAAGAAGCTCGAACTGAAGCATGTTTCGGGGACTGAACAAGTTGCTGATGTGCTCACAAAGGCTCTTTCCAGTACCCTCTTCTATCAGTGCTTGTCCAAGCTTGGGGCATACGATTTGTACGCTCCAGCTTGCGGGGGAGTGTTAGAAAAGCCCGTGTAAAGAGCCCATTATTGGGCACATTTTTTATTGTTTTTCCTTCTCCTCTTTTTAGTCCCACATCTTATATAGGATTTTTTTTCGCCTTCTCTCTCCTATATATTTGTATTCCCTCATTGTATTTGGTAACACAAGCAATACATACAAGTTTTGTCTTTCTACAGAAACCCCACCTTTATTTAAGGGCTTTAATATCCATGTATTAAATATGATCTTTGTAAACTATCCGGCTTTTAGTAAAACAAAGCCGGATCTTTGTACACTATTCAGCTTTTAGTAAAAGAAAGCCTGTCATTCTCTTTATAAAATCTTCCAGCACCACGTGAAAGCTAGCTTGGACAAATTTGGGAATAGAGAATTCATTTCTCTATTTCTCAAAGGTCCAGCCCGTTTTGCCCTCCCTCGCGAAGCCATTCCCGTTCCGACTCCTAGACCCCTCGCCAGAACTCCCCTCTGTCGGTCAGCGTCACCTACGTCTCCAGCGGCCAGTCCTGCATTTCTGGATGATTATGACGCGCCTTTCGTAGGTCCCGTCACTCCAGCTACAGGAAGACCAAAGATGACGGGCACCACAACTTTTCTTGTGGTTTTCTTCATATGGAGAATTCAACCGATCTCCTTTAACTGTTTGTTATGCGTTGCCTATGGTATACCGCTTACCCCTCCTTGCTCACTTGCAAATTATTTTAATTTTATGCTCAAGTTTACTGATCATAAAAATGTCAGAGCTTACCAAAATTACTACTTGTCTGTTTGTCGATAATTAGAAATAATGCTTGTTCTTTCATTTTTATTTCTTGCATGCCTGTGGAATGTCAAGTCATATTAAATCTACGTTCGATTGATAGATATTACCGCTCGTTTGCAGCTCTAAGTCAGTTATCGCAAGTTACTGCTTGTGAAATTCTCGCTTGCGACGCAAATTTTAAAAGATCTCATGTCCAACTTTTAAAATATAAATTCGGAGATTTTCGAATACATCACAAACCAAGCCCCTTCCAGGTCATCCAGACGGCCAGCCATCCCCTGCCCTCATACAACCTAGTGAATACCTCTCCCTACCCTCCACATCAAGTCCGAACAAGTGTAGTCCCTTCGCAACCCTATCAAGTCTATAGCCCGACCATTCTCCTGTCCAACAACACTCACGTAGATATATGCATCCTCCTAAGAGTCATCGCCATTCTTACGGCCATCAGATTTCCATCTCCAACATTCCTCGCATTCCCAATGTGTGAGTTCATTATTTTGGTGTCTTTTCCACTTATCATTGTACGGATTGAGATATTGATATGATTATGAATGTTTGTGCTTCTTGGTTGTTTCGTTCTGTGATTACGCATTGATTTGCGGGGCTTATACTAATGGAGCATTCCATTAAGACGCTCCATTGACTACATACTTTTTGTTGTAATCAATTGTCCTAACTGTATAAGTTACTTGTGTTTTTTGTATTGTTTGCAAAGTTTGTTGGATCACCCCACATACATGCATCACCCTAGGTTATATAAAATTTTTTATGGTACTATGCCTAGGGTTTGCATCATCCAGAGGTCCACTTGCACATCCCTGCCATGCGTCGTTAAGAGTATACTAAAAGTAGGAAATGAGCATATTAGATAATTAGATAGAAAAGCATCAAAATAATATAAAATGCGTAGACATAAGTCACAAGTTAACATGGACAAATTGTTGAAAATATTTTCCAATTAATAAGTTTAACACCGCATGTTGATGGATGAAGAAGATTGTGAATGGAAAATGACAGATTCCTAATGCCCAAGATCAAATGGTTGGAATAAGGTTGATGATGATGAAGATGATAAATACCAATACATACCAATCAATGTATTCCATCATCTAATGCATAATGAAAAGCATGACAAAGAAATGAATAGCACAAGTCTAGACAGTATAAGAGATAGCAGAGAGTATGTCCACAGAAAGCATAAATAGCAAACCTGATGGGTTACATCTCGCGGTTGCAGCTTGCTCTCTCCCGGTTTATAATCCATCGGAATCCAACTCCGTTTGCTTGGAGGTATCAAACTCGGTTCCCACGTAACAAAGTAAAGATCTCCATCAAGATCACTCCCAGAAGCCTCATTGGGATGAGGCCTATCTCCCTTCTGCGGAAACACCAAACAATCAACAAGGTGATGCAGTTCAGGCACGTCAACCGCTTCGAGAACCCGCACATCCCCGGGATGAAGACAGGGATTCTTAGCAACTACGACGGTATCCACAACAATACTTCTCTCTTTCTTCTTCGCCAAAAATCTAGACCCCTTTCTTAAGAAGCAGTTCTCCAGTGAGGGAGTAGACACCTGGATAAAACACTGACCCTGTTCCAGTATCCCAAGTTCATCCAAGCACCCCATCAACCACCTTCCCTTCGGTACAAATATTCTGGCCTTCGACAGAAGATCGTGTAGCTGTGCAGCTCGAACACACAGCAGCATATCTTTCAAATGGGGCTCAGTCTGCGGCTTAAACCCTGCAGCCAGCATCATCGCAGCTGTGTTGCCCTGCTCAAGACAGGAAGTGGTCAAAACCTCAAGTGCAACAGTACTGTCCTCAAACATCTGATCAAGTTTATAAATCATTTCTTCCTGCATTGTTGAAAACACAGTGTCAGGCACATCCAAGGATGAGAGTAGTGTCACAATTTGTCTGTTGAGATAGCCTGGCTGGAAATGAGTCCATGAAGCAATCTCCAACACAGTATGGTTGGAGACAAATTTATTCATGCTTTCTCTGAGTGAGAGACGAATGCCATCGCCTTTCCCAGGCCAAACAGCTACCACCCCCTTGCAGCCAGCATATCGAATTTGGTACGCAGAAGGGGGATTGTCCGTCAAGTGCAGCATCTCGGAAACCTCCATTGCCAGTTCGGGAGTCAGCTTCCCGATGCCATCGGAGAAGACATACCCGTTCCTCTTGATATCCTCGAGATAAAAATCAACTTCACCCGGCAGCACATTCACGGTAGCATATGTAGAGGAGAAGCACTGGCCCATTCGTGCTGCGTACTTCGCCACATTCTTATTGGTGAATTTCCCCATCCATTTCCGATGGATGCCGCAGTTACATTCCTATGAGTATCATCAGCGAAGAACCAGGCTGATTGATCCCTTAGTTGATTCGATGAGAATGCGAGGAAGGAGTATCTCCTGCCGCACAACTCAAAGCCTTCGCAGATTTTCTTTACCCTCCTGAATACGGTGGTCTTCTGTGGAAAGCCGTTTAAGGTCAGCATGCGAACAATCGGAGCGACGTAATAGTTGAGCACATTGGAATTCAGCTGATGCATTGATTCATCTGTAAAGCTAACTCGTAGAAATCTATCTCCCACGTGCTTGTATTCACGAAGAATGCGGTTAGAAACCTCCACCTCCGGCGGAAGGCAATGTGCTTTTGTAGGAGTGATTACCAGCCTCCTCATCTCCGCATTTCCCTCAGCAATCTTCGGGCCTTTCGCGATCTTCGGATTTCTAGTCATCCAGTCCTGCACAAGCTTCAGTCTCTGATACGGATCGAAGAGGGGCGTTTGTAAGCCCAGATGTGCCTCAAAGCCGCATCGTTCAACGCATCGTCATGGCTTCTCAGCAAGTCGAAAAATTTGTCACTGAGTTGGTGTTGGTTGATGATCCCCTTGTGAAGAACTGCATTAACCATGAACAGAGTGCCAAAACTGATGCCTTTTATAGCATGAATGCAGAAGAAGCAATCGTCTGTGGGAACACCGAATCCCGGCTCGTCGCGAACACTGAGAGGTATTTTTGGTAGAGATTCTGATATTCTGTGATCCTTCAGATAAGCCAGTGCCCTATCCAACTTGGCACCAAATCGAGGAGAAATCAGAACACGGAAGGAGCTGCAGCGGCCAATGGCGCAGCTCGGCGTGAAATCGGTGGTTCGTATCCACGGATCCTCGTCGTCTAACAGGCTGAAGGGGACTGATTCATAGATGTCATCATCGGCCGTGCGGTAGTAGAGCAATGGGGAGGAGGAAAAACGGAGGAGGGTGAAGGGCGCCCGGCTTTCCAGGTTCTAACATCATCCAAATCCCTCACGAAAAACTGCATCTTAAAATCGCACTTAATGGTGATATTTTCCCGGGTATCTTTGCGGGAGAAGGTGATGTCGTAGGAGAAGATAAATTTGACGCATCCGTCGAACGGATCAATGATGAATTCGCCGGAGGGGCATTTCCAGGCGACGAAAAACTCGTCGCGAGTGACGTGGGTGCCGATTTCAATGCCGACGGAAGAGAATTTGAAGGGCTCGATTTTGCAGCGGCGCTGCGCGCGCTGGCTGCTCTCGGCGCAGGAATTGATGCGGAGGGCGACGCCGTCGAGAAAAAGATTGGATCGTCCGTCGGCGTCGACGATGCGCTTCGCGGTGCCGGGGTTGGCGAAGTGCACGAATGCGTGCGGTGTGGCGACCTTGGCGGCGGATCTGTCTGCTGAGAAACTCCGGTGAGTGAGTCCCTCGGCATATCCGGCACTGTAATCGGGAAAGAAATCGGGCGGCGTCGACGTCTTCTTGACGCGGCAGCGCCATACGACGCCGGCGTTGAGTTCGAGGAAGTCGGTTAGCTGCTTCGCGCCGACGGATTGATCGAATCCGCCGAAGCTGACCTGAGATCCCTCGAGTTCTTCTTTAGGTTTTCTCCCGGCGGATCGCCTTCGCAGTGACAACATGGCGAAGGAGGAGCGTGCAAAGATGGAGTATATGTAAAGAAAGGGGTTGATAGGGTTTCAGTTGGTGGGGTGAAGTCCGATCATCTTGAAATGGAGATACAGAGGAAAGCTTTTTAGGAGCTTCCTGGCATTTGGGGGAGCGATTGGTGAAGACGAAGCATCCGCACTAGACTGAACTGCGGGACTGGGATCGGATAGGCGTGAAAGAACCCGAAATATATTTTTCAGATTCGGTTCAATTATTAATAGAATCTTTGAATATTTTTTCTTAAAATACGTGTAATCATGTAGGAGTCTTTTTGTGCAGTCGGGACAGTACACTACCTTCAATTTTCATGACTCTGTTCACTTCCTGCGTTTGAATAATATAAGGCAATAATGTTATTAGCAGTCCAATAAAAATTAAGACTGTATTTGGTTCGGCGTTTCGCCGCTCAGTTTGGGGCAAACGCCGCCGGAAGGCGGGTAAACAAATGAACTTCTGACGGCGTTTACTTTGTTTCCACCGGCCCGCCTTGAGAAACACCCCAAAAAGCTCAGTTTGAAGCAGTCATCTCCCCCCTCTGGTTCCAACAATCTGTTTCCACCCGCCGGATCGACCCGCCACCACCGATCCAAATGAAGCCTAAATGTAGTTCATTCCTATTCGCCGAAGTGTTATTAAGGCTTTGTTTGGGCTCTTTGGGGGGACTTATTTTTACCGATCAAACGGCTACGATCGTATGAACCAGACTTTAATTAAGTCCTGATTTATGCGGTCGTAACAGCTTAACTGATGAAAATAAGTCCCCACAAACGAAGCCTAAAACTACTAAGGCTTCATTTGGTTTAGCGGTGGCGGGTGGATCCGGCGGGTGGAAACGGAGAGTTCGAAACGGAGGGGGGAGGTGGCTGCTCCAAACGGAGCTTTTTGGGGCGTTTCTCAAAGTGGGCGGGTGGAAACGGAGCAAACGCCGCCGGAGGTTCATTTGTTTATTCTCCGTCCGGCAGTGTTTGCCCAAAACGGAGAAGTGAAACGCCCAAACAAATAGAGCCTAATAGTCGTTTTGTGTGTTTTTAAAACCGTGAAGTCCCGTTGTAAGACCGCTAATATAATGATGAAATTATCAACAATGTATATTATTGATAGCATAAAGAGAATAAACTCGGAAAGAAATTAAACCAGTTATTTATTGCTAGTAATTAATTTTATATTACTTCAAAAGCGAATATTTTGAGCAAGTTGTATTAATTAGATATGAATTGAATGGAGGGATGCATTCTCAAATATTAATCGAATTAAGATGAACTCTTTCATTAAAATGAAGTATATGGTTCTATAAATTAATTGTTTAGTATTTAGTAATGTTTACTGATATAATATAAGAATATATGTGGGAAAAATTATGAAGTGTGTGGGAAAAATTATGAAGTGTGGGAAGAACCAACTAGATCTGTTCGATTCGGCTTTAGTTCTATATCTTAGACACATGGGTTGATTTCGGCTCGCAAAAATCAAAACCGAATAAAATCAAAACCGAATCAACATGGATCGGTTCTCAATTTTGGATGAAACCAATTCAAACTGACCCGAGTCACACCTCTAACATTTGCAACAAATTAAAATTCATCTAATTGAGTGTCTCATTAGTCAATTATTGGTTCATAATACATCCTCTAAGATCAGACAATTTGCGACATTGGCCTCCCTCGGCTCATCAATAGTATACTGAATAATTTCCATTTATTATGCTCATTCGAGAACAAAGTCTTCGGGTAGGCCAAAGTGTGGACTGTAAAGAAGAAGTGCAAAGACATAAAATTGTTGATAATGAAGTGTGTTACATTTGTTTTTTTGTAATTTCTTCATTCACATTGTAATTTCTTCATACAAGCAATATAATATAAGAATCAAAAAATAAAATTGTGTCGTTATATGTATATTTTTAGGACGATGTGAGTTGCAAAATACCAAGTAACAAAGTTTTGTGACATTTTACCTCAGACGAGGCCGAAGAGAAATGAATGAATGTGTTTGACTTGCATCTTGCAGCCGAACAGAATAGTTGACCGATTCAATTTATGAGTCTCAAAATTTTCAAATAATTGATTTTTGCCCAATTCCAAATCTTCGTTTCTTGGAATTCCAGCGAAATGAGTGAGGCTTATAGTCTTATATATCATTATGTGTCATTCAACTGGTAGATAAGTAAGGCTCTGTATGGCAAGGTGGCGGCGGTCATAAACGCATGGGTTAAACCGTCATTCGTTAAGGATCACCTAACAAACATCATCCATTTGAACATAAAAGTGGATGAAGTTTCTTAGGTGGGCGTTAACGAAAGACAATTTAACTCTCATGTTCATGACCAGCACCACCGTACCAAACAGAGCCTAAAGTACGAGAAAATTTCAAATAAAACGGCATGAATTACTTCCGCGCACAAATAAGTGCAGAAAAATGAAGCAGACAACACGAATAGCAATGAATAAAACAAGGAGGCTGCACAAGGGATTGCGATTCGCAGAGATGCTTACAGAAAGCTCCGTACAAGATGCCGTTAACATATGCGGAGAATTTCTCGAGGAGAGCTTGAAATATGAAGGGAAACATGGAGAGCACTAGAGCAGACAACTCTAAATGATCTACTTCTGAACTTGCATCCTCTTGTCCCTTATCGGAAGGGGAACGGGTTTCTGCGCCTCGTGCGGGTGCTCCGGCCCTTCGTAGACTTTAAGGTGGGTAAACAAAGCCCTTCCCAGCTGCAAGTGAAAAAAAATGTATAAAATCTAAGGTGTAAGCTTATGTTTACATATTGTGTGCTTGTTTTCTCTTTCCCTTTAACCAATAATAGGCTTGTTATGTTATTGATTATCATTATCAATAGACTTGGCCCGCCTATTTAGAGCTGACGTTATAAATTTCTTAGTATTCTCTCATTTATACCGCACTCAACTTAGATATTAATAATTTTTCAAGTAGAGAAAAATCGAGATCCACTAAACAGAGTGGGCCCAATTGTGGTTATATTAAGGCTGCGTTTGGAGCAGCTTATCGCAGCTTATTTGCTCCGTTGAGGTTGGACAAAAACGTTATTGTCATAAAATGTATGTTTGATATCACAAATGTTACAAAAAAGAAACTAGTTTGAGGCATAAGATTTTGGCACGACAATGACATTTTTGTCCAACCTCACCGGAGCAAATAAGTCGCGATAAGTCGCGCCAAACGCAGTCTAAGGCTCTATTTGGCGCGGTGGCGGTGGCGGCCACGGATGTGGTGGTTATCAACTGTCATTCGTGAACGTCCAACCTCGCCTAAGGAGCTTCATCCACTTTTATGTTCAAAATAACTTTTTTTTTTGATGGCGGTCATAACCGTTGTCTGTCAAATATAAATTCGATGACGGTGGCATTTTTGTCCAAACTCACCAGAGCAAAAACACCACGCCAAACCGATCCTATGGCTCCGTTTGGTTGGCGGCGGCGCTCGTGAACGTGATGGTTATAAACCGTCTTTAGTGAACGTCCGACCTCATCTAAGGAACTTCATTCCCGTTTATGTTCAAAAACTTTCTTTTCTTGGTGGCGGTCATAACCATTGTCATGTCAAACCTACATTCTATGGCAATGACGTTTTTGTCCAAACTCACGGGAGCAAAAACACTGTGCCAAAAAGAACCTAAGGCTCCGTTTCGCACGGTGGGGGCGCTCATGAATGCGCTGGTTATGAATTGTCGTTCGTGACTCCCCGACATCACCCAAGGAACTTCATTCCCTTTTATGTTCAAAGCTAGCTTTCTTTTCTCGGTGTTGGTCATAAATGTTGTCACGCCAAACAAACATTTTATGGTGATGGCGTTTTTGTCCAAACTCACCAGAGCAAAAACACAACACCAAAAGGACTCGAAGTCTCCGTGATATATCCTTATTGCATCGTACTTTTGACGCATTTCTATATTGTAATCACTCAATCTTAGCTCTAGAATTTGCATTATCATTTGTATCCACGTGTTCTTCTGAATTATAGATCCAAGATACTTAAAAATATCACACTTACAATGTTACGCATATATTTATCTTCTTATAAGATGGATGCACAAAGGCTCCATTTGGCGTAGCATTTTTGCTCCAGTGAATTTGGACAAAAACACTACCGTCGTAAAATATATGTTTGACATGACAATGGTTATGACCCCCGCTAAGAAAAAAACTATTTTTCAACATTAAAGACGACCATCACCGACACCCCCAAACGAAGCCAAAAACATATCTACATTTTTCTAGCTTTTAGACTATGGTAATGTTGCTCTCTTACCTTGATGTTAATAATGGAACCCTTATAAAAGGCGCGATCAAGTAGATTTTTCCTTAATATGAATCATTTTAGCACTCATTTATACCATACTAAATTATCATAAATTTTTTAATGAAAAATTGAGATTCATGACATCATTGTCCCAATTACATAATGTTTTGGATGCATTTTTCTATTTTAATCATCTAACCTTACTCTATAATTTCTATTTTCATTTGTATCCTCGCTCTTACGAATAATAGATCCGAGAGATTTTCGCTCATCACACTTACACATCTAATTATTTTTTAATAAGTTGGATGGATATTTGTTAATATCACGGCCACCAAATTTATACATCCAACGGTTGGCATTCTTCTACTAATTGTAAACCCTCTGTCTTCCAAAACAATTAAAGAATTTCTCTAACTTTTTAATTATTGTTATGTTTATAACTGAACCCATAAAAAAGGTGTGATGAAAGTAGATGTTTCCTTACCCTCCCTTTGGGAAGCATGCCGCGGACAGCATGCTCGATAATTCTTTCTGGAATTCTTCGCTGGAGTTGGTCAAATGTTTCTACCTTCAAACCACCCGGCCTTCCAGAATGCCGTCGGTATAGCTTCTGTGTTCGTTTCTTACCAGAAACCGCAACTTTTTCTGCATTAATCTGTATCGGTGCAGACGTAACAGTTGAAACTCAACATAGCCATTGTATAAAGATCTAAAAGTTCAGCAGAAAATGATAGAGCGTATTGTTGAAATAAATCTAAGATCTAACAAGCATTTTGCAGGAAGAAAAGAAAAGAATGAGGGAAGAAGAAGATGGAACAGTAGCTTCAATTCATACGGCATGCCAGCCAAAAGCATAAAAAGGTTCTACAGCAGATAAAAGTCCAGGGAAAAGACAAAACGACACACATAACAGCAAACAAGTCAAAAGGAAAAATAACTCCCATTACCTAGATTAGATAATATATATGCATGTATGTATAAATGTATACGGTTGTAAATTGTATACATATATAAGATATATCTATATTCTAACACCCCCCCCCCCCTAATCTAGGTCATGGGTTTTTAGGTCTTCTTCTCCGCCTTTGCTGGTGACGCCTAGTCCAATTCAAAACTTCAGGAACTTCTCCGCCTGAAGGGTCTTTGTCATTCCATCAGCAATCTGCTCATTTGTGTTGCAATACTTTACCTATATTTCTTTTTCTTCAAGCAATTCCTGTTGAAAGGGGGGCCCGGCCCATCTTAGGTAACCCGGGATGACAGCCCACAACCCGACTGCAGTCGGTGCAATCCAACCAAATCTCTCGGGGCCCACAGCTTGGGGATAGTCCGCAAAGGCTGTTGAGGCCAGGGCTTGATCCCGGGACCTCCTTTATCAGGTAAATATCTCAAGTCCTGATACCCAACTGTGTTGCAGCTCAGTTGGGTATCAGGACTTGAGATAGTTACCTGATAAAGAACGTACCGGGATCAAGCCCTGGCCTCAACAGCCTTCCCGGACTATCCCCAAGCTGTGGGCCCCGGGAGAATTGGTTGGAGTGCACCGACTGCAGTCGGGCTGTGGGCTGTCATCCCGGGTTACCCAAGATGCCCCCCCCCCCCTTTCAACAAAAGTGCAGTTGGGTATCAGGACTTGAGATAGTTACCTGATAAAGGAGGTCCCGAGATCAAGCCCTGACCTCAACAACCTACCGTGGAATATTCTCGTATAATTCGGAGCCTTCCCGGAGAGTTGGTTGAAGTGCACCGACTGCAGTCAGGCTGTGGGCTGTCATCCCGGGTTACCCAAGATGGGTCGGGCCCCCCTTTCAACAATTCCCTCACAAAGTGACGACGGATCTGGAAATGTTTAGTCCGGTTGTGGAATACCGGATTCTTGCTTATGGAAATTGTCGAGGTGCTATCTACCATTATTGTAGTGATTTTCTTCTCTCCTTTCGTTTCTCTGAGAAGATTGTTAAGTTAGACCGCTTCCTTTGAGGCCTCCCATGTGACCATATATTCAGCTTCAGGAGAGGAAAGGGCTACACTCTTCTGTTTTCTCGAGTTCCATGAAATTGGCATTCCTCCTAACTGAAAAACGAAGTCACTGGTGCTTTTCCTGTCATCAGATGAACCAGCCCAATCACTATATGAATACCCCATTAGACATTCTTCCTCATCTCTATTCTTCTTAAACAAAATGCCATAATTTTGAGTGCCTTGGAGATAGCGCATTATTCGCTTCACTGCCCTCATATGGGTTGTGTCGGGGTCACTTGAAAATCTTGAAACCATGCCCACGGCATGTTCGATGTCGGGTTTGCTGGTGAGATAGATAAGAGTATCGACTAGACTACGATATCTTTCTGCATTCACTTTCTCTTCCTCATCTTCCTTTTGCAACTTCTCCGCAATTGTCATTGGAGTTGCAACAGGTTTACATTCTCCCATATTAAATTTTTGCAGGAGTTCATATAGGTATTTTTGTTGATGCAGAAATATGGAGCCGCGTATTTGATCGACTTGGAGATCCAGATAGTACTTCATAATCCCAAGGTCACTCATTTCAAATTCTAGTTTCATAGCAGATTTGAAATCTTCAATCAATTGAAGGTTTGATCTCGTTACAAGTAGATCATCCACATAAATGAGTACCAACACAAAGTGGCAATTGGCATGACGTTTAATGTACAGAGAAGCTTCAAAGGGGCTTCTTCAATACTTACATTGTTTTAAGTAGGAATCTATGCACTCGTTCCATGCACGTGGAGTCTGTCTCAGTCCATAGAGAGCCTTACTTAATCTATATACTTTATCTTCTTCTCCCTTCTTTTCATAACCTTCTAGCTAATGAACAAAAACTTCTTCGTGTAATTCACCATTTAGAAATTTTGACTTGACATCAAGTTGGTGAATGTGGAGTTCTCATTGGGCTGCAAAAGCTATCAGCATTCGAATAGTTACCATTCGGGCCACTAGAGCAAAAAATTTTGTGAAGGCTCTTCCGGAAAGGATGATTTATGAATCTTGTTGAGTGTGCATACTTCACAAAATTTGGTGCTGGAAATGCATCCTTGCATTCCAGTTGATAGATCTTGAAGTTTTTGCAGATCTTCAAAGTTCATATGTCCACAACGATAATGCCAAAGATGTGAGACTTCAATGCTCGTGGCCGTATGAGCATGATAAGTATGAGAGGTGTCCCCCTTTTAAACTTGCATGTGCAAAGGGAATATTTGTTTGGGGACATTTGCACCACAATCACTTTTTTGGTTTTACTCTCTTGTATTCAGCACTTTTCTTCTTCAAAGATTAACTTGTAATCTTTCTTTAGTAACTGTCCAGCACTTAGCAGATTTTGGGATAGACCCTGCATGAACTGCACATCATGTATATGATTAACTACTCCATTCTTTAATTTGACAGCAACAATTCTTTACCTTCTATAGCTTTTGAATTTCCATCTCCCATAATTACTTCAACTTTGTCTATTTCATCAAGATGGATGAAGGATTCTTTATAATTCACATATGATTGGAGCACCCGCCATCAATGAACCACACTCCGCAGTCTGGTGATTCAGTTTTGAGACATGAGGGAAAAAGGGAATCAGGATTTGAAGAAAAATTTACCTCTTCCTTTGGTCGATGAGACTCCCGATACCAGTAATCTCTCTGTAAGTGCATGTCTTTTACATTTCTTGCACCTGGAATAGCAGTCTTTGGTGAAATGAATGTTCTTGTTGCAAAGTTTACAATAAAGAGTGCCTTCTCTTTCTTCTCCTCCTCTCTCTTTTGGACCTTGGCTACATGATCAATGACCAGGCTTTGCTGAGTTGAGAGTCATCTTGCTCTAGAAAGCCTGTTCAAGAACAGGTTCGTTCTTTTTCATGCGGGTTTCATCCCTCATCAAGGAACTCACGAGATCACTTACAGTCATTTTAGAGATATCCCTTGCTTCCTCTATGGCTGCAAACACATGCTCAAAGCTTGGCAATAGGATGCTAAGGATTTTGGAGACTACTCGCTTCTCTGGCAAATCGTCGCCATAGGTTCGGATTTGATTCATCAAAACTGTGATTTTTGATACATACTTCTAAATATTGTCTTCTTCTTTCATGTTTAGGTTATCAAACTCTCTCATTCCCCATGTATTCGACTTTCAAAATGTCTCAGGCGTCTTTTGAGATTTCTGCATCAATAATGAGTGACAGGATTGATCTTCCAACACCTTGTTGGATACAGAGGATAGCCTTAGCATCCCACTTCCGATTTTCCAGAAATGTCTGGAGATCGGTTGACTCACTCTTCTCTGTTGCAGCTTCCTTTACAGGTGACGGCGCATGACGACCGACACACGCGTATTCCCGCGGGAGGCGGTGATCCGCTGCCCTGATGGATGATCAGAGACCGTGATTGCGTCCGGATGGTCGATCCGAGTTGATTTCATATATGACTTTATATTTTGAGATGTATTTTGACCTCGATCGGTGTGAACTGCGTGAGCCATCCGATTTGGGTGGTTTTATTTATGTTGTTGCAGCAGTTATCATTAGGGCTTTAAAAAGAAGCAGGCAGCAGTTCATTGGAGGTATCGTGGGTTTGCAGTTTCTTGCAGCCGTCGGTCTCCTCTGGTGCGATGCAAGTCTCCGCAGGGTGCGACTCTCTCCTCGCCCACCTCCTCCTCCCCGATCAGCCCAACCACTGCCAGGATATTCTCCTCAGCCCCTCCCATTTCCTTCTCCGCCCCTCCCCATTTCCTTCTCCGCCCGAGCCTGAAGCCCGTTGTCTTCATCATACCGTTATAGCCGGCGATTGAAGTCATCCCTGCACCTGTTCAACCTTCACCCAGCCCACCACCAACAGCACTCTCGTCGTTCCTCTGCCCAGCTCCACCCTAGCACTGTCGACCCACACCCGTCCCTCCCCTCTGCCTCTTATCAACCTGCTATTTCCCCTCTCCCGTCAGCCCTCATCTTGTTCGACCATCTCACCCCTTTTCACTTCCACGTCCAAGCCAACCGGCCTCCTCCTAATTCCCACAATACCAGCAGCCTTAAATTCCTCACCAGTGATCCCCACAACCACCTCCTACCTCTATCAGCCACCTCATGCCCAGCCAAACCAACATCAGTCTCGACCCACACTTGCAACAATCTCGAATGCCCTCCCACCACTGTTATCGTCGTTGTCAGCCAGTGTAAATTGGGGTAAAGGTCATTTTTTTCTTGTTGTTTATTTTGGCAACTCATATTGTGGTGGACTTTATCGTTTTATGTTATTAGTTCTTCTGTTGTATTATTTGCGGGACTTATTCTATGAACGCTTAAAGTTATTTGCGTCTCTATCGTTTGTAAAATTGATAGCTTGTTTTTCATTAATTAATTATTTGCAACTGTGCGTGCTCCTGTTGTTATCCTTATAATAATTAATTAGTTGTTTTAATTTTAGCGGACCATTCTTGCATTAGCATTACATGTCATTGCATACAGGTGTGCATTTAGAATGTCCACCCCGAGTCAATCAGCCTAACATTGCATCAACAGATAATGGGCAACCGTCTTGAACAAGGTCCCACAAACCTTGAGAAATGAAGTATACCTTCATTTGTTTGCTCCAGTAACCATACGCATCTCCTTCAAATATGGGAATACCAATGGAAGTGTAGAGAAAAACTTGATTGCTCAAAGATGAGGCCATATGATAAGAATCCAAGATGAATCGAAAAGACGGTTTAGGATACTACACGGATCTCTGATGGTATGAACCTATCTCTGATACCAAATGTTGAAATAAATCTAAAATCTAACAAGCATTTTGCAAGAAAAAGAGAAAAAAATGAGTGAAGAAGATGATGGAACAGTAGCTTCAATTCATATGGCATGCCAGCCGAAAGCATAAAAAGGTTCTACGGCAGATAAAAGTCTAGGGAAAAGAGAAAACGGCACACATAACAACAGACAAATCAATGGAAAAATAACTCCCATTACCTAGATTAGATAATATATATATATATATATGTATAAATGTATAAGGTTGTAAATTGTATACATATATAAGATATATGATATATATATATATATATATATATATATATATATATATATATATATATATTCTAACACATAGCATTCATGATGTAAACAGATAGAGATAGCATACAAATTGGTTCTTCCCAAGCTGCTTTTGTTTTCAACCAGAACAATGATAGGGAAATGCACACAAGAGTTTAACAAAAGGTTACTAGAAAAATAGAAAAGAGCTGAACACTATCACAACAAAATCTGATTTCACTCTTACAGAATTCGATGACACTGAAAACATCTTAAAGAACTCTTGCAAAGCCATATATAGAGTTTATAGGAGCGAAACAAAGAAATTGGCAGGGATGTGAAAATAGAGAGACTAAAATTTGCATGCCAACTTATCCTAGGAATCTAATATTTATAGAGAGGTCGACGAGCAAATCCTGAAATCAAATGGGAACTATGGTGGCGTCAATGAGTTGATCAGTTGTTCTGGCGCCACAAGGAGTCAACCAAAATTTGATTGTTGGGGCCTGCAGGGACAGATCTATCAAAAGGAGTAGTTGGGGTGTTGTTGTGGGAAACAAGTGTTGGGAAGTTTGTGGCTGTGGCATAGATGTGAGAATCCAAGGTTGCAATGTCAGTGGTGATAGGCTCATGGGGAGCATCCTATGAATCTTGAGCATCTATTGCAGATTAATGTTTCAACACCATCAATAGGAATATTGTCCCTAAGTTCCATTCACTAGGCAAGAGAACATACAAGGGAGTGAGGCCCGAGGAATTTCCGTTAAAAGGTTCTAAAGGGTATATAAAATAGTGATGAATGCATGGTGTCGATGTTATGAGCTTCTTTCATAACAGAGGTAGAGTAACCGGAGGGGTGGGCAGAGACAGGGACGACGGCGATGAAATATACAGCGGAGCCGAAACTGCAGCAGCCTAAGCGGGGTGTGCTCGAGAGGAGAAAGCTACCACAATCACACAAGGAGATGAGGAATAAAAAACTTCCTGCTTGACTACCTTCACATAAACAACCATGCCTTTAAATAGGCTACAAGACTCATACAAGACAACACGTCATAATGACTAACTCATAACTTCAAACCCTTAACTAATATTCATATCACTTACATTAAAAGGAAAGACCCAAAATGGTAACAATAAAAGATAACGATAATTAGGTTTGTTGTCTGAGGCCCATAACAGTTGACGATAAAGCAAATTTGATCTGGGGATCAAATGGTGGGTTGATCATAACCACATTTTAGGCATGATCAAAGATGTTGCCAATGATCGTATTTTCCATAGCACGACCATCGGTATTGAAATAGGAGGAACAACGATTCATAAGAGAAACTGAACAAAAATTCGGACGCTAGATGATCAAGATTCGAGACTATAGTGGGACCAGAGAATTTGTGGTCCAATCCACCCTCCTTAATACAGTCTACCAAGTTGAAAGGAATAAAGGGTATTTTAAGCATTTCATAATCTTATTTGTCATATTTTTTAATTATTTTAAATATTTTGTGAACGTCCACATGTACCTAGACCGACTCGATAGTGACTCATTGATGTGATTTAAAATTAGGGCTAGAGTTTTGAAAATAATAATTGCGACATATTTAAAATTAATGTGGCGCGAAGGATTTTTGCGGGCTATTTTAAACGGATAAAACGATCTAGGCGTTGCTCACGAACGTAAGACTACTGCACGTGCGTAGAAACGCTACGAGTCACAATTCCACAAGCACGAAATATTATGGTGGCATTCACGTGTTGGAGAATAACGATAATTAGGAAATGCGATTAATCGGGCAAGCTCTAATTAATTAACATTCATTTATAATATAGACATTAAAATTTACTAAAGATTGCAAGTGAGGAGGATTAGAGGTATACCATAGGTGAAGGAACAACAACTGTGAACGAAATCGCCTCAAGCCCGGCTGCACAGGACTGTCACGATTCCCCGGGATAGATGACTGGAGCAAATAAGAGTTCTGGAGCAAGGAGCACCCGTCTGGAAGCAAAGAGGGCGCCAGAGCTTTGCTGGGAAGAGGTTTGCGGGTCTACTGCCCGGAGGAAGGGCTCTCGGCACGCGCATAAATCGCTGGAGGGAAGTTCACCGGAGAGAGGATTACCCTCAGGAAGCGTTCGAAGGAGTCGTCGATGAACTGGATGGTCGTGGACGGCAGCGGTGGACCAGAACGAAATTTCAGTAGTGGCTGGAGCGAAGGCCAACTGTGGAGGATTCGTCCGGCTTCGGAAGTGGCATATGAGGGCTCGCCGACTCTTGGGATGGATTCCAGAGGCGGCGTCGGAGCCGGACGGGGAGGGGAGAACGACGGAACGGCGGAGTCGAGCTTGCAGAGGGTGGCGCTGGTTGAGAAACCGAACGAGACCTAAAATGGTTCGCTCAATCTCTATTCCAGCCGGATGTTAAGAGAGGGGGAAGATTTGTTTTATAGAAGGGAATTAGGGTTACTTAGGCTATTGGCAGCCATGGAATTGGTTTTATGTTTGGAGGGCTTTGGGAATGGGCTGAATAGACTTACTCAAGTGGAAGACTACAAAACTTATAAATGTTTAAAATAAAATAGTTAATTAAATTACAGCTTGCCCTATTTAACCTACCTTCTAAAATACCAGACCTATGCATTTAGGGTCACGTTGGCTGGTCACACCAACGAGTCAAACCAAAATTGCGCAAACAACATGCGCGATATAAAATAACATCAAAGCGCAAAGAACGTGCGCGATACAACTCTACGCTACACAATAAGAGAAAAAAATGCGCGAAAACATGCGCTACATTAATAAAAGACATGTGCGATAAAAATAAGAAAAACGAGGCGACGCGGGTTGCATCACTCATTTGTGGTGTGCCGACCTAGGGCATGACTCTACGCTGGAGGAACTATAAATACTTATTCCATACTTGACAGAGTATTGTAGAATATCCCAAGCACAAGAGCCACCCTAACAATATTATCTTTTAAAATGAGTATTCCCTAAAATATTATTGTCATGTTTACAGTTTTGCCTCTCTTATAAGCATGTTTAACATCAAAGATGTGGGATCTCAAGAGTCTCTCTTTTATCTAGAAAAAAGACGAGAAGAAAATAGGCACAAACTAGCAACCTCCTGCTAAAAATGTCTCATGAAAGTTTTTTTGAGCATTACCGAGCATCGCGTCCTATAAAGAACAATTAATGCAGAGAAATACAAGTGCAACTAAAGCTATGGATAACATTCACATATCTTTTACTACAAGTGAATCTTTCACTATATTTGATGAAAATGAAAAAGGAGATAGGTCGGAGTTGTGGAAGTGATGCAACTCATATTATTGTCATGTTTACAGTTTCGCCTCACTTATAAGCATGTTCAACATCAAAGATGTGGGATCTCAAGAGTTTCTCTTCCATCCAGAAACAAGACGAAAAGAAAATAGGCGCAGACTAGCAACCTCCTTCTAGAAATGTCTCGTGAAAGTTTTTTGAGCATTATCGAGCACCACGTCGTATGAAGAATAATTATTGTAGAGAAATACAATTGCAACTGGAGCTACGAATAACACTCACCTATCTTTTTCTGAAAGGGAATCTTTCACAATATTGATGAAAATGTAAAAGGAGATGGGGTCGGAGTTGCGGAAGTGATGCAACTCATGTTCGCATCTTTATTTTACTTTATTTCTAGTTGTTGGATATTGCATATAATCTTTGTATTGATTACGTTATTTGTTTCCTAAATAGATCGATTCTTATTTAGGAAATATGAGAGCACACGGATCAGTGACGTGTCATATCGTTGTATTTATATAAATACTCCCATGTGGATGAATAAACTCAATAAACTTTTCTCCTCCAACATGGTATCAGAGCCTTAGGGCTAAAATACCTCTCCCGTACGTTTTTCTTCTTTCTCCCGCACGAACAACCCGCCGACCTCCGCCCGCAACTCCGCCGACCTCCGCGAGCAACTCCCGACCCGCTGGCTCCGGCGGCCCCTAGCCCCACCTAGCCACGACCGATTCCCACTCCCGCTCCTCCGCCGCACCCCGCAACCGCCTCCACCTGTCGGGCTTCGGCCCTCTTCCAGCGGCCCCTCGGCCACCGCCAGCACCTCCGGCCCCTGTCCTGCGTCGTCTCCTTGATACCGCACATGCGGTGCTCCTCTTAATGTCCTTTCCGGTGCCTACATCATTTTTTTGGTTCCTTCCTCTTTCTATGAGGCCGACCTAGTTTCTATCAAGGCTGCTCTTTGCTCTCCCGGGGGATCTTGCTTTGTATACTTGTTCACCATGGCCGGGACCAATGGCTCCCCTACCGAATCTTCCACCACCAGTACACCCCTAACTATAGTGACGTCCAGCGGCTTCCCACGCTCGGGACATGACCACAATACGCCTCAAATCACGACGATTCGTCTGGATGGTACCAACTATCTCCCGTGGTCTCGGGCTATTACACTTGCTTTGAAGAGCAGGAGGCTGTTTGGATATGTCATGGGCACTACACCCATACCTCGTTCAGATTCCCCAGATTGGATGCAATGGGAATCGGAGAACTCCCTCGTCATGTCCTGGCTGACTAACTCCATGGTCGAATCCATCGCTCGCAACTATCTCTTTCTGGATACGGCTGCGGACATTTGGCGAAGGGCGGAAACTACCTACTCCTGTCGCGGCAACGCGGCCCGGATCTTTCAGCTACAACGCAAGATCTGTCTTCTTCGCCAAGGAGATCTCCCTCCGTCTGCCTACTACCTCGAGTTCACCCAGCTATATCAAGAGTACGATCATTTTGACTTCATTACTTTGGCATCGCCTGAGGATGAGCTCCTTGTTCGCGCACGGGAAGATCGCAACCGAGTTTTCGAGTTCCTTCATGGGCTACATAGGGACTTTGACCAAATCAGTGTGCACATACTTGGCCGCTCACCCTTACCCTCTCTTCCAGAGGTTTTCAGTCTCGTTCAGCAGGAATTTGATCGGAGGCAAACTTGGACTCCTGAGCCACCTCCAGATGGTTCGGCCTTGACGGCCCCGGTTGGGCTACGAGCGGCTCGTGATTTTCGGCCGAAGTCAACTGACAAGGATCGCCTCCTCCGTGACTATTGCGGGAAGAACCGTCATACACGGGAGACTTGCTTTCGGCTTCATGGGTTCCCTACACCCCGTGGTGGATCTTCCTCTCGTGGCGGTCGCGGTCCTGGTCGCACTTCGGGTCGCTCTACCCAGCCTCGCTCCGCGCACCTGTCTGATGTTTTCGACGAGCCACAGCTTCCGACAACTCCCACATTGACTCTGACGCCTGATGAGGTCCTTGCTTTTCGACGCCTGATGCAGGGCCCATCACCAGAGCCACATGCCTCTTCGTCCTCATATGCCCATCAGGGCCCTTCCGATGCTCATGCTGCCTCCACCCGTCCCTCTACTCACTGGATTATTGATTCTGGAGCGACAGACCATATGATCGGCTCCTCCTCAGGTTTTGTGTCCTACCTTCCGTTGTCTAGTCGGGATAAAGTGAGCATCGCAGATGGTTCCCTCTCTCCCATTGCCGGAAAAGGCTCCATCCCGTGCTCCTCCCTAACTCTTTCCTCTGTTCTTCATGTTCCGAATTTTACCTGCAATCTCCTTTCTATTAGTCATCTAACCAATTCTATGCACTGCTCAGTAACTTTCTTTCCTTCTTCTTGCATTTTTCAGGACCTGAAGACGGGAACGGTGATTGGAACTGGTAGTCTGGTGGACGTGCTATATGTGTTCGATTCTTCCACCCCGGCCTCTCCTCCCCGAGCTCTCCATGTGGATCGGACAACTACTTTGGAGTCTTGGCACTGTCGGCTGGGACATCCGTCTATCCATTCTATGAAACGTTTATTTCCTAATTTCCCGTCTGGGTTAGTTGATAAATTTCGTTGTGATGCATGTGATCGTGGTAAAAATCATCGTACCTCTTTTAATCATATTTCTTCTCCAAGTCCTGCTCCTTTCCATTTGATACATAGTGATGTTTGGGGACCTTGCCGGGTTGCATCTATTTCGGGTTGTTTTTGTTTTGTAACTTTTATCGACTGTTTTTCACGTACCACCTGGGTTTACCTTATGAAAGCCAAAAATGAGGTCTTTCTCTTGTTCCAGCGATTCTACAACATGGTCTCTACACAGTTTTTGACCCTCATCAAGATTCTCCGCACTGATAATGGTCGTGAATTCATTGATTCCACTTTCGAGCAGTTCCTCGCCAATCGGGGGATTATCCATCAGACATCCTGCGCCTACTCCCCGGCTCAAAATGGGGTGGCTGAGCGTAAGAACCGCCACCTATTGGAAGTTGCTCGGTGTCTCCTCCTCCACATGCAACTCCCTAAATACTACTGGGGGGATGCTGTACTCACCGCAGCGTACCTTATAAACCGTATGTCATCCCGTGTTCTCGGTTTCAAAACTCCCCTCACCACACTTGGGGTTCCACCTACCACTCTCCCACCACGTGTTTTTGGGTGTGTTTGTTTCGTCCATATCCACCACCGCCCGAAACTTGATGCTCGTGCGCACAAGTGCGTATTCATTGGCTACTCCCCTACTCAGAAGGGATATAAATGTTTTGACCCAGTCAACAAGAAGGTTTACGTTACCATGGACGTTACCTTCCGGGAATCTGAAAGCTACTATGGGTCCTCACTTCAGGGGGGGTCTCTTCCCACAACGGAAGTGAGTACCTTACCTTACTCTGACACCCCTCTACCTATTCCTCCGGTATATCATCCCTCTCAGTCTACACCTCCTACTCCTTGCACCCCTCCTGTCAAGGTCTCTGTTACTAAACCTCCGCAGGTGTACTCTCGTCGACCCAAGGGATCGAACACGCGGCCCAACATCTGGATATCAGACCACCCACCTGACCCGTCGTTGGGATCCATCATCCCTACGGAAGGTACCTCCACTCAACATCCATTATCTCAGTTTGTTTCTTACTCATCCCTAACAGCTTCCCATGGAGCATTTGTTTCCTCTTTGTCCTCTGTCTCCATCCCCACTTCATGGCAGGATGCCCTTTCCGACGACAGGTGGAAGTTAGCAATGCTCGAAGAAATGAGTGCCCTGGAAAAAACGGCACATGGGACCTGGTACAACTGCCACCAGGAAAAAAGACTGTTGGATGCAAATGGGTATTCACCGTCAAACAGAACCCCTCGGGCATTGTAGAAAGATACAAGGCACGACTCGTGGCAAGAGGCTATACTCAGACAGAGGGTATAGACTACCAGGAGACCTTTGCTCCTGTTGCAAAAATGAATTCGATCAGAATCCCCATATCTTGTGCGGCCTGCAAGGATTGGCAACTCTGCCAATTGGATGTGAAGAATGCTTATCTTCATGGCGACCTGGAAGAAGAGATCTACATGGCTCTCCCTCCGGGACTCAGCCCTAGCGGATCAAAAGGGAAAGTGTGCAGATTACGGAGGCCACTCTATGGCCTGAAACAATCAGCCAGGGCCTGGTTTGGAAGATTCCACAAAGCCATGAACAGGTTTGGATACCGTCAGAGCAATGTCGACCACACCCTCTTTATCAGAATCAACAAGGGGAAGTTAACCGTCCTGATTGTCTACGTGGATGATATCATAATCACTGGGGATGACAAGGAGGAGATTCAAGCACTGAAGGAGAAATTGGCAAAAGAATTTGAAGTGAAATATTTGGGAAATCTCAAATACTTTCTCGGCATTGAAGTTACAAGATCAAAGCATGGCATTTTCCTATCACAAAGGAAGTATGTGCTCGACCTTCTTGAAGCCACTGGGATGAGCGGGTGTCGGCCTGCCGACACCCCAATCGAAGCCAATCACAAGCTAGGCAGAGAAGATGGCGATGTGATCGATGACATTCCCAGTTACCAGAGGCTGGTAGGGAAATTAATCTACTTATCTCACACTCGACCAGATATCTCTTATGTTGTGGGAGTTCTCAGCCAGTTTATGCACTCTCCAAAGGCCCGTCATATTGATGTCGCGCATCGTGTCCTCCGATACCTCAAGTCCTCACCAGGGAAGGGCATCCTGTTCTCACCAAATAAGGAGTTGATTATTGAAGTTTACACTGACGCGGACTGGGCTGGATCGCCCGCCGATAGGCGCTCCACAACCGGATATTGTTCCATGATTGGTGGGAATTTGGTCAGCTGGAGAAGCAAGAAGCAACATGTTGTTGCTAGGTCCAGTGCTGAGGCCGAGTTTAGAGCAATCGCACATGGCATTTGTGAAGGATTATGGGTCTCCACTATCCTGAAGGAACTTGGGCTTAAAGGAAGTGAGCCCATCAGATTGTATTGTGACAACAAATCTGCAATCTCCATTGCCCACAATCCGGTACAACATGATCGTACGAAACACATTGAGATTGACAGACATTTCATCAAGGAAAATATCGACCGAGGAACCGTTGTTATCTCATTCATACCATCTGACCAACAGTTGGCCAATGTTCTCACAAAAGGTCTAAGTTCCAGTATGTTCGCAGATCTTATTGGCAAGTTCGGCATGGCTGACATCACACGCCCAACTTGAGGGGGGGTGTTGGATATTGCATATAATCTTTGTATTGATTACGTTATTTGTTTCCTAAATAGATCGATTCCTATTTAGGAAATATGAGAGCACACGGATCAGTGACGTGTCATATCGTTGTATTTGTATAAATACCCCCATGTGGATGAATAAACTCAATAAACTTTTCTCTTCCAACACTAGTATTTGTATAGCGCATGTCTTCAAGCATTTTATGTTTTAGTTTTTGTCAGGCCGTATTTCGCTTATTTTGTATTTTCCCCTATATATAGGGGACCCCTCTATTGAATAAGTGATCTTTCACCCTAATTCACATGGTATCAGAGCCTGCGTGCGGCTAAGCATCCCGAAAACGTCTTCCACTCGATCCTAGACTTCGCTTCCCGTCAGGCTTTCCGCACCGCTCCCGTCGGTCCCTCTCTCTCTACCCCTCTCTCTCTCCCGCCGACCCCTCCCGCCGGCTCCTCTCCCATCTCTTGCGGCTCGCTGCCCTTCTACAGCATCGATCGGCGCATGACAAAATGTCGGCCGATCAGCGTTGATTCCTCCCCGGACGGGTCTCCGGCGGTCCGATTGCCTCAAACGTTGGTAAAAGTTTCGCTTTGTCTTCCTTATCCTCTCTCTCAAGTTTGGTAAAATTACAACAATTGGATGTCTCCAAATCTTCGATCTAGGGTTATCACTATGATCGTGGATCGTGATTTCTAATCCTCCATTGATGTTTGTTCGCTCTTCTTCTCTTGACGGGGTGTTCTTCTCTACCCTATTCAATCTTCTTGGTTATTTGGTTGCTTTTGTTTCCATATCGGAGATTAGTGATTCTGGTACTCTCATGACCCCTGCAAGATCTACCCGGGCTGGTCAAGATCACTTCTATTCGCAGCTTACCACAATCCACCTTGATGATACAAATTATTTGGCTTGGTCCCGCTCTATTACCCTTGTCAAGAGTCGACATCTCTTTGACTGCATCAATGGCACCACCACTGTTCCGGCTCCGACTTCTACTGCTTGGCTGAAATGGGAGTCAGAAAACTCCTTTGTCATGTCATGGCTTATCAACTCCATGCAGGAATCAATTGCACGGAATTATCTCTTCCTGGATGCTGCTGCAGACATATCAGATATGGAAGTGCGCTAAATCTACCTATTCCTGCAAGGGGAATGCGGCCCAAATCTTCTAGCTTCGCTGCAAGATCAGAAATCTCTGTCAGGGGGATCGTCCTCCTTCATCCTATTACCTTGAGTTTTCTCAGCTCTATCAGGAGTACAATCATTTTAAATCTCTCGTCATGGTGTGACATGTGAATGCACTCATACTAAAGAATCACGAAAATCGAAATTGAGTATTTGAGTTCCTACATGGCTTGCACAGAAATTTTGATCAGATTACGGTCCAGATCTTGGGGCGTGTTCCTATTACATCACTTCCTGAGGTTTACAATATTGTTCAACAAGAGTTTGATCGACGACAGTCCTGGATCACCTCCAACCTTCCAGAGGGATTGCGCTAGTGGCTCATCAGCCCCTGTTTGGCAGCCACGCTCCTCGTGATTTCAAGCCCAAGCCGACAGATAGGGATCACCTTACATGTGACTATTGTGGCAAGCCTCGTCATACACAGGATACTTGTTATAGCCTTCATGGTTTACCTCCTCGAGGTGGATCAAATTCTAATGGTGGTCGCGGTCGTGGTCGGACTCCAGGTCGATCTCCTCACTCTGCTCACCTGGCTAAGACTTTTGATGTTGGTTCTTCTCAGTCGTCCTCCTTCTCTGCTGAAGAGATGCAGGTCCTTCGTTGTTTGATGCACGACCTTACTATTGAGCCTGTCGATGCCCCGATGCCATCATTTGCCCTTGCCCACACTAGTACCTCGAGTGTCAACTCCACTTTTACTGGTCCTACTAAATGGATTATCGATTCAGGCATCAAAGATCACATGACCGGTTCTGCTTCAGGTTTTGTATCATATTCCTCTCTTTCAGGCAGGGATAAAGTGAGCATTTTTGATGAGACTTTCTCTTCCATTGTTGGGAAGGGCTACATTTCTTATTCTTCCCTCACTTTATCCTCGGTTCTGCATGTTCCAAAGTTCGACCGTAGTCTAATTTTTGTTAGTCATTTGACTAATTCTCTTCACTGTTTTGTTACCTTTCTTCTTTCTCATTGAGTTTTTTGGGATCAGGAGACGGGGCTTGTGATTGGCTCTGGTAGCATAAAGGATGGCATGTACGTGTTTGACTCCACTTCCGAGGCTACGCCATCGCAAGCTCTCCACTCTCCGCAGACCTCCACCTTGCTTACCTGACATCGTCATCTTGGTCACCCTTCTGTTACAACCATGCAACGTTTATTTCCTGATTTTTCTTTTTCGTGTTTTAAAATTTTTGTCCGTGATATTTGTGTTGTTGTCAAACATCATCGTACTCTCATTAATCATGTGTCATTACCTAGTACAACTCATTTTCATATTATTCATTTTGATGTGTGTTGGTGGTCATGTTCTGTTGCCTCTATTTCTGGATGTTTTTGGTTTGTTACATTTATTGATTGCTTCTTCCGCACAACTTGGGTTTATCTGATGAAAACTAAAAATGAGGTGATTTTTATCTTCCAAAATTTTCATGTATGGTTTTTACTCAATTTTCTACTTATATTAAAATCCTTCGTAGTGATAATGGTCGAGAGCATGTCAATGCTTCATTGCAGGACTATCTTGCTGCTAATGGCTTTCTGCATCAAACCTCGTGCATCCACTCTCCATCTCAAAATGGAGTTGTGAAACGCAAGAACCGTCACCTATTAGAGGTGGCTCGTTGCTTACTCTTCATTATGAACCTCCCAAAATAATATTGGGGGAAGTCGTTCTCACGGCTGCCTATCTCATAAATCGCATGTCTTCTTCAGTACCAGGACACCAAACCCCTCTTACTACCTTAGGGGTGACACCGACCTCTCTGTCATCAAAAACTTTTGGTTGTGTCTGTTTATCTCATATACACTCTTTGAGCAGGTCCAAGCTTGACCCTCGGACTCCATGTGTGTTCACTGGTTATTCTCCCACTCAGAAGGGGTATAAATGTTATCATCCCCCGACTAAAAGAAATTTTGGCACGATGGATATCTCATTTCGATCTGAACCTTAATATGTGCCCTCACTTCAGGGGGAGCACATATATACGGGTGAAGTGAGCTTATCTGTTTTACCCTTGCCGATTCTTCCTCCACATTCTTTATCTATTGCTAAGAGCCTGAGACTCTCAATCAGGGGGAGTCTCCGTATAAAGAAAAGGAGTTACAGGTGTACACCAGACGGAGTAAAGAAACACACTGGCCCATCCTACGCCACCTGCACCAATGCCAGCTTCGTCAACGATCCTTCTGAACTTCTCATTGCCCTTCAAAAGGTACCAAATCTTGCATCCAGCATCCACTATCTTGTTATGTTTCCTATGAAGCTTTAACTTCTTCCTACAAAACTTTTGTCTCCTCCCTCGCTTTTGACTCCATCCCATCCACATGGCAGGAGAATCTTGGGCATCAGCAGTGGAAAGAGTCTATGATTGAGAAAATGAACACTTTGGAAAAAAATTGTACATAGGACCTAACTCATATTCCACCTGAAAAGAAGGTTATCGGTTGTAAGTGGGTGTTTACCGTAAAGTAGAACTCCGAAAGTTTGATTGAACGATTCAAGACAGAGTTGGTTGCAATGGGGTATACTCAAACTTTTGGAATTGATTATGAAGACAAGTCTGCCCCCGTCGCAAAAATAAACTTCATACGAGTTTTGTTATCATGTGCTGCGTGCAAGGGTTGTGAAATTAACCAATTGGACGTGAGGAATATTTTCCTTCACGGAAACTTAAATGAAGAGGTATATATGTCTATAACTACAGGTTTTCCCCTTCCGGATCTAAAGGGAAAGTGCATCGTTTAAAAAAGGCACTTTATGATTTGAAACAATCTCTAAGGGCTTGGTTTGGTCGATTCCATGAAGTCATGGTTTCATTTGGATATAAGCAAAGTCATGTTGATCATACTTTGTTTATTAAACGAAGAACAAATCTAATGACTGCTCTCATTATCTATGTTGATGATATTGTCATAACAGGAGATGATATTGAAGAAGTAAAAACTATGAAGGTGAATTTGGCAAGTAAGTTTGAAGTAAAAGATCTGAGGAAACTGAAGTATTTCTTGAGAATTGAGGAGACACGACCTAAACGGGTATCCTTATCTCCCGGAGAAAATACACCCTTGATTTGCTGGAACAATCTGGTATGAGTGGTTACACCTATGGAGGTGAATCATAATCTTGAAAGAGATGATGGTGATCATGTTGAAGACATGGTTGGCTATCAACACCTTGTTGGAAGATTAATTTATCTATCTCACGATTGTCCCGACATAACTAATGCAATTTGAGACGTTAGTCAATATATGCATGCCTCAAAGACGAGACATATGAATGTTGTTCATCAAATCTTGAGGTATTTGAAGGCTTCACCAGGAAGGGGAGGAGTTCAATCCCAATACAGGCTTAGAGATTGAAGTTTTTACCGATGCTGACAGAGCTGGGTCCGTTGAAGACAGGTGATCTACATCAGGGTATTGCTCACTCGTTGGTGAAAACTTAGTCATTTGGAGAAGTAAAAAACAATCTGTCATCTCAAGATCCAGTGTTGAAGCTGAATGACACATGCCATATGTGAAGGATTATGATACACTATTTGATGTGTGACCTGAGTTTGAATGAGTCTATTCCTATCCAGTTGTACTGTGACAACAAGGATGCAATCAGAATAGCCAACAACCCCATTCAACATGACCGCACCAAGCATAGACACTTCATTAAAGAGAAAATTGAAAAGAAGATTATTTGCATACTGTTTGTTCACTCAGATGGACAATTAATTGATATCATAACTAAGAGTCTTGGGGGAAATCTTTTTTGTGCTTGTATTGACAAGTTGGGTATGAAAAATATAACTTGTCCAACTTGAGCGGGACTGTTACGTCGTATTTTGCTTATTTTGTATTTTTCCATATATATAGGGGACCACTCTATTGAATAAGTGATCTGTCGCCCTAATTCACAGTTTTCAAATATGTTGTATCGCGCTTGTTACTCGTGCACTGTCGTTCGACTTGTTGGAGTGGTCAACCAATAAAATCATGAATGAATAGGTCCGTCAAATTAATAATAGTGTTAAATTAAGCAAGCAAATGAATTAACGTATTTGATTTTATTAAAAGAAAAGAAAATATATTCTAAACTTAAAATTTAGGAGGGAGAAGCCTAGATATTTTACCTTTTGATTTTCCAACCCTTGAAATTTCAACCATTGATTTTCCAAAACAATTAAACCTTTGAAACACTCACTTAAACATTGAAACTCCCAATTAACCCTATGAGTAATCATTAGTCGGCCTTCTTTGAAACTTCCCCCCACTATCATTAAATAGCCGGCCAACTTTATTGCCCCCCCCCCCACACTCACACTTTATATCCCATCAGTTATTATAATTGAAAAAAAGAAAACAAAAAAAATCTGTTCTTTAAAGCCTGACCTCTACCTCTCCTAACAGTAGCCTGGAAAGAAGAAAACAATGAGACATTGAATTCATCGTCGTTTTCCTCATCCGACGCATCTTTTTGTCTGCTACCCTCAACTCCAGGGTAATATACTTCTCGTTTCTCCACTCCACGGCTCATCGCCGCCTTCCCCTGCCCCAATGATCTCTGACGACCTGTCTTCAGCCCACCACTGACGGGATTGAGCATTCCTTTGCTTTGTTGGTGTCAACATTTAACCGCAGCCACCGGACGGAGCTTCCTCTGGTCTCACGCTGACGCTAGCGAGATCTTCCACCGTCCCTGCCCCCATATCGCTCTCAGTTGCAGTTTTAACCCTCCACCCGAGCCTGAATCCTCAGTTTCGCAATCCGGGTCCAGCCTTCCTCTGATTGGGATTTCTAATTTCAGGTGTAAGGGCTAGGTATAACTCTCACAAAAACTCATACCTCACTATTAGTAAAATATTAATGCTTATTATTATTCGACAAGTATAATCAGAGTTTGCTTGCTCAAGATAATACTACTTTTGCTTGTCTTCTTAATTCACACAAGTCTATCAACCTTGTGGTAAATGCTAATGGATATGTTGTGGAAGTTGTGTTGATGGGGATGGAAGAATGTTACGGTCTTTATTATAAGTCTGTTATTATGTCTCTTTAAATTATGAGTCTATGTTACGAGTCATATCGAAACTTTAGTGTCTTTTAGTGTTTTAAGCATTTCTCTTTATGTTGGGTTTATTTACGCTCATGACATTAAGTTTTATATGTACACCCTTGGGTCATCAATGAATGATATGGAAAAAGTTATTTTGAGTTCCTCCTATTACAATTCTCTTACCAATAGGGAAAAGGGCACTACAACTCCATCTCGAACACCCCATCTTTGGAAGCCAAGTCAAGGCTCCGTTTATCCTCGCCTCCGCCTCCGGCTATGCAGATAGAGTCAAGATGTGCTCTCCTCTAGGGTTGAGACCCTCAAATCCATTGTCTCAACCCCAATCATGAATCCATGCAAGGATGTTTGTAGCATTTGGTATTAGACTATTAGGGCGATGCTTCCTCGGCAACCTTCTGTCCACCGCCACATACATGTATCCTCAACTCAAGCTCAGTCAAAGAAACCCGTCACTGGAATATTCACACAACCCTCAAATCCATTGTCTCAACCCCAATCAAGAATCCACGCAAGGACATTCATAGAATTTGGTATCAGAGTGGTCCTTCCTCGCCAGCCTTCTGTCCTTGGCCATGTTCATGTATCCTCGACTCAAGCTCAGTCGAAGAAGCCCATCACTGGAATACTGTCTCGTGACTTCCATTATCGCCAAACTTCCAGATGAGTGCACCAACCCTCATTATCTTCATCCAATAGCTTCTTCATACACCACAGCAATCGACAACTTAAGCCTGGTCGGGCAAGCCTCCACCATCACCCCCAGATGTCCCTTTTCAACAAGTAG
Source organism: Platanthera guangdongensis (assembly GCA_039583875.1). Taxonomy (NCBI): domain Eukaryota; kingdom Viridiplantae; phylum Streptophyta; class Magnoliopsida; order Asparagales; family Orchidaceae; genus Platanthera; species Platanthera guangdongensis. Next base: position 131,606,532 of record CM077154.1, on the reverse strand, counting down.
CATGGCATCCAAGTCTGATAGTTCCACAACAAGAAATTGTTCATCCTCCAACATATGTGGTTCTCCTCCAGCAAACTTCTCGTCCCCCATCAGTGATCCCACGCTTCCAGTTCCCGAACACTAGAGCTCTTCGTTGACAATTGCCCAAGCTTTCGACACCATCATTGGGATCCGCCGACAGTATTATCACCCTCCACACCATCAGTGACCACTACATTGGTTTACTTCGTGTTGACATATCGGTCTCAATGTCTTCTCCCAAAGAACTCTTTCAGCAAAAGGTCAAAGAACCTGATGATCTAACAATCAGACTCCCGTTTCAAGCTTGAATACAAGCTCGAATTCAAGGGAACTGGAATGTTACAGTATATATTAGAGAAGGGCCTTGTACACAAGAGGGGCGAAATATGGAGGGAAGTCATAAAGGGCTTCAAAATATGTCATCATAATAGATGACTGGTAGATGTTGCTTCAATATTCTGTCCAATGAAGAAAGTGTACCAGTCATTGAGAGCTATTCAATGTGTCCTATTGTAAGTATCGTTAACAATTGACAATAACTTGCCATAATATTTGACCAAATAATGTGTTGTACCAATATTCTAGCAAACATTCAACATTACCCAACTTTCTATTCCAATCTTGAGGAAGCAATAATATGACGCAAGCCATATCCATGTATGGCACAAAATAGATGGCATATGTTAGAGAAAGAAGAAGGCAACAACAACACTCAAGCCTTTATCCCACCATAGTCTCACCTAAGGAACCATAGTTCGTGAACGCCTGATCTCACCTAAGGAACTTCATCCATTTCTATGTACATAATTAGTAATCTTTTCTTGGTGACGGTCATAACCACTGTAATGCCAAACATACACTCAATCATGGTGACATTTTTTTCCAAACTCACCGGAGCAAATGAGCCGTCCCAAACGGAGCCAGTGGGGTCGGCTAAGAAGAAGAAGGCAGCAACAAACTTAAAAATTCATTTTGAAAAACTATATGCAGTCTCATGTCTATCCAACAGAAATCGAAAGAAGTAATGTTCAGTAATTACCACAATTACATATGCCCCCATGTCCACGCTAGGAGTATAAGTTGCCAGGTTCTTTCCTCTCACATGCACTGCAATTGTTGAGGCCATCCTCCCCAAAATCTTATCAGTTGCATCTACTATATACCATGTCTTTTCGGTGCTAATATGATCTGCTGCCTTGGGATACCAAGTCTTGTTCCAGATATCCTGAAACAAGTTCATGTGGATATACATTCACAGGATCCAAAAATGGAAGGCAAGCATAAACTGAGTAGGAGGCGGTGATATAAGTACAGGTCCATTGATTTCGGATTCTTCGAACATCCATCGCTGCTCCAGGGGAATGGAAGGTGGATTCTGCTGCTGCTGGCAGCGGACGGGGAGTTTGTGCCTGGGAGGAGAAGAACACGTTACGAACGAGGGTTTCAAGTGAGCGATGGAGAATTTGGGAGAGGATCTGGCAGAGAGAAAATGGGATCTCGGAAGAGCGGTGACGGTGGTCGGAGACGATGAGGAAGGGTCGTTGAAGGAGGAGGCTAGGGTTAAAAAGAAAGAGGAAACGGTAGGTTTTGCGGCGGCCATTGTGGAGGCTCCCGGCGAGAGGAGCAGCATGACTCCGGTTGTGGCTTGACCACCCCTTAGGGATCGACTTCGGTAACGGATAAGGCGAGAGCGCTTATATACGAGTTCTCTGAGGAGACAGAAAATTGTTATAAGCAGATCGAGGTTCAGGTTTACAAGAGAAGAGGGCAATGTTATTATCTTTACATAAGTACTTCCCCTAATAATGTACACTTGCACTCCTCCTAAATAGTTTAAGGCTTCATTTGATTCCGCGTATTCACGCAGGTGGCAGGAGCAAACGCCGCCCGCAGGGGCGGAAAAATAAATGGTCGGCCCGGCGTTTGCAACGTTTGTTCCTGCAACAAGGAGAAAAAGTTGTCTCCCCTCCGTTTCCAGCCTCGCCTTCCTCCCTCCAGTCTAAGACCTCTCTTTCCACCCGCCGGGAACAAACGCCAACGACGCGCCAAATGAAGCCTTAATTTTAAAATGTCAAACACTAATTTCTTATTTCTTGTTGAATTCTCTCCTTTTGATATTATCAAAAAAAAGATGGCGTGAGTATTTTAGCGATAAGAATTATGAAATGTTGCGAGAGAAAAAGTTTGAAGATAGAGCATAGCGGAAGGTGAAGGTTGAGTCATAAGATATGCAAGTTGAGATAGAAAATGTTGTGAGATTTGTACAATCTCATATTCGCTGAGTCAGACCAGGAGGCGCAATGGTCACAGTTGAGCTAGCCAAAGGAGTTCCCGCCCGAAAGGAGATCTCGCCCAAGGTGGCGGAACGTTCGCGCCAAGTCGTCGAACGGAGATCAACGGGCCAAGATCGTCGAGCGCAGCCAACGCGGGAACGCTTGCGCTAGCGCCAAGCTCCAATCCTGAAGGGGCTCTCGCCTGTAAGAAGGCGAGATCGTTCGTGCCGTCTCTGGGTAAAAGGCTCTCGGTTCAGAGCTCTCGTCGAGTGGGGACCAAGGCCTAGGGTTAAAGGACCAGATTGCCCTCAGGTAAATTTACCCATGTGCCCTCAGGAAAACAGCAGGATTCGGCTATTGGCAGACCAACTAGGGGCTTTTCAGTAATTTCAGGTCAGCAAGATACTATAAATAGACCCATAAGGGCTCCTTAGAAGGCAAGCTGTCTTATCTCTCAACTTTCAGTGCTTTCTGAGGAGCTCCTAGCCCAGCTCTGGCTTTGGAGGGGAAGCTCTCAGAGATTTTTCGAGTGTGAGGTGGGACCTCCATGCTGAGGCTTTGGGTCAGTCTTAGGTCCTTCACAGCTAGTCGAGGGTTGAGGCTTGAGAGAAGTAGGTGTTGGCTGCACCCTTGTTTTTTGAACTCCCGTTAAGGTCATTTTTGGCTTCAACCGTTCTGGTGCGGTGAGCGTGGAAGGCAGCCGATACAGGAAAGCCTTGAGTTTTGTCTCATGGCTGGAGGTGAAGGAGAAGGATCTGGTTCAGGAGGTTCCCCCTCCCGGGGAGAGGAAGCGACGAGGAAGATGCTAGAAGACTTCAGGCGAGAGGTCCTTCAGACTATCAGCTTGGCCTTCTCGGCTAGGAGTGAGTGGGCCACCCCTCAGGTCCCGATAGAGGAGGTCCCGCTCTTGGGTGAGAACGCCCCAGGACAGCGCCCGGGAAAGGAGGTCCCGGCGGAGGCAGGCGAGAGAGACGTGGCGGCGCGGGAGCTTTTCCCAGGCCAGCGTCCCGGCAAGGAGGTTTTAACAGATCTGGGCGAAAGGGAGGCGGCGGTGCGAGAACTCTTCCCTGGGCACGGTCTCGCGGATCGGACCAGCCAGCCGAGGCCGCGGGACGTGCCCTCTCGCCAGGCAGGAGGCGAGAGCCCATTCAGCGAGCTCATCATCTCAGCTCCGGTACCAGAGGGGTTCCGGGAGCCCGACATGTCCTACTACTCGGGGAAGGATGACCCTGTACAGCACGTGCAGTGGTTTGAAGGCGTCGTATCGATAAGGCAGATGACGGATGCCTTCAAGTGCCGGCTTTTCGCCATCACGTTGAAGGAGAAGGCTCGGGACTGGTTCCATCAGTTGCCAGCGAGGTCGATCTACTGCTTCGAGGATCTGCGAAGAAGTTTCCTGTTGAGGTTCTCAACCTCGAAGAAGCGGAAGAAAGAGGCGGAGTGCCTGTTTGCGGTAAGACAGAAGCTGGAGGAGACACTGGGTCACTATGTCGACTGGTTTCAGGAAGAGATCCTCCTGGTCCAGGAGGTCCCAGGGTACGCACTGATGTTAGCCTTCACCCTGGGGCTGAGACCGGGATTCTTTAGCATGGAGTTGAAGAGAGTGCCCCCCCCCCCCTCTCCTTTGAGGAGCTCATGGAGAGGGCGGCAAAGGAGATAGACTTCGAAAGAGCAAACCCAGCATTCGCCAGGCTGGCGGAGGACGATGTGAAGGAACCAGCAGCAGGAAGATAGAAGGAGCCAAAGGAACAGAGGGAGCAGAGAGAAGAAAGGAGAAGGTAAGAGCCCCGAAGGTTTGGGCAGCAATAGGGATGGGGGCCCGGGAGCCGAACAACCGGTTAGGTTGGAGGCCTCAGGAGGGTCGCCCCTAGGGCCAAGGAGGAGGCTACCAGGGGAGAGATAACCTACGGGAACCCCGGAGGTTCGACCAACCGGCGTGGAGGCAGGAGCCGATGGGTCGTGCCCCACCACCGCAAGAGGCCATGGAAGTGGGAAGAGGAAGAGGAGCGGGGAGAGGAGCTCGAGGAGGAGGAAGAAGAGGGAGAGGAGAAGGAAGAAGGGGTGGGGTGGCATTGCTCTTTTGTGACTTCCACCAGGAGGAAGGTCACGCAACGGCCACCTGCCCGGAGTTCTTAGAGATGAGGGAAGCAAGAGGAGCAGGGAGGCAGGATCCGCCGGTGAGGATCGTAGAGGTGCAGCAGGGGGAGATGGAAGATAGATGTGAAGATCGGGTAGACGTGGGGACCCGGGGAGGAATTGGGGTGATTCATGGAGGAGTGGGGATTGAGGCAACCCGCAAGGGGAGCCTACAAACCATGTACCGGAGGGGGGTCGCCTCTACCTCCCAAGTCCCCCCCCCCCACCCCCCATCAGAAAAGAAAATCACTTTCTCATCAGCGGACATGCCAGACTATGAGGATCCGTTCAGTGACGCCCTGGTGATCCAGACGGCGGTGGAAAATTATACGGTCTCAAGGATACTAGTAGACAATGGGAGCTCGGTGAATGTCGTCTTCAAGAAGGCCTTCGATAAGATGAGGGTTGAAGGGAAAAGGATCCTGCCCTCGGATGGGTCGTTGTTTGGGTTCTCCGAAGAGAGGAAGGAAGTGGAGGGGGGAGTAGGGCTGCACGTAAAGTTGGGGGGCGTGTCACGGAACTGCAGGTTCGTGATCGTGGACGCCCCAAGCAGCTATAATGCCATCTTTGGGCGCCCCCTTATCAGCGTCTTTCGCTGCGTCCCGTCCTCGTTCCATCAATGCCTCAAGTTCAACAATGGAGGGGTGCAGGTCAGGGTAAGAGGGGACCCAAAGGTGGCCAGACAATGCTACGTTACAGCAGTCAACATCATATCATGGATGGTAGAGGCAGAGGAGCTGGAGATGGAGATGGAGGCACTTGAGGAGGTTGTTGAGGAAGGGGAGATAGGCCTGGAGGAAGCAAGAGAGATAGCTGAAGAGGAAGTCGGAGAAGAGGGGACTGAGAAGCAGCGGGGAGGAGATGTGTAGGTGGTCCGGGGGGACGAGGAGCAGGAGAGCCCGGAAGGGGCGATGGAAGTAGAAGAACAAGAAGCAGGAGGAGTTGAGGGAGAGGCCCCGAGGGGCGTAGAAGTCGAGCAGCAGCAAGAGGGGCCGGAGGAGGCAATGGAGATCAAGGAAGAGGTAGAAAGGGAGGAGCTGGAGCTGGAGGAGGAGACGAGGGCCAGCTGGGAGTAGTCGCGGCTGGAGCCGGCCGAAGAAGTGGTGGAGATGGAGGTCTTCACCAGCGCAGGGCAGGTGCAAATGGTGCGGGTCAGCGGAGGCTTGAGTCCTGAGGACCGGGAGAAGGTGCGGGCCTGCATTCAAAGCAACATCGACATCTTCGCTTGGAGCGCGGCAGATATGTCGGGCATCGACGCGGACGTGGCCTGCCACCGCCTGAACTTGGACCCCCGTGCTCGCCCCATACGGCAGAAGATGAGAGTCATCGCCACCAAGCTGGAGGAGCCCATTCGAGAGGAGGTCAGGAAGCTCCTGAAGGTCGGCTTCATCTCAGAGATCCAGTATCCAGGCTGGATCTCGAATGTGGTAATGGTTAAAAAAGGGGGTGGTAAATGGATAATGTGTATTGACTTTTCTTTGTTAAATAAATCATGCCCTAAGGATTGTTACCCCCTGCCTCGGATCGACGCGCTGGTTGATTCGGCCGTCGGTTTTTCTGTCATGAGCTTTTTGGATGATTTTTCAGGTCATCACCAGATCCGGATGCACCCTCACGATATCAAGGATGTCTCTTTCATCACGAGGGAGGGATGCTTCAGTTACAAAATAATGCCCTTTGGGTTGAAGAACGCAGGGGCCACGTACCAACGCATGATGGATCGGGTCTTTCGAGGTCAGAGGGGGAGAAATTTGGAGGTCTACGTCGATGACCTAATGATCAAAAGCAAGTGCATGGATTCGCACCTGAAAGATTTGGAAGAGACGTTCGCCACCTTGAGAAGGTTTAAGATGAGGCTGAATCCCCTGAAGTGTGTCTTCGGGGCTAGCCGTGGGAAGTTCCTTGGGCATCTTTTGACTCCGGCAGGGGTGGAGCCCAACCCGGACAAGGTAAAGGACATCCTGGATTTGGAGTCACCTTGCGACGCCAAGGAGGTCCAGCGCCTGACAGGCAAGCTGGCTGGGCTGAGCCGTTTCCTCTCCAGGTCAGGAGACAAGTGTTCCTCATTCTTTAAAGTGTTGCGGGGGAACCAGAAGTTTGAGTGGACCACCGAGTGCGAGGAAGCCTTCCAGGGACTGAAGAGGCAGCTCTCTCAGGCTCCTCTGCTTCAGAGCCCCAAGGAAGGGGAGGACCTGACTTTGTACCTTGGAGTAGGAGCGGAGGCGGTGAGCTCCGTCCTTATAAGGGAGGAAGGAAAGAAGCAACTGCCTATCTACTACGTCAGCCGGATATTGAAGAAAGCAGAGCTCCGCTACCCCATCCTCGAGAAGCTGGCTTACGCTTTGGTTATCTCTGCAAGGAAACTCCGGCCGTACTTTCAAGCACATTCGATTAGGGTGGTGACCGACCACCCTCTTCGCAAGATCTTCGAAGGAGTAGAGCATTCGGGGAGACTTGCTAAGTGGTCTATTGAGCTAAGCGAATTCGACATCTCTTTTGTTCCAAGACTCTCCATCAAGCCGCAAGCGGTGGTGGACTTCCTGGCAGATTATGTTATTGAAGTCAAGGAGGGAGAACAGCAGCCACGGGAAGCATAAAAGATGATGGTCGATGGGGCCTCGGGAAAGCATTCCCTCGGGGGAGGAGCGGTGCTGGTAAGTCCCCAGGGAGCCGCGATAGAGCAGGCGGTGGCTTTTCACTTTTCGGTGACCAACAATCAAGCAGAATATGAGGCCGTGATCGTCGGCCTTCGTTTGGCACAGGAACTCGAGATCAAGGACGTTTAGGCTTTCACGGATTCATTAATGGTGGCATCCCAAATTCAAGGAGAGTTTGAAGCTCGGGAACCTACCCTCATCAAGTACCTCTTCAAGGTAAGGGCAATCATCGGTGGGTTCCGGTCATTGTCCATCCAACATGTTCCGAGGGAAGAAAACATAGCTGTCGATCGGTTGGCAAAGTTTTGACCTCGGGGAGGAGGGACCTTGACGGAGCTATTTCGACCGGCTGTCGAGGAAGGAGAATTGATGGTGGTGGATCGGCGACCCTCGTGGGTGTATCCATTAGTAACCTTCCTGACCACCGGTGGACTTCCTGAGGGGACCAGGGACGGGAGAATCCTCGGGCGCAAGGCAGCTCACTACCTGATGATAGAAGGGGGTCTGCATCGTAATATGTTGTCAGGACTCCTAGCCAGGTGTGTGACCGAATAAGAGATCCCGAGGATCTTGGAGGAGGTGCATTCGGGCGAGTGCGTAAGTCATTCTGGAGGGAGGACGTTGGAGGCAAGGGTGGTCAGACAGGGGTAATTCTGGCCCACCCTAAGGAAGGATGCCACGGAGTTTGCGAGGAGGTGTCAGAAATGTCAGCTCTACGCCCCCCTTCAGCTCTTGGCAGCTCAAAGGCTCCGAAGTATCACGGCACCGTGGTCGTTCGCCATCTGGGGAATGGATTTAGTTGGACTCTTTCCTCCGGCTAGTGGGAAGAGGAGATTCCTCTTGGTCATGGTCGATTATTTCTCGAAGTGGCTGGAGGTTAAAGCCTTGGCCAAGGTCACCTCACAGGTCATAAGGAACTTCATCTGGGGGGAGATCATTTGCAGACACGGGTTGCCCCAAGCAATAGTGACAGATAACGGCCCCCAGTTTGCCAGTGAGGAGTTCATCAGCTTCTGCGCCCAACTAGGGATAGATCTCCGGTTTGCCTCTGTCCACCACCCCCGGAGTAACGGCCAGGTGGAAGCGGCGAACAAAATCATTATGAATCTACTAAATAAAAAGGTGGAGAACCTAAAGGGAAATTGGGTGGAGCAGCTCCCCTCGGTCCTGTGGGCCTTGCGAACGACCCCGAACACGGCCACCGGTGAGACCCCCTTCAAGCTTTCCATGGATGTGAGGTCGTCCTACCAGTGGAGTTCGAGGTCCGGTCCCCGCGAGTCGCAGCCGCGGGCGAAGGAGATGAAACTTGGAGGTTGGAGAATGAAGAGGGGCAACGCCTCTCGCTGGAAATGGTGGAAGAACTGCGGGATGTGACGGCTATCAGGCAAGAAGAGATCAAGCGGCGGATGGCCAGGTATTTCGATAAGCATGTCAGGGTCAAGCAGTTTGTCGAAGGGGATCTGGTACTGAGAAAGGTTGACGCGGCGGGAAGGTCGGCTCCCGTGGGCAAGCTCAGCCTGAACTGGGAAGGGCCGTATATAGTAAAGAAAGTCCTTGTGACAGGAGGTTGCTACCTCTAGGACGTGGAAGGAGGAGCCTTAAGCCACACCTGGAGCGGAGATGACCTGAAACGCTTCTACCCATGAAATGGGGAAGATGTAACTATGTATTCAAAATCAAACTTGTTATAATATGTCAATTGACTTGTTTCTCTTGTCTAGTACTGAATTCTTATGATAAGATGTATTTATGAGTCCAGTGACACCCCGAGCTCGGCTCGGCCCCAGGTAGACCCGCTGCGCAGGCTCTCATCTAGCTGGCAGGTCCGAAGGCTCGCCTGTGGGGAATAGGTTTGGTTTGAGATCTTCATCGGCACCCCGAGCTCGGCTCGGCCCCAGGTAGACCCGCTGCGCAGGCTCTCATCTAGCTGGCAGGTCCGAAGGCGCGCCTGTGTGGGATAGGTTTGGTTTGAGATCTTCATCGGCACCCTGAACTCAGCTCGGCCCCAGGTAGACCCGCTACGCAGGCTCCCATCTAGCTGGCAGGTCCGAAGGCTCGCCGGTGGGGGATAGGTTTGGTTTGAGATCTTCATCGGCACCCCGAGCTCGGCTCGGCCCCAGGTAGACCCGCTGCGCAGGCTCTCATCTAGCTGGCAGGTCCGAAGGCTCGCCTGTGGGAGATAGGTTTGGTTTGAGATCTTCATCGGCACCCCGAGGTCGGCTCGGCCCCAGGTAGACCCGCTGCGCAGGCTCTCATCTAGCTGGCAGGTCCGAAGGCTCGCATGTGGGGGATAGGTTTGGTTTGAGATCTTCATCGGCACCCCGAGCTCGGCTCGGCCCCAGGTATACCCGCTGCGCTGGCTCTCATCTAGCTGGCAGGTCCGAAGGCTCGCCTGTGGGGGATAGGTTTGGTTTAAAATCTTCATCGGCACCCCGAGCTCGGCTCGGCCCCAGGTAGACCCGCTGCGCAGGCTCCCATCTAGCTGGCAGGTCCGAAGGCTCGCCTGTGGGAGATAGGTTTGGTTTGAGATCTTCATCGGCACCCCGAGCTCGGCTCGGACCCAGGTAGACCCGCTGCGCAGGATCTCATCTAGCTGGCAGGTCTGAAGGCTCGCCTGTGGGGGATAGGTTAGGATAGGTTAGGTTTGGTTTGCGGAAACTTCATCGGCACCCCGAGCTCGGCTCGGCCCCAGGTAGACCCGCTGCGCAGGCTCTCATCTAGCTGGCAGGTCCGAAGGCTCGCCTGTGGGGGATAGGTTTGGTTTGGGATCTTCATCGGCACCCCGAGCTCGGCTCGGCCCCAGGTAGACCCGCTGCACAGGCTCTCGTCTAGCTGGCAGGTCTGTAGGCTCGCCTGTGGGGGATAGGTTTGGTTTGTAGGAGATAGGTTAGGATAGGTTAGGTCTGGTTTGCGGAAACTTCATCGACACCCCGAGCTCGGCTCAGCCCCAGGTAGACCCGCTGCGCAGGCTCTTATCTAGCTGGCAGGTCCGTAGGCTCGCCTGTGGGGGACAAGTTTGGTTTGTGGGAGACAGGTTAGGATAGGTTAGGTCTGGTTTGCGGAAACTTCATCGACACCCCGAGCTCGGCTCGGCCTCAGGTAGACCCGCTGCGCAGGCTCTCATTTAGCTGGTAGGCCCGTAGGCTCGCCTGTGGGGGATAGCTTTAGTTTGTGGGAGATAGGTTAGGATAGGTTAGGTCTGGATTGCGAAAACTTCATCGACACCCTGAGCTCGGCTCGGCCCCAGGTAGCCCCGCTGCGCAGGCTCTCATCTAGCTGGAAGGTCCGAAGGCTCGCCTGTGGGGGATAGGTTTGGTTTGAGCAAGGCAGGGAGCGCACCCGAAACACGAAATGGAAAGAGGTAAAGGTAGGATAGGTCTCGGCCAGAAGAGATCTCGACGGGGAGATCCCCGCCATAGAGGTCTCACCGAGGGAGGCCTTCGCCGAGAAGGCTCCTAATAATATTCTTGAGCAGACAGGCGGAAACGTTGTGCGACAGGCTTGAACGTTTCACGCAAGACAAAGGGAGGCGGCTCCGTCTTCAGGGTTCGCGAGCCACATTCCCGACTGACAGTTTTCAGCAGGTTCCCGCCGATCCATCGCTAAGGGAGGCTATCCTAGAGAGGCCAGGGGCCTCGGCGGAAGCATACGTAGGAAACACTCGACCACAGCAATTACATCAAGCACATTCACAATAACAGGACGAGACATTTACAATGGAACGTTTGCAATATATATTACACAAGTACAAGTTTAGAGCGTCTCGCTATTTACACTAAGGCGAAAATAAAAGAAAAAGGGGCCCCTCAAGGAGACAAGCTATACCCCTCAGAGCTCCCGCTTGAGCTCCCGCTGGAGCTTTCGCCGGAGCTCTCCCCGGAGGTCTCGCCACCCGCGGCAGGGGATTTCGGGACATCCGAGGGTGGGGTATCAGGGGCGCCTGGGGGCTTTGGAACAGGCTCGAAGATCCAGGGAACGAGCTGTTGAGCGGTGATGTTTTTGCTCCTCCCATCCCAGCAGTCGACATCTCGCAGCGTCTCCAGCATCATCCTGACTGTAGCCTGCGCGTTGGCCTGAAGAAGCTTGTCGATGTCATAGACCGAGTAGTAGCGGCTCTTCAGTCTCTCATCCAGTGGGGGCGCATTCGCCTCCAGACACGCAATCTGCTCCCTCAGCAGGACGTTGTCGTATCGCGCTTGGGATAGCTCCTCGCGAAGCGTGGCTTGGGCGGAATCCTGAACAGCGAGAGGTTAGCATGAAAGAGAAAAGAGTTAAAGTAGCGAGAGTAAGCGATGTGAAAGATCTCGCTTACCCCTTTCGCCTGGCGCGAAGATAGTAGTTGCTGGGCCTCTGCCAGCTCCTTTGCCAAAGTGGCCGCCTGAGCCACCGCGTCATCCCTGGCCTTGAACATATCCTGGAAATTGCGGTCTATGGTGATGCTCCGGCGAGCACACATGTGCGCAAGCTCCAGCCCGCGCATCAGGGCGCGAGTAGAATCATAGGCCAGCAGCCGGGTGGTCATCCTGTCGTAGATGCTGGCGTCCTCCCGGCTGTAGAGGCAGTAGCCTAAGGCGAAAGCCTCGCTGGTAATCTCGTCTCGCTCTGCCCAGCTAGGCAGGAGGGACGAGATCGAGACCCTGTTGGCATCGGTGTCCCACTGTAGCAGCAGCTTGTTCTCCGCGTCCAGACACCTCATGCCGAGACCAAAATTGCGGTGGCCCCGCGGCACCTCTCCAGACAGAGGCTGGCCGAAGGTCTCAGCGGCGGCTCCCTCGCCCTCTGCTACACCGGGGGCCGGAGGGTTCTCGGCAGGGGCCTCAGCGCCACCCCTGGTTGCTGCGATCTTGCTGACTACCTGCAGGATCTCCTCAAATGAGCGGCCTGCAGCAAGAGGTTCGGAGGGCGGCACCATAGCGGCTTTGCCCTTCTCGGTATCAGTTGTCTTGGGCCTCTTGATCGGTTGAGGCGGAGGGGCGTCGGGCTTTCGCTTCCCAGCACCAGTTAAAGGAGGCGGGGCCGGCTCTTTCCGGCAAGCTTGTGCAGCGGCTTTTGCGAGAGCCAGCGGGTCTTTGGGAGGTTGGCTCCCGCCAGCGCGAGCCTCGTCAAAGGGTTGGCGTAGGGGGATCTCGCGCTCTCCTGCGAAAGCGACAATACTAAGTTCAAAACTTGAAAAGGACAAGGAATTGCAAGATAAAGGAGAGACCTTACCTTCGCCTTGGAGCACGGGGAGGAGTGAATAAACGTCTCGCCGAAGGAAGAGGACGTCGAAGTCCTTGGTTCCAAAGAACTCAAGGAGGGAGCTCTCGCACGAGCCCAAGGAGGGGGGCTTGTAGGCGGCATCCTCGTATTGGATGGGTGTGAGAGGCACGTTCCCGAAGTTGCCGGAAACAAAGATGAATCTCTCGCCCCAGTGGTGATGCTTGTTGGCGAGACCGATCGTCTTGAGCAGTTGTCCTGAGAAGAAGACCACCCCTCCTTTGGCGCGGAAGGTGAACAGCTTGCGGAAGATTGACAGGCTGAACTCGATCTTCTCGGATCGCATGTAGCATATGAAGGCCACCAGGATCGCGACCGAGTTCGGGTTCAGCTGTGCGGGAACCACTCCGTAATACCGGAGGGCCTGGCGCATCTCGGGCCACAGCGGGAGGCGGAAGCCCACCTCGAAGTGCTCAAGGGGGATGGCGAGCTCCCCCTCCCCCGCGGTGTTTACCTTATCATGGTTGCCTGGGTTCCGCGCGGTGAAGCTGGCGGGAACGTAGCGAGTCTGGGTTAGGTTGAACTCGTCTACGGTGAGGGTGCGGGAAGGAAAGAGGTGCTTCTGAAAAGCTTCCGCACAGATGGATCGTCCCTCGCCTCCGCCCGACATCGTGATGAAGAGTTTGAAGGCGAGAGCTTCAAAAGGAATGCGAGAGCAAGAACCGTACGGGAACGAAAGGAGAAGGCGAAGACGGGCGAGAACTTTTGAGAGACCGCGAAAGCAACAAGAGAGGAGAGAGATTGGGATCGAAGAAATGAATGTGGTGGGTGAGTTTCCCTATTTATAGAAAACCGTGATTATGATGACTGTTTTCAAAAAGGCGGCGGGGGTATAGCCGACACACCCCTGTTCAGCGGCGCTTCGTTTTCCCGCCCAAGTTTGATAGTGACTGATTGACCGAATGATTAGCGCAAGCGTTGTGAAATGACATGCGACAAGCAAGATAAGCGGAAGCAAGGTTGCTCTCGCCAACCGAGAGCCCAGAGTAATAACATATATACGCATACAATAACAATATTAGTGATAAGAGCAAAGTTATTAGCGAAAGCTGGATAAAGAGTAAGCAAATAACAACAGAGTTATTAGCTACAGACTAGTGAAAATAAATAAATAAGGGTACATCTGAGAAGGGGAAGGCCTGGGGAAGAGAAGGGGAGGTCTCGCGTTTCAATAAGGCTCCCACCGCCTTTTCCCTTGCTCCCGCAGCTTGGTCCGGGGTGGCGCCTACGGGTTGAAGTAGGACGATAGAACAGTGCATCCTAGGTTGACCCGGCGAGACAGGTCCCAAATCCGCACGATGCACCTTTCGGGTGAAGATCCGGCGGTAGACCCTCCTGGCCGGTCCATCTCGCCGATGAGATAGTCCCGCTCCAGTGTCTCCAGCCTCTTCTCCACTGATTGGCGAAACTCTTTCGCCGCGAGGTCGCAGACCCGTTCTCGCCGGATGAGCTTCGATAGGACGATGACAACCTTCTTCCCCCGTCTTTTAGCGCTCTCGGCACTGGTCAAGATCTCCTCCATCTCGTCAGATGAAGGGAAAGGGGAAATCTCGCCGTCTTCCCCCTCTCTTTCTTCTTCTTCTTCTTCCTCTACCTCGGCTCCAGGCCGCGAGCCCATGTCACCTGGAAAAAGAATTCCAGTTATAGCAAGAGCTAAAGGATTGTTGTGATAAATATTCCACATACCTGCAGCATGACGAGACCCCCCGGTCGACGGCAGGCGAGAAGGCCCAGCACCCCCCCCCCCCCTCAGCTCCAAAGAGTAGGTGGATCGGCTTTCCTGGGGGGTAAATTTTGCGAATGGTAATCCCGGCTTGGCCGGAAGCGGGGGAGGAGGTCTCCTCTCCCGCAGGATGGTTGGCATCTAATGGAGGCGCGGAAGATTCGGCAGTCTTTCCTCTCGCCGGTATGGAGGAATCAACCGCAAGGGCAGGCTGATTCGCAACCCTCGCTCCGCTCTCCCGGGTGGCGAGACCCGGCGGTGCGAAAACTGGCACTGCGAGAAGACAGTTCAGCATTCAAAGATTTGAGTTAAGAGCGAGAGGGGAACAGTTACCTGCGGTGCTCGGGTCAGGTGTAGGAGCCACCTCCGAAACCCGTGGTTGATCCTCGAGGTGGCGAGAGGATGGATCCAAGGATTCGCGCGGGGACGTGGCAACGTCGGGAACCATTTCCTGCGAGAAATATCGCGTCAACTACTGAGCGGCTGGTGTTTTCAATAATTAGCAAATCAAACATACCTTCCGCGGCGAGGGATCGTCCGCACGGCTTGGGGTTGGGGTGGGCGGGCTCCTGTTCTCGTGGGGCAGGTCCCGCTGAACCACCTTCGCCCTCTTATTTTTCTTCTTGGGCAGAGAAGGCTCAGCGGCCGACGACTGTCTCGCTAGCCATGGGGTGTTGAAGTATTAGACCGGGCAGCTTGGCGGTCTGATCCAGCGGTTTGTTGACCGAGCGGCTTAGCGGTCTGATCCAGCGGTTTGTAGACCGGGCGGTCTGTCGGTCTACCTCTGCGGCCTGTTCTATCCTCCTGGAGTTGCCGAGCGGTTAGCCCATCTGCCTAACCGCGCGGCCTATGCGGTCTCCATTATTCTAGCCGCTCAGTACTGTAAATGTTTAGTCCCACATTGTTTGTATACTCTCTTTCTTATCTCCTCCATTCTATATAAGGGAGGCCATACCTTTGTAAAATATATCTTTTTTGGATAATAAAATTTCAATTATTCAAAAGTTTGTTTGTTTGTTCTCTACTTTTCACTTCTTGTTCTCTACTTTCTAACATGGTATCAGAGCCACGGTCATTTCCTCTTGATTCTGTGCGCCCTCTGTTGTTCGCGACTTCTTTTCCGCGCTCTGCGACTTGATTCGCGACTTGCCCTCTCTTCTATCCGCGCGGCCTGTTTCTATCCGCGCGGCTTGTTTTTGTCCGCCAACCTGTTCGCGCGGCTTGCTCCTTCTTGGTTCTCTTCTCCTTCTCCTTGTTGTCACAGCGACCTGTTTCGTTGTCGCCGCGCTCCTTGTTCTTTCTTGCCTCTCCGACTTCCTAGTCGTTGCGGTCTGTCCCTGTCCGCGTGTGTATTGTCTCTCTACTCGCGGTTTGCTGCTGTGATCTGCCTGACCGTGCGGGTTGTTCCTTTCTCACCCGCATCTTGGTCGCGGTCGCCAGCTCTTCTCCTCTTTTCTGTTCGCTCGGGCTTCTCAGTTCGTGCGACTTCTTCCCCGCCGAGCCTTTGACCGCCTTCTAGCCGCTGCTGTGATCTGCCTGACCGTGCGGGTTGTCTCTTTCTTACCCGCATCTTGGTCGCGGTCACCTGCTCTTCTCCTCTCTTCTGTTCGCTCGGCCTTTTCAGTCCGCGCGACCTCTTCCCCGCAGTGCCTCTTTCTAGCCGCTACTGTTCGCGCGGCTTCCTCTGTTTTCTAACCGCTCCTGTTCGTGCGGCTTCTTCTGCTTCCGGGTTCTATGACTACCTCCGGTCTCACCACTACCAGGCTTCACCTCGCTGCTCTCTATTCTAAGGGGGGCCAGACGTCCCGCATTTATACTCTCTATGCGGACCTCTTCGCCCGCCCTTCCATGTCCTCAGCTGCGGCTTATCAGCAGGTTCAGGCCCTTGGGGCTGAAATCCTCCAGAATCGCCCCTTCTCCGCGGACTTGGCCGACCAGCACAAACACTTCCAGGAACTCCTGGTTGTTTGTTATCTTCTTCATCTTCCCGACTCTTATGATATGATCCGCCAGCAGATCTTGGGTGAGGCGGAATCTCCTACTTTGGATGCAACTGCGGCTTGCATTGCCGCCGTTACTTCGCTCCTCCAGCGGCCTCTGTTGGCCTCCCCCCCTTCCCAGGACTCCTCTGCTCACCAAGCTCAGCGGGGGGGCCCGAGTGGCCGAAGCTCCTCTGGCGGACGGGGTTCCTCCCGGTTCTTCTGCTCTCACTGTAATCGTACTGGTCATACTGTTGACCGCTGCTGGCAGAAACATCCTCATCTTCGCCCTTCCGGTGATGCTCCTTCGGCCTCCGCCTCTTCTAGGCCGTCTGCCTCTGTGGCCACGACGTCAGGTAGTGCCCACGTCGTTACCCAAGGTAAATGGCTGATTGACTCCGGTGCCACCAATCATATGACGGGCAACCCTCATTGCTTCTCCCGTCTTGAGACCCATGACCGCTTACCCCCAGTTCGTGTGGTGGATGGTTCCCAGTCTCCGGTTCATGGGACGGGCATGGTTCAACTCACTCCATCGCTTTGCTTGGAGGATGCCCTCTATGTCCCGAAGTTCCCGTGCAATTTGTTATCTGTTACTACTTTATGCCGGCAACTTCAGTGCTCCGTTTTATTCACTCCCACTACTTGTTCTTTTCAGGACCCGAGGACCCAGCGGACGATTGCTACTGGGACTGAGAGCGGCGGCCTCTACTTCCTCGACGATGTTTCCGCTCTTTCTGCCTACTCCTCCTCCACCGATCTCCTTCAGTGGCATCATCGTCTTGGACATCCTCCTTCTCGGCTTATTCGTCAGCTTCTGCCCCACTTACCTCTCACCAGTTCTCCGCTCAACTGTGATGCGTGTCAGCTTGGCAAACATCATCGCTCCTCCTTCCCACCGAAGCAAGGCCGTGGCTCCTCTCGCATTTTTGATCTTATTCATTCTGATGTATGGGGTCCTGCTCCTACCCTCACAGTTGGTCGGGGCAGTTCCTATTTTGTCACTTTTATCGATGATTTTACTCGATGTACCTGGGTGTATCTTTTAAAGGATCGCTCTGAACTATTTTCTGTTTGGCAATCTTTTTACTTTATGATTAAGACTCAATTTGCTATTTCTATTAAAGTCTTACGTTCTGATAATGCCAAGGAATATCTGTCTCATGAGTTCTCCGCGTTCTTTCACCAACACGGCCTCATTCATCAAACGACTTGTGTTTACACCTCCCAACAGAATGGGGTGGCGGAGCGTAAAAACCGTCACCTGCTTGATGTTGCGCGTACTCTCATGGCGCAGATGCACGTCCCTCGCTCCTACTGGGGCTACGCTGTGCTCCTCGCTTGCTATCTTATCAATCGCATTCCCTCCACGGTCCTCCACGGCCGGACTCCCTTCTCCCTTCTCTACCCCCACCAGGAACATTTTCCTCTTCCTCTCCGTGTCTTTGGCTGTACGGCCTTTGTTCACGCTCCCTCCGCTACCCGCGACAAGCTTTCCCCCCCGTTCCACCAAATGTGTCTTTTTGGGGTACTCTACCACTCAAAAAGGATATTGCTGCTTTGACCCCCTTCTCCGCAAGCAGTTTGTCTCCGCAGATGTGACTTTTTTCGAAAATGCTTCCTATTTCTCTCCTTCCTCTTCTCTTCCTTCTCTTCCTTCTGATATCTCCGTTCCTTCCACACCTCTCGACGTTTTTCCACCTTCGTCTCCTCCTCCGCCGACTCCTTCTCAGTCCGTCTCCCCACCCACCCCTCCACCCTCCTCTCCGCTGCCGTCTCTCTCTAGTCCCGGGCCAGCCTTCTCCGCCACGGACGCTCCGGTCGCTGACGCTCCCGTCGCCGACGCTCCCGATGATCTGGATGTTCCCATTGCCCTTCGCAAAGGGGTGCGGGCGTGTACTCAACACCCGCTCACGGCTGTTGTTTCTTATGATCAGCTTTCTCCTTCTCGCAGGTGTTTTGCCTTGGCTATCTCTGCTACTTCTACTCCTCGTACCTACCAGGAGGCTCTCGCTCTCCCTCATTGGAAGTCTGCCATGGATGAGGAGATGGCTACTCTTACTGAACGGGGTACCTGGACCCTGGTTCCTCCTCCCGTGGGCACTGATGTGGTTGGCTGTCGCTGGGTCTTTGTTGTGAAGTTTCGCCCCGACGGCACTGTGGATCGCTACAAAGCCCGGCTGGTGGCCAAGGGCTTTACTCAGACTTATGGCGTTGATTACTTTGATACCTTCTCTCCGGTTGCTCGCCTCAGCACCATCCGGGTTCTCTTTTCTGTGGCTGTTAACCGGGCTTGGGCTATTTCCCAGCTTGATGTGAAGAATGCCTTTCTTTATGGCGATCTTCAGGAGGACGTCTATATGGAGCAACCTCCTGGGTATGTTGCTCAGGGGGAGACACGTGTCTGTCATTTGAAGAAGGCCATTTATGGCCTAAAGCAGAGCCCTCGGGCATGGTTCGAAAAATTCAGTGGTATTGTGGCAACCATCGGCTTTCAAAGGAGTTCGGCCGATCACTCCTTATTCATTCGCAAAACGACCTCGGGGCTGGTGGTTTTGGCCGTATATGTGGATGATATTCTCCTTACTGGTGATGACCGAGATGGGGTGGACTTGACGAAGAAGCACCTCCGTCAGCACTTGGTCACGAAGGATATGGGCTCCCCAAAATACTTTTTGGGGATAGAAATCTCTCGGAAACCTGACTCCTTGGTTCTCTCTCAACGGAAGTATGCCCTTGATCTTCTTCGAGAAGCAGGCTTGACAGGTGCCAAACCAGCTCATCTTCCCATGGCTGTTGGAGAAGACAAAACGTGGACGGATGAATCGCCTCCTCTATCTGATGTCACACGGTACAGACGTTTGGTAGGGAAACTCATCTATCTCACGGTGACTAGACCCGACATCGCCTACGCTGTAGGAAAGGTCAGTCAGTTTATGCAAGCTCCCAGGGAGTGTCATCTTCAGTCCGCCCTGAAGATTTTAGAGTATATCAAAGCAGCACCGGGCAGAGGGTTACTCTTCCAGAAAAATGGCCATCTGAGGGTTGAGGCCTACTCAGACTCAAGTTACGCGGATGACAAAGGCGATCGTAAATCCACGTCAGGTTTTTGTACCTTTGTTGGAGGTAATCTCGTGAGTTGGAAGAGCAAGAAACAGTCTGTTGTTTCCAGATCCAGTGCCGAAGCAGAATACCGGAGTATGGCGTCAACTACGTGTGAGTTAAAGTGGTTGCGGGCTCTCATGCTTGACCTGGGCGAGGTATATGATTGTCCTCTCCCTATGTTCTGTGACAACAAGGCCGCTATACACATATCCAGAAATCCGGTCTTCCATGAGAGAACGAAGCATATAGAGGTTGACTGTCACTTCATTCGGGAGGAGATTTTGAAGAATCAGATTTGTACTCCTTTTGTCACCTCTGACAAGGAGTTGGCAGATATCTTCACCAAGCCGGTTTCTACTTCCTTCTTCCGCATTTGTGACAAGCTGGGCATGATTGACATCTATGCTCCAGCTTGAGGGGGAGTGTTGAAGTATTAGACCGGGCGGCTTGGCGGTCTGATCCAGCGGTTTGTTGACCGAGCGGCTTAGCGGTCTGATCCAGCGGTTTGTAGACCGGGCGGTCTGTCGGTCTACCTCTGCGGCCTGTTCTATCCTGCTGGAGTTGCCGAGCGGTTAGCCCATCTGCCTAACCGCGCGGCCTATGCGGTCTCCATTATTCTAGCCGCTCAGTACTGTAAATGTTTAGTCCCACATTGTTTGTATACTCTCTTTCTTATCTCCTCCATTCTATATAAGGGAGGTCATACCTTTGTAAAATATATCTTTTTTGGATAATAAAATTTCAATTATTCAAAAGTTTGTTCGCTTGTTCTCTACTTTTCACTTCTTGTTCTCTACTTTCTAACATGGGGCAACCAGGGCGCTGTTAGCCTTGGCTCGCGCCTGTGCCGCGTTGATGCGGACTTGCAGATCCTGCGGAAGCGGTTTGTCAGCGCGCTTGGAAGGCATCGCGAGCGGAGGCAAGAGCTCAGGCGAAGAATGACGACTCGAGGGAGATGTTATGGTCGTCTATCAGCACACATATTTATAGACACGGTACGACCCTCCAAAAGATTCCTTGATGTTGATACATGCTCAACGAATATTTTTGGGTTGGACGTGTCTTTTCGAGCGCAGAGCTAGCTCAAAAAAGAGCGGGGATAGTGTACAACCTCATATTCGCTGAGTCAGACCAGGAGGTGCAATGGTCACAGTTGAGCTAGCCAAAGGAGCTCCCGCCCGAAAGGAGATCTCGCCCAAGGTGGCGGGAACGTTCGTGCCAATTCGTCGAACGGAGATCAACGGGCCAAGATCGTCGAGCGCAGCCAACGCGGGAACGCTTGCGCTAGCGCCAAGCTCCAATCTTGAAGGGACTCTCGCCTGTAAGCAGGCGAGATCGTTCGCGCTGTCTCTGGGTAAAAGGCTCTGGGTTCAGAGCTCTCGCCGAGTGGGGCACAAGGCCTAGGGTTAAAGGACCAGATTGCCCTCAGGTAAATTTACCCCTGTGCCCTCAGGAAAACAACGGGATTCGGCTATTGGCAGACCAACTAGGGGCTTTTCAGTAATTTCAGGTCAGCAAGATGCTATAAATAGACCCATAAGGGCTCCTTAGAAGACAAGCTGTCATTATCTCTCAACTTCCAGTGTTTTCTGAGGAGCTCCTAGCCCAGCTTTGGCTTTGGAGGGGAAGCTCTCAGAGATCTTGCGGGTGTGAGGTGGGACCTCTATGCTGAGGCTTTGGGTCAGTCTTAGGTCCTTCGCAGCTAGTCGAGGGTTGAGGCTTGAGAGAAGTAGGTGTTGGATGCACCCCTGTTTTTGAACTCCCGTTGAGGTCATTTTTTGGCTTCAACAAGATTGCTTACATACTGTTCGTAATTTTAAAAATACTTAAATTCATTAGAATGCGAACATAAATGGACTAAGTTTAACCATTATAGAATTGCTTGTAACATTGCACTTACAAAATGAAGGAACATTGGTATATATACGGGCCATACGACTAGAGTAATTGCAAAACTATATACAGGTAAGTTGGAGACTGAAGTAAATGTTGCAAGCTTAATATACAGCAAGGCATGATCGTGCGCAACCCAGTTTAGCGAGCAATCAATAGGTGTTCGCAACCTCAAGTAACACCCGAGGTCAACATAATTTGATCTTTTTGGTTTCAACGAGGTAGCTGATCATGCGGGCCTCACTGTTGTGGCAAACGGTGATAGTGGTTGGTCTCGTCACTTTTAGGTGTGTTCGTACCTCACCACCAAGGCCCTGGTGTACATCATGGTATACTCGTGGATGTGAGTGATATCTTGTGATATCGAGAATTCGGCTAACTAGTAGAGGGACCTAGCGGGCATAAAAAAGGACAAGCACTCTCCTTAATGTTTAGAGTCATCAACTCTCTGGTGCTAACACGAATGACTAATGAGCATGTCCGACCGACCATTTTAACCGCAATCAATTTACGAGCATTCCAAAAAGAAAGTAAACATGCACTATTCGGGTCGGCGGTCGCTTGTCATACTTGACATAAAATAATTCGGGCATGTGATATTTTCTTGTGGCTTGATCGTACCACCGAGCATTAAAAAGTGTGGTGATCAAAAGCGACTGTTATTTAGGATTACTGTTGTGGATCGCTCAACGCTTCGGTAGAACGAACTCAATTGAACTGTTTTAGCCCGGGAGCGGTCGAGTGCGCACACAGTCACAGTTCACTATTTTACCGGTTGTTGTACATGGTTTTATTGAAGAACTCGATGGTGACAGACCGCCTCTCGTTACAATTGTTAAGAAAGAGAGTGTTGGGAGAGCTCAAAGGGTGACAAGTTACCACTCGCGGAGCTAAATGCTTTCTTTGTGTTGTCGTGAGCGGCGCCCTTGTTGCATCTTGAAGTCCTCTACTGGTGCCTGGGAGCAACTTGTTGAACTCATTCTGATGTTTGGGGCTTAGAATCTCGAGTCATGTGCTTGACGCACCCTATCTTCTGTAGTTTGTCTCTTGTTATGCTTATCGGAGCTTAGAATGGCTGGCTTGCAGATGTTTGGTGAGCTTGTTGCTGAGTCGAGAGCCTGTTTAAGGGTGTTGGGGTCTTATGGTAGTCTTGAGAGTGGAGCGCACGGGGACGCGCTTGGTGCGGTTTTGAAGGTGGGGCACACATAGGTGCTCTTGGAGCAGACTTGACGGCAAAGCGCACAGAGGCACACTTGGGACGGTCTTGAAGGCCGAGCGCACAGAGGTGCGCTTGGAGCAGACTTGACGGCAGTGCGCATAGAGGCACACTTAGGAGGGTCTTAAAGGCGGAGCATTATGCGAGACTTGTCCTTTGTGGCTTCTCTCTGATTGACTTTTGGAGAGGTTGGGTGTGATTGTCCTGTCGGTGGTTGGAGCGCTTGTTCTTGAGCGTGCGGAGCGCTTGCTGAAGAAGAGCGCATGGAGCGCTTGCTGGAAGAAAGCGTGCAGAGTGCTGGCGGGAGGGGAGCGCACGGCGCGCTCGGGGGAGGGGAGCGCGCGACGCGCTCGCGGGAGGGGAGCGCGCGGCAAGCTCGCTGGAGGGGAGCTCGCGAGAGGGGAGCGCCCGAAGCGCTCATGGCAGGGGAGCGCTCGCAGCGCTCGCGGGAGGGGAGCGCCCAAAGCGCTCGCGAGAGGGGACTGCCCGAAGCGCTCGCGGGAGGAGACCGCCCGAAGAGCTCACGGGAGGAGAGCGCATGGAGTGCTTGCCGAAAGAGTTTGTTGGAGGAGAGCACAAAGAGCACTTGCATGATGAGAGAGTGTGGAGCGCTTGCTGGAGAAGAGCACGCGGCACGCTTGATGGAGGAGAGCGCGTGGAGCGCTTGCTGGAGGAGAGCGTGTGGCGCGCATGCAAGGCAGAGGTACGCGCAATAGCGCGCAAGGAAGAGGTGCGCGCAAGGAAGAGGCACGCACAAGGAAGAGGCGTGCAGCAAGGAAGAGACGCGCTCAAGGAAGAGGCGCTCGCACGAGCATGAAAGGAAGAGGCGCTCGCAAGAGCGGCAAGGAAGAGGCGCCCGCATGGAAGATGTGCGCGTAGGGAAGAAGCATGCGCAAGGAAGATGCGCACGCAGGAGCGCGTAAGGAAAAGGCGCATTCCAGGAAGAGGCGCGCACAAGAGCATGTAAGGAAGAGGCACGCGCGAGGAAGAGGCGTGCACGAGGAAGAGGCACGCGCGAGGAAGAGGTGCGCGCAAGAGCGCGCGAGGAAGAGGCGTGCGCGAGTAAGAGGCGCGCGTGAGAAAGAGGCCCGCGCGAGGAATAGGCTCGCGCAAGAGCGCGCGAGAAAGAGGCGGGAGAAAGAGCGCGCGAGGAAGAGGTGGGTACGAGGAAGAGGCGCACGCGAGGAAGAGACGCATGCAAGAGCGCGCGAGGAAGAGGCGCCCGCGAGGAAGAGTATTGGTTATTTCATTTCATCGCATACACACACTAATGTATCATCTGTATGTCTTGGCATAAGCATGAACGCTATACTCATAAGCA
This sequence comes from Platanthera guangdongensis, assembly GCA_039583875.1. Classification (NCBI taxonomy): domain Eukaryota; kingdom Viridiplantae; phylum Streptophyta; class Magnoliopsida; order Asparagales; family Orchidaceae; genus Platanthera; species Platanthera guangdongensis. Next base: position 131,582,952 of record CM077154.1, on the reverse strand, counting down.
TAATAGAAGTATACGAGGCAAATTATGTAGTATGAGATGCATAATATATGTTTGTATAGGTATTCTCATAGGCATAGCAATATATGACTGTTGAGTTAAAATAGATGACTTAACATTATCGCATGGATGCTCGTTAGATTTTATTTTTTTGTTACATGCGATATTATGTAGTATGAGATGCATAATATTTCATTTGTATGTCGCTCATAACATACATTAAAGTCTTTATTAGAATGCATAACATGACATGCATAACATAACATAACATAAGCACACATGCCAAGTTAAGATTTACATGATGACACTCATACACACATAATTTGAAAAAAAGATTTGAGTATTTATGCATTCATATTATATGCACAAGAGTCGAGGGGATGACGGTGTATCATCTTAAGTTAAAGCATAACATCATTCATAGAAAATCCAGAGGAAGGTAGTAGCAAGAGCAGATGTTTGTGTATTTCCGGTCTGTTTTAAGTTGAGTAATTCTGACATCTAGTTGAGTCTTGATGAGACGTTCGTTCGTATTTGTAAAAAATGGGCCCAAAGCGCCATACGCTAAGATTGGCTCCTCAGACCGAGGGTGAGTCTTCGAGAGCGCACAATGAAGCAGTGATAGAGGAGTTGCGTCTGAGCAACGAGACTTTATCGAGACAGATGGTTGCGATGCAAGCACGGATGCAGGCGTTGTTGACTGCCACCTTAGGGCAGTAGCCTGGTGCACAACCCTCTGTGGTGGATCAGGATGTGTTTGTCCCTCATACTCCCCTAGTACCTCCTGTTCTATTACCGCCCGAGATGAATTTCATCTTGCATTTCCAACGCTTAGGACCACCGACCTATGATGGGAGGGTTGATTTCATGGCATTAGATGACTGGATCATTTCTATTGAGGAGTTGTTTTCCTATTCGAGAATTCCTGAGGACGTAAAGGTTACGGTCGCTGCTTATCAATTGAAGGGACTTGCTAAAGACTGGTGGATTAGAGAAAATGAAAACCTTGTAGATGGATGCACATGGGAAAGGTATAAGGGGATGTTGTTTAAGAAGTTCCTGCCAACGGTAGAGCGAGATATGTTGATGAATAATTTTCTACAACTGAAGCAGAGGCAACTAACGGTTGGTGAGTATGAGATCAAGTTCAGCAAGTTGAGCTAATTTGCTACGGAGTTAGTAGCCACTGAGAAATATAGAGTTAAGAGTTTTATGGGTGGTCTTCGAAATGACATCTAGTAGTTAGTCAGCGCTTACCGACCCGAGAGTTATACAGAAGCAGTGGAGAACTCGTTGAAGGTCAAGGCTATCGACAATGCCAAGAATTATGGCTTGTTGTTGAGGAAAGAAAAAAGAAAGGTTGAGGATAGTGAAAGCTCTTGAGCATCTGACCTTGCTTCAAAGAAAGGAGGTAAAGAAACATACAGTTTTTGTGGTCGTCTGGGCCACCCCGTCAAGAAGTGTTTCAAAAGGTTGGGCGCTCATAGGCAACCTCAAGTGCTTGCGATTCAGAGCGCACCCAAGGGAGAGCTTACCTGTACCTTGTGTAAGTGGAAGGGGCAAGATATCGCCCGTTGTTGGTTAAAGGACAAGACCTGCTATCAGTGTGGACAGAAGGAACACAAGAAGTATAGATGCCCACAATCCCAACCAGCGTTGCAGCCAGTTCCTCTTCAAGCTCCGCCACCATCGCAACAACATCAGTTGGATGTGGGAAAGGTTAAACTGAATGTGGTGACCAAGGAAGAAGCTCGGTATTCAACCCAAGTGATTTCAGGTTTGATTCTGACCTAGTTGCTAGCTAGTAGTTGTAGATTTTATGGCGGTCATATTCGTTACGTGTACGATTTTATAGGTGAGTTTAAGATAATGAATCTTTGGACGCATGTTCTTTTTGACTCATGTGTCATTCATTCCTTTGTGACTAGGGATTTTATAGACCGATATCATTTGGTTATCGATCAAGCTGGTGATTCGCTTCGTGTTAAGTTTTCATCTTGTGATTTGTGGTGTCTAATCAGGGTATCCAAAATTGTCTTATTCACTTAGGTGAATTTCTAGTGTATGTCGATTTGAAGGTACTAGATTTAGATGACTTCGATGTGATTTTGGGTATGTATTGGTTGTCTAGATATGATACAGTCATCTAATACAAAGTTAAGCGATTAAATTTCAGGATGGATAGCAGCCAACCCATAAGTGTGTTTGGTTTTCCGCGTTAGGGCCCCTCAATCATATATGCAGTGCGCGCTCGGAAACTTTTAGAATTTGGTTGTATTGCTTATATTGTTTCTGTTTTGGAAGTTGCTCGTGATTCACAGCGTGCCGAGGACATTCCCGTGGTGAGAGAGTTTCCCGATGTTTTCTGGTCAGTCTTCCTAGTCTCCCTCCTATGAGAGATGTAGAATTTGTTATTGACATTGAGCCTGATACTCATCCTATTACGAGGGTGCCTTATTGCATGGCTTCGCGTGAGTTGGAAGAGTTGCGAACCAAGTTCAACGATTTGTCACAGTGTGATTTTATTAGGCCTAGTTCTTTGCAGGGTGCTCCAGTTCTATTTATAAAGAAAAATGATGGTTCTATGAGATTGTGCGTAGATTATAGAGAGCTGAATAAGGTAACTATCAAGAATATGTATCCGTTACCTTGGGTTGATGATCTGTTTGACCAGTTGTGAGGTAGTGTTGTGTTCTCAAATAATATTAACCTTCGTTCAGGCTACCATCAGTTGAGGATCCGTGAGTCGGACGTTCCGCAAACTGCAGTTCGTTGGTAGGATCCAACTGGATTTGAGTTGATGGAAGGTTTAATAGCTTAAGGCTGGAGAGTTTATCTCTCTATGGTAGGATCCAACTAGATCCGAGTTGCTGGAAGACTTAATAGTCTGAGGCTGGAGAGTTTATCTCTCTGTAGTAGGATCCAAGTGGATCTTAGTTGCTGGAAGGCTTAATAGCCTGAGGCTGGATAGTTTATCTATCTATGGTAGGATCCAAGTGGATCTGAGTTGCTGGAAGGCTTAATAGCCAGAGGCTGGAAGGTTTGTCTCTCTAAGGTATGATCCAAGTGTGGATCTGAGTTACTGGAAGGCTTAATAGCCTGAGGTTGGAGAGTTTAACTCTCTGTGGTAGGATCCAAGTGTGGATCTGAGTTTGGGTTCTTAAGTGAACCTGTGTGTAAGGCTGTGGGCTAATGTGTAAGCTCTAAGGAGCATAGTGTTGGAGTTTGTGCCTTATCCAATAAGTAAGTTAGAAAGGTGAGAGGGAAAGTGGATGTACCCAATTGGGAAACCACTACAAATACTTGTGTGCATGCTGTGTGTGGTTGTTTTACTTTCTTATTGCATGACATAAGGACAAACTCTATATAATGTAGTAAGAAAGCAATAAAAAAAGCTATGAAGTTCAAAGACCTATTCAGCCCCCTATGTGATTAGCTAACCTTCAATTAAATAACTTTCATATGTCTCGTTTTCTGGCGAATCTTGCATGGAGCTTTGGGCACATATCTCATATATTATACTGCTTATCATCCGCAGATAAATGGTAAAACGGAAAGAGTAAATCAGATTTTGGAAGGTATCATTAGATGTTATATCTGGGACTATGGTGGGGCCTGGGGCATATGTCTTGGACTTATGGAGTTTACCCACAACAACAGTTATCGGGAGAGTTTGCAAATGGCGCCTTTTGAAGCCTTGTATGAGAGGCATTGCCAAACTCTCCTATTTTGGGCTGAAGTTGGTGAGAGGCCTTGGAAGAGATGAGTGTTATGGTAACGTATATCCGTGAGAAGCTTTGTTTGACTCAAGAGCGTTATGAGAAGAACGCTAATCGGCGTACGGTTGATCTGGAGTTCGCAGTTGGGGACATGGTTTTATTGGAGGTTTCTCCGATGTCGGGTGTTAAGAGATTTGGGAAGAACCATAAGTTGGATCCCAGCTATGTAGGGCCTTTCCAGATTATTGAGCGCATTAGAGTGTCGACTTAGGCTGGAGTTGCCCACTACTTTCCCTGATGTTCATGATATGTTTCGTGTGAGGCATTTGGGGAAGTGTTCGCGCGGCGAGCTTCATGTCCTTAACTCAGTTTCTCAGTTGTAACCCAATCTCTCCTATATTGAAGAACTCGTCTGTATCTTGGAGACACATGATTGAGTGTTGAGAAGAAAGACAATTCCTATGGTGAAAGATCTTTGGCAAAACCAGGACGTCAAGATTGCAACCTGAGAATTGGAGTTTGCTATGAAATAATTTCATCCTCATGTGTTCTCCTAATTTTTCTCGGGTAAGAGTTTTATCTAGCAAATTAGTTGCCTTTCTTTTTCTCAGAGGTTCGAGTTGCGTTCTAAGTTTTGGGACTAAACTCCTTTTAGGAGAGGTGACTATAATGCCCATGAATTTCCAATAATTAATTTAATCACTTAAATTGCATAACAGTGACGTAAGAACGTTACGTTAGTTCAAGAGTTGTGGTGCATCAACCTTTTCTTCCCAAGTATCAGGCTATGTGTGTATAAATAAGAATGCAATAATAAAATATATTTATTTAAATCACTTAAATTGCATAACAGTGACGTAAGTGCGTTACGTTAGTTCAAGAGTTGTGGTGCATCAACCTTTTCTTCCTAAGTATCAGACTATGTGTGTATAAATAAGAATGCAATAATAAAATTTATTTATTTATCTAAAATCTTCCTATATAAAAGCCAATAATCCTTAGAATTTATGTTTATTCGGGACTTTTCTTTCATTCCCGTCGAACCAGATCGCGAGAGGGCAAAAGAATCGTTCGCCGCTGCCGGAGCTCGGGCGTAGGAGATCATCGTCGAAGTAGAGATTTGGACTGCTCTCGCAAAAGCCTTCGTGTGTGCGGACTTTCTCGTTGTGGGGTTCTCTCAGTCGATCTGTGGCGTGAAGTGCTAAAGAGGCCAGAAACCTAGAGATTTGAGGCAAGTGGCGGTCTATCCCTTTTGCATTGTTGCCTTATTCTTTCTTTTCTTCTTTTCATGATCCAAATAAGGATGTGTTTTCGCCTCCACGGTGGTCGGATGAATGTTTTGGCGTTGCCCATATTGTTCTAAGTGATATTCGCTGAGTGATCTCATGAATTTGTCGAGTGATCTCAAGAAGACAGTCTGAATTCGTTGAGTGATCTCATAAGGCCGAGCCGAATTTGTCGAGTGTTTTCGTATAGCTGGTAGAGTTAGTCAAGGAATCCAAGTGTTATTCGTCGAGTAATCTCGTGAAGTCATGTAGAATTTGTCGAGAGGTTAAGTGAAATTGCCGAGTGAATGAAGTGAAGTTCGTCGTGTGTTCTCATAAAATTCGTCGTGTGTTCTCGTGGAGATCGTCGAGCGTTTGTGCCTAATTTGTCGTATAGACTCAGCGATTTGTCGAGCGCTTGCGCCGAATTCGTCGAGAGGTCAGGGGATTCATCGAGTATACTTAGTCAAATTCGTCGGATAAAGCTGTTTATTCTTAAAGACTTCTTGATCATTCTTCCCTTGTGTCGTTGTGACAACCCGATGCTACGTCTTGTGAGATTTCAGTTTATTTTTGTATGTGTATTGTTTTTTTTTGGCTTTTGGTTGACAGTGGACAAAGGACCATCACCTTAAAGCCTGTTGTGAATCATCAAGCCTCGTGACTTTATTATTTGGGACTTTTGTTGGACAGCCGATAAAGGACCACCACCTCAGTGCCTGTTTCTTTTGATGTGTTGGTCTGTTTGTTTGAGTTGGAATGAAAGTCACCGCCTCAGTATCGTTTTATGTCTGACGTTGATGATTCACTCTTCAAGCTAATAAATGTTATTTCTACGATTATATATATACTTATACTTAGGACACCAATAAGAGTCTTTTTTGCACTTAGTGCAAGTCTTTATTCTTATAAGTCCGCTTTGTGTCAAGTTAATCGCTCTCTTTACTCATTTGATTTGAATTTCTGTGATTTTGTAGTTTTCTTTCCAGTTGGGTTGGTAATCCTCTTATCTTATAACCTTTTTGATTTATGTTTGAGCTGTATTTTGTGCTCTTTGTGCTGATGCATTCTTTTTTTGAATGCCTTGGGTTCGGGCCAGTAGCAGGTGTAGTCGACCGGGGTTGTTTGGCCAGTCCTCTGCAGTTGTTTCTCCTCCCTCTTTCAGTTGAAGAGTGGTCTGTGTTTCTTTTCTAGATTTCTGAACTTCAGACTTTTGTTACTAGTGTTGTGAATTCATATCAGATTGTTGGCGCTCACATCACAGTTTCTTGTGTATTAGACTATTGTTCTACTCTCTCTGCTACTACTGCAAACTTCGCCAAAGAAGTGTTTTTCTTTGGGATTGTTTTATGTTATGTTGCATGTTAGTTATTTTTATAACTAAATAAATTTGCATTTTAGCTTAAATTCACTGCATCTCTTTCAACTTAATATCAACCTACTTTAATGAATATAAAACTCTGTTCCTTTACTTATACTAAATTTAGAAACTGTATATCGTTAGTGTTGAAGGCAGGAAAATTTCCAATCTCGAATTCGGACCAATGCCGCCTAAGGTTACCAGCTCAGAGGTAAAATCAGACGACTAGTATGACTAGGATGAAGAACAAAGGCAAACAGGACCCCAGATGTTACGCCAGGAAGGTCCCACCACGTACCCGGATGCTCGAAACGAGCACCCTCTTCTCAACCAAAAGTGGTCGAATTAGGTACGAGGGAGACTAGCTGATGACTAAGTCGCAAGGTCGCGACCTGGCCTTTAAGAAAAAGGAATCCAAAGGCTCGGCTAGAATCTTGAAAGGAGAGCTCGCGAGTATCCTGCCGTGGATTTTGCGTGTCTCACCTCGTACCCCTGGGGTCCTATTTATAGGGGAATCCAAGGAGGGGGGGGGGGGGTCATATTTATACCCCACTCACGGGCGATTAAGCGACTTACAGAGGAACTCGCACGGGCTGGGCGAGTATCTCGCCTAGTCGCCTACCTGGCGAGTATGCGGGAGGAGCTCGCCATACTCGCCAGGCCTTCCGTGGTCTTGCGTGCTGACTTTGAGTCATATCTTGACTTGTTAACCTTGACTTCTACTGACCTGGCTGTGGTAGGACCCATCCTCGACGAATACGGGTTGTACAATTAGCATGTTCGTTTGGTTTTCACGTTCATGTAGGATAAATGAATGTAGTAAATTAAAGGTATCCCGCTGCAAACCATATCTTCCTATTTTGTAGACTATTTGAGCAAATAAATCGAAGAACACAGTCTTGAACTTTAAACTCAATCCATGTTTTCAATCATAAAGATGTACGTCTTTTATAAAAATGACTAGAAGTTTGTTCTTGCATGAACGTCTACAGTTGTCCCCTGCATGTTGTGGCATCATGACACACATTTTCTTTTACTCTGATAATGCTTTAAACTTTGAGAAAATGTGGGTTGTGATAGGCGGCACTCGTCGGGGGCACTCGTCGGGGGCACTTGCCGGGTCACTCGTGAGGATCACTCGTCGGTAGCACTCGTCGGGGGCACTCATCGAGGGAACTCATTGGGGGCACTCGTCGGGAGCACTCGTCGGGAGCACTCGTCGGGGGCCCTCATCGAGGGAACTCATTGGAGGCACTCGTCGGGAGCACTCGTCAGGAGCACTCGTCAGGAGCACTCGTCTGGAGCACTCATCGGGAGAACTCGTCGCGGGAACTCGTCGGGGGCACTCGCAGGCCGTCAGGGTCTGCATATATCACTCCGAAATAATGGAGTTTAGTTGTTGACATGCCACTTTGGGTTGCGTTCGGTAGAATCAGAAGGCGAGATTCCGCTATGTGCATACCCGACTTGAAAAACTATAAATAAACCCTCAATGACACCTTTGGAGGGGATCCTTTTCTTGGCTTCCTTCTCCTCTGGTTGGTCTTGGTTGGCCCCAAGTGCCCTGCTCAACATTGTCTAGGAAGTGGAAGATCTCTTTGATCTTCCGGGTGTGTGGCGGGACCTCCACGATGTAGCCCAGGGTCTGTCCATTGGTCCCAATTCATTGGTCTAGTGCTTTTTCCTTGGGAGTAGGTGTAGGCTACCCCCTTGGGTACGAACTTCTTTTGAGACCGAGTTTCGGTTTCAACACTGATGACCCAATATAAGTGGGGATGTTACACCATGATGCTTATCAAGACGGTTTAGGGATTGATGCTTACTAGAGTCACAATGTTTTAATTATGTTTTGCGAGTTTGATTGAGCATGATATGACTCCAACCTTTGACTCAATTATTAGGTACCTTGATGTTTGTTTCATTTGATTTATAAAGGTTCCTATTTAAACAACATAATTTTTATCGCTTCGTTTTTCTATGATAATATGATATATTTGGTTTTGATAGAAATGATATTGCCAAGATGGAAAATATTCCTTCAGAATAAGATGTTCCTTAGGAAAATAATTTCTACGGTAATTTAAAAAGCATGTTCGACAAACGTGCATTTGAAACTAATTCACATGAGAATTAAATGTGTCTTCGAGAAATGTGTCTAGAGTAATTTCAGATGACTGATGAGTTATACTCTGAGGCTACCTACATGAAGGACAGTATGGGAAGACAGCCCGTGTAAACATCCCCCTCGATGTGTGACAATGGAGTATTCAAGGGGAGGGGTTGGAGAAGTACGTGCCTTTCACCCTTTGTTAGTCGCTTCAACGTCACGCATTGACAGTGTTGTGCGGTTACATCTCATGATCAAATTGCTAATTCATGGGGGGGGGGGGACTTACACCTCCAGTTAAAGAGGAAGTCACAACCCTACTATAAAGTGTTGAAGTGGGACTGCGAGTTGATCCGCGAAAAAAGGTATTGAGGCGCTTCATGGGGGGGGGGGGGGGACTTACACCTCCAGTTAAAGAGGAAGTCACAACCCTACTATAAAGTGTTGAAGTGGGACTGCGAGTTGATCCGCGAAAAAAGGTATTGAGGCGCTCATTGTTTAAAGGTAACCTCGCCCAGTAGCCTTACAAAAAAAAAGCAGATAACAAATGCGCCGAATTCCTCTTGGCGACCTATCGACTTCTTGAACTTTGCAGCAGAGAAGTTCTGTGCATAGTTTAATCGACAAGCTGCAACATCCTCATTGGAAGACATCAAAGATGCGAGGAAGGAGTTACTGAAGAAGTTTGTGAGAAGGTACTCGCCGAATGAAGGGAGATCGTAAAAAGCACGCCGTTTCCAAACCCCTGTTTATAGAAAAAAGGGAGGGCTGTGTGTGTGTGTGTGGGGGGGGGGGGGGTGTCTTATCGCAAGTTGCCAAACAAGAAACCTAGTAACTCACATAACTCCTTTGTTAAACTATCCTTGGAAATCAAAGTCCCTAGTGAAAAACAAACAACATGCACAGTGCAAGGTAAATAAAGTGTTCTTGCAGCAAAACATGAATTTAGCAAACTCGCAATCGCCATCCACGAGCGAGACTGCATAAAGAAAGAAGAGTTATGACGAGTAATACAAGTTATCGTCAATAGCTAGTTCTTAAGAGGCGGTCAAACCTACCAAAGACGGCTTGGAGGGTACTTGAGTTGAATTCTTTCTCTCGACCATCGAATACTCGCAGACGTCTCCTAGACCTGCCTTGTCAAGCTCTGCTTGAGTCGCGTTTGCAAGTATCTGCTCGCCTCGGCCACAGGGTTTGTCTCATTCAAAAAATCGCCCCTCCAGCATCTCAGTCAGAGTCTTTATCTTCTTTATTTTGCGAGTTCCATCACCTTAGCGATGATGCCTCGCGAGGTTCTTCTTTAACCATCTATTTAGGCAAGCAGCCTGAGCAGTGATTTCCTCTGGGGTGATCGTCATCTCGCACAAACTTAGAAAAGGACACATCGACAAAGACCCCTTCTATTTTTAGACATCGTTGATACTCGTGAGGCTGCTCCAAGCAAGGTTACTCACTCTATAAGCAGCTTGTCGAATAAGAGTTGGGTGATTCTTCCCGTGCTCTCTAAGAACACAGTAAGAGCGGAGATTATGTATAACTCAGTATTCACCGAGGGTAGGTTCGCTTAGGCCATATATGCACAACATGTCAAATTCAAATATCAGCGACAACCCCAACCAAAAAGGCTAGTAGCCTTATTAGTCGCCAACGTGAGCGAGTATCCCATGTAACCCGCTTACTAGGCGGGGCTTCTTATCAAGTTGCTTAGCATGCGAGTTTGCTTCTCAAGTCGCCTAGCAAGGTACCTCGTAGAGGTGTGGAATTCTCGCACTCGTACCCCCACTAGGATTTGTCTATAAATAAGACCCCGGGGTACCAAAAATGATACATTTGAATTCCTGACACTCTCACATTAGTTTACCTGGTGCTTTTCTCGTATCTCGCTCAACCTTTTAGTTCTAAAGGAGAAGTTTTTAGTAACTTCCGAGTACATGATGAGACTTCTTGCTGCAACATCAGAGATGTGCTTATAGACATCTCTCTCTATTGCACTCTATCCATATTGTAACTTTAGACTGCGTGTTAGTCCAAAAATTTGGAATCAATTTTCCCGATTCCAACAGAGTGGTAACATGACATTTCCTCAGATGATAGGTTTGTTTGGATGGACGATGCGGTGGCCAGGCACATGATTAATAAATTTGACATTGCCGTTGTGAGAAAATTGTTGGGCCGAAGGCTCCTGTTCAGCTATCTTCAGGCCGAAGGCTCCATCAAACGTCATCTTAGAGCATACAAAAAAATGTTGATTTCATTACACATACAAATATAGTGGTTTCATCCAGGTAAATAGAACTTTGGGTCGATTTCCAAAATTAATTTTATTTCTAATTCATTCCGTAATATATTGTTTAACTGATTAGAGCTGAGTTTATCTATTATTACAATTTTTTTTGCATGAAAATAATATAAATGAAAGAATATCGACCTGAAAAATCATGATTGACAGTTTGACACAAAAAATTATATGCATCATTAACCTGCTCAGTTACGGGCAATATAGAAAACCACTAAGGGCCCGTTCGTTTGCACCGTTTTCATATTTGGGTTTCGTTTTGCTCCAAAATGAAAACATAAAACGTTTTCGTTTTGGGGCCAAATGAAAACTTACGTTCGTTTCCAATATAGTTTTCTGTTTTGTCCCTGTAAAGAATCGGAGCACCAAGAAGTAGAAATTCGATGTACATGTTGAATAAATCAACACAAAGAAATACAGAGGTTCACCCCAAGCTCGGGCTGCTTCCTCTCCGCCACTGAAGAAATCCCTACACAAATAAACCTTCGTGTAAAACTCCAGAAGTTCAGCCGTTATCCCTCGAACGACAGCAACTCCCTTGTTTCCTTTTTTCTGTACTCTAAGCCCGGTAACTCGGGCTTATATACCCCGTGAAAACAACCAGAAAACAAGGATCGACGAACGCCGGGCCGCGTTCGACGATCGACGAGCTGCGTTCGACGATCGTCGAACGCCAAGCCGCGTTCAACAATCGATAGGCCGCGTTCAACAATCGACTAGACGCGTTCGATGATCGACTAGCCACGTTCAACGATCGTCGAATGCCCCGACAGAGAAAGATCCTAGGAATCGTCAGTGTCGCACTCCTGTTCCTCTAAGCTCACTTGGGCTAACCTGGTGTGAGAAACAAGAGGACAAGAAGTGTTCCACCACTCCAACATTCTCCCACTTGGTGGACAACTATCACACAATAAGGCAGCTCCTTCAGCTTTCCTCTTCAACCCCACAGCTGTTACACACCGTTCAAATTTTGCAACAAAAACAGCCTTGGTAAGAAAATCAGAGCTATTCCTCTCAGTGTCGACTTTCTCCAGTCGAACCACCTGCTTCTCCACCTTCTCCCGAATGAAGTGATATAAGATATCAATGTGCTTAGTCCTAGCATGGAAAGTCGGATTCTTGGCTAACTGAATTGCCCCTTGGCTATCACACCACATTTTCACAGGACCCTGCTCAAAATCGAGCTCCAGGCACAACCTTCGCAGTCATATGGCCTCCTTACTAACATGAGTTAGAGCCATGTACTCCGCTTCCGTCGACGAGAGTGCTACCACTCCTTGTCGCAGACTCATCCAACCGATAGCTCCACCAAATAATGTGAAGACATATCCACTGGTGGATTTACTACTATCCAGATCACCTCCCCAATCTGAGTCCACATAGTCAACCACGTCTAGGACTCCTCCATCGCCAGCACCTTCAAAACAGATAGAAAAATTTGAGGTACTGCGAAGATACCTGAAAACACGCTTCACAGCATTCCAATGTTCCTTCCCGGGCTTAGCCATATACCGGCTCAAGACTCCAACGACATGAGCAATGTCAGTGCGGGTACAAACCATGACGTACATCAAACTCCCCACTGCACTATCATATGGAACATTTGCCATGTCCTCGATTTCTTCGTGTGTCTTGGGACACATCTCAGCAGACAACTTACTCCCAATAGGCATAGGAGCACCGATAGGCTGCAGTCAGCCATGTTGAACTTCTTCAATACCTCTTCGACATACCTTTGCTGTCCCAACCAAAGCTTCTTCTTGCTTCGGTCCCGGGAGATCTGCATTCCATGGATCACATTTGCTGGCCCCAAATCCTTCAATTCGAATTTGGTAGAGAGCATTTTTTTCACTTGTTGGATCATCTTGGCACTATTCCCCACGAGTAGCATATCATCTACGTAGAGTGTCATGAAAGTAAAATACTCCCCATTCCTCTAGTGATAGACACAGTGGTCAGAATTTGTCCTTTCAAACCCCACATCCAACATGTATGTGTCAAACTTCTGGTACCACATCCTTGGTGATTGCTTAAGACCATAAATGAACTTCTTCAGCTTGCAAACCAGATCTTCTTTGCCCTTGACCTCAAACCCCTCTGGTTGCCTCATGTATATCTCCTCCAGATTGCCGTGAAGAAACGTCGTCTTTACATCCATTTGCTCAACCTCCAAGTCATGCGCTGCCGCAATAGAGAGAACCAACCTGATCGAAGTGAGCTTAGCAACCGGCGAGAAAATCTTGTCATAATCCACGCCTTCAACTTGAGAGAAACCTTTTGCAACCAACCTTGCCTTGTATTTCTCCACGGTGCCATCTGCCTTCACCTTCTGCTTGAAGACTCATTTGCTCCTAATGGCCTTCCTTCCCTTTGGAAGCTTGCACAGACTCCAAGTCTGATTCTTCCGCAAGGAATCCATCTCATCAACCATCGCAAGCTCCCACTGGTTCGTATCAGCCCTTGACCTTGCATCCTTGGCTGAAATGGGATCTTCACCAAGCATATTTAGGTAATAGTGTGCTCTGCCTGCACTAAGAGAGTACCGGAGAGGTGCCCTACTTTCTCTTGTTGAACGCCTCAGAAGTGGGACATCAGCAACCTCATCTTCTGACCCATCATCAATGTTCACCATCTCTAAATCGTCTGATTCTGAATCAGACTCAGCACCAACAGTAGTAGCCCCTTGAGAATCAACCTGAGAATCAACTTCTATGCTTCTGGCTATAGTTTCCTCCTCTGCAGCCCTTGACTTCCCCGCTTGTGTGCTAACCTGTGGACTGACTTCATGAAACACACATCTCTGCTGATCGTCACAGTCCTGGTCACCGGGTTCCAAAGCTTGTACCCCTTGGCGCCTTCTTTGTACCCCACAAAAATGCACTTCTCGGACTTCATATCAAGCTTTCCCCTTTTTTCTTTTAGGATGTGAACATAGGCATCACACCCAAACACACGAGCGTAAGACAGATTTGGCTTCTTCTTGAAAATAACTTCAAATGGGGTACACCCCTTCACTGCAGCGGTTGGGGACCTGTTCTTCAGATGGTTGGCTGTAGCCACCGCTTCAGCCCAGAACTCCTCCCCCAAACCTGCCCAACTGCGCATGCACTTGCTCTTCTCCATCAATGTCCGGTTTAGCCTCTCCGACACTCCATTCTGCTCTGGGGTGTAGGGTGTGGTTTTCTGCCATGCAATACCCTGCTCAGTACAGTACCGTTCAAAAGTATCAGAACAATACTCACCTCCATTATCAGAACGAAGGACTTTCACTTTTCTTTCCAACTGGTTCTCCACCAGGCTCTTGAAAACCTTGAACCTGTCTAGAACCTCTGATTTGGACCTGAGGAAATAGATCCAGGAATATCGTGAATAATCAACAGTGAAAGATTCATAGTACCTAGCACCACCAAGAGATGGATCTTGAGTCGGCCTGAATATGTCGCTATGTATCAGATCCAGCACTCCAGTTGCCCTCGTGCCTGTTCCATGGAAGCTGACCCGGTGCTGCTTGCCAAGTAGGCAGTGCTCACAGAACCCTAAGCTCGTGGTGCACATCGGCACGCCGTCCACCATCTGACTTGAAACCACGATCGACATCGCCTTCTCACTGATATGCCCAAGCCGATGATGCCATAGCTTGGACTGCTCCTCCTGGTCATACTTCTTGCCTTCAGAGATAAATGCCCCGCTTGGATCCACTGTATCAGCAAGTAGTTTATGCAATGTCCCATGCCTAACTCCGTTGGCAATCACCATTGCCCCTCTGGTCATCTTGCATGAGCGCTTGTCACAACTGAAAGTCACTCCTGCATCCGCCATAGAACCCACTGAGAGCAAATTCCCGCTCATCCCAGGAATGTGCATCACACCCGGAAGTGTCTTCGTGGTCCCATTTGACAGCTTGAGCGTCACCTTGCCACGTCCTTCGATCTACACTGCAGTATCATTCCCAAGCATGACGTCACCACCATCAAACCTCTCATATTCACAGAACCAGTGTCTATGAGGAGTCATGTGATAGGAGGCTCCCGTGTCAACATACCACACATCAGAATCCATATGAGCAACACATGCAGCCGCAATGTACATGTCACCGCCGTCGGTCTCCTTCTTTGTACCTGAAGTTGACCCTGCATCCTTCTTCTGAATGGTCTTATTGTGACATTGAGCTTTCACATGCCCAACCTCATTACACTTCCAGCACTTGATGGGCTTCTTCTCCTTGCTCTTGGATCTACCCCGAGATTTATCTTGAAATCCACCTTGCTTATTATCCCTCCATTGAGGGCGCGATATGGATACACTCAAAGCACCCTTGCTAGCCTTCTCCGAGCCTCATCTCCTGGTCTCCTCAGATAAAAGAGTAGCGCACACTGACTCACTTGAGAGCGCCTTCTATCCGTTGCCTCCGATAGCAACAATAACGTTGTCTCAGGAATCCGGCAACGAACAGAGCAGTGTGATGGCTCTGTCTTCATCCAAGATCTTCTCACCAATAGAGATCAACTGACCCACAACCGTGTTGAAATTGGTCAGGTGCTCTGAAAAAGAATCGCCTTCATGCATCTTCAAGTTGTACCATTTCTTCCGCAACAACAGCTTGTTCATCAAGGATTTGCTCTGGCAGAGAGTCTCAAGCTTCCGCCATAACCCTTGCCCGGAAGTTTCTTCCGTAACATTTGTCAAGATTGAATCTGCCAGAAACAGTCTGATTAAACCTCTGGCTTTCCGATCAGCCTTTGTCCAGGCCGCAACGACATCCGCAGTCGATTTCTCGGTTGGCGGAGGATCAACTATTGCCCCCCGGAAATCACGATCAACCAAAAGGTCCTCTATCTTCATCTTCCACAAATCAAATCTATTGCCATCAAACTTCTCTATCTCGATCTGCACTCCTCCTGAGGCCATCGAAACCTCCCTCTGATACCAAATGTAAAGAATCGGAGCACCAAGAAGTAGAAATTCGATTTACCAGTTGAATAAATCAACACAAAGAAATACAGAGGTTCACCCCAAGCTCGGGCTACTTCCTCTCCGCCACTGAAGAAATCCCTACACAAATAAACCTTCGTGTAAAACTCCAGAAGTTCAGCTGTTATCCCTCGAACGACAACAACCCCCTTGTTTCCTTTTTTCTGTACCTTATGCCCGGTAACCAGGGCTTATATACCCCGTGAAAACAACCAGAAAACAAGGATCGACAAACGTCGGGCCGCGTTCGACGATCGACGAGCTGCGTTCGACGATCATCGAACGCCAAGCCGCGTTCAACAATCGACAAGCCACGTTGGATGATCGACTAGCAGCGTTCGACGATCGACTAGCCGCGTTCGACGATCGTCGAACGCCCCGGCAGAGAAAGATCTTAGGAATCGTCAGTGTCGCACTCCTGTTCCTCTAAGCTCACTTGGGCTAACCCGGTGTGAGAAGCAAGAGTTCAAGAATTGTTCCACCACTCCAACAGTCCCGACCCCCCATCTCTCCCAACTCCGGCCATCTTCTCCACGACCGTTCGTCTTTTCTCTCATCTCCGATCATCCTCCTTTAGGTCATCAGTATTTCCTGTTAGCATTGAAAGCGACGAACTTTAACGAGTCCTCCGGTGGCTCATCACGGCGGCCGTCCACAGAGAGCCAGCGCTCCAGCCTAAACTTAAGGCATGCCATTACTCAGCATCTCATCCTTTAAACGGCAACCGCATCAGCCTTCACACCCCCAGTAGACATATCGCTGAAATACGCCTCCGCCTCCACCGTATTTCCTTCTTTTAAGCAAGCATGAATCATTATATCACATGTACAGCAATCCAAGTCCAGCCCAAGAGCCAGCATTTCCCGATACAGATCCCGAGCCCTAGAAAAAGAATTCAGTCGCACTGAAGCTTCGAGAAGATCATTTCTCGCCCTGAGACCTGGAAAAATCCCATTCCGTAGCAATTGGGTGAACGCTTCAGCGACATCATCCACCCTGCCGGCGCGGACATAGAAGGAGAGAAGGAAATCGAAGGTGCGAGGATCAGAGACATGTCTTCTTGCCGGAGCTCAGCTCGAGTCCGCCGAAGTAGTAAGTGTCAGAGAAGATGCAGAAATGGGGATCTCTTCTATTTTCAAAACCAACCAAAACAGACCTAAGGAGGTCTGTTTTGAGGAAGGATGTTTAATGAAGGAGTGAAAACCTTGTGCTTTTGGGTCAAAACCGAAACAAATCAAAACAGAGGAAAGCGAACAACTACATTGGGACTGTGAAAACTGAAAAAGAAAACCGGGTGTGAAAACTGTGCAAACGAACGGGGCCTAACTTAGCCTTGATCGTTTACCTGCATCGGCATAGAATCGAAGGACAACAGATGGATGTCGGAAAATAGAACGAGAGGTGTGGAGTTTATCAGGAATTTAAGAAATTGAAACTAAAAGAGCTGGATAGAAACAAAAATTTACTCGGTGATACATTTTCGTGCATTCTTCCTCAACGACCCCTACTCTTCGATCGCCGGCGGCAATTAAACACTCTCCGTCGGAGTTGGTACTAGAGGAGCGAAAGGCTCCGCCAGTGTTGATGCCTATAAAAATACAACATCACAAAAATTAAGAGAAATTAAGGTGCGAGTAAGTATGCAACTAGTATTTTGAGGAATAATTTAAAATTAAATTAGGAGGAAGTAGGATGGACATAACCAAAAGTGCTTTGCTAAACGCCCTACAAAAACAGAGAACAAGCGTTTTGTATCGCATAACAGGCGTGAGAATATCAAATTTCAACTTTCCCGTTCATCTCGTCACCACTCTGTTCTCAAAAGAGGAGAGAGAGAGAGAGAGAGAGAGAGAGAGAGAGAGAGAGAGAATTCGCGAGAGAGAGAGGGGAGACCTAAGTCCAGATCTCCCCGTGGGTTCCAACTCCTCTGAACTTTTGTTCAATCATCCAATTATTTATATACTGATCCCAATTTTCGTCAGCGTTTGTCTCGTCCCGCCTGGACGGGCTAGGTTTTCGCCGGAGGGATCCAATTCTTTCATGAGAAGCGAGTTTCTCATCAGATGATGCCGGATATCGTTCTACCGCCGGAAAGGGACCAATCTACATCGCCGACGAGCTCGCGTTCGTTGACGGAGACCGTGAATGGCTCGCACAAGTTCGTTATCCAGGGGTACTCATTGGCGAAAGGCATGGGGATCGGGAAGCACATCGCGAGCGACACCTTCACCGTGGGGGGATACCAGTGGGCGGTCTATTTCTACCCCGACGGCAAAAATCCAGAGGATAATTCGACCTACGTCTCCGTCTTCATCGCGCTGGCGAGCGAGGGAACGGATGTTAGGGCTCTTTTCGAGCTAACGCTCGTGGATCAGAGCGGGAAGGGGAAACACAAAGTACACAGCCACTTCGATCGGTCTCTGGAGAGCGGGCCTTACACGCTCAAGTACCGCGGAAGTATGTGGTATGTCTTTTGCACCCTTCTTTACTGCGAGATTTTCATTCTTGTTTATGCACCCTGGAGATCTGATTATGGGTAACTCTTTTCTTTAAGCATGCCCCAGTATTTTCTATGAATCCTCAGGTTTCTAACTATCTTACCTTTTTTTTTTCTTGTGTTTGTAACTCTGTATATATTTGATCTGGGAATCATGTTACGGGTTAGTAGCTCATTGTAGACTTGTTAGGCTCTTATGCTTATTAAACTAAGAGAAGACATTGTAATGCATTGTGTTAGCGTTGTGAGGACTATACGTATATCCATTTAGCTGTAATTAAAAAAAAAAGTATATGGAATGAAGTCTCCTCTCTCCTGAGCCCCCTTGTTTCTCTCATCTCTTGGCTCTTCCAAGTCTCTCAACCTAATTCATCTCTCTCCTTCAAATATTCTCTCTCTCAATCCTGTTTGTCCTGTTCACTGATTAAGATTTAGTTAGTCCTGTTAAGGTTTAGATAGTCACCTATTGTCTACCCTGTTCACTGATTAAACACATACCACATTTAGTTGGGTTGATGTTTGTTTCCTATATATTTGTCTTGCATTATCTAACCTAGGGATTCGTTACCACTCCTGAACAACAAAAATGCCAAGTACAGTTTCTCACTTGGAAGCCCACATTCTTTCAGGTAAGAGAATCTTGCATTTTTCATAACGAAGAAGTCTAATGGCCCTCCCTTATTTAACCTTATTTTCTACAAGAAGGAAAAATAGACAGAGTGATCTTATAATCAAAAATGTATTTGATAAAGATATTTGTTAGGGTTTTGAAAGTTTTTAATGCAACCCTAGTTGCATTAACGCTATGCTACTGGTTGCTACGATCATACTTGCAAAAATATGAAATCTTGCAAAAATATGTAATCTGTAGAGAAACGCCAGAAATCTTGGAAATAACAGGAATAGCTTTATTGATCCTTTTTTCATTATATAAATACAAGACTTTGTACACTTAACTGGGAGAGGAAAGGGGATAGGAAATCTTATTTTACATTGTGGGACTAAATCATGAGATGGGCCTAAACATGAGCCTTAACATTGGGCTCTTTTACATATTTCTTCAACACTCCCCCGCAAGCTGGAACATACAAATCATAAACACCAAGCTTGAACATAAACTGATAGTATAATGATCTTGATAGGGCTTTTGTGAGAATATTAGCAACTTGCCCGGTAGCAGGAACATGTTGTAACTCAATTTTCTTCGATTGAACCTTTTCCCGAATTAAGTGATAATCAACCTCGATATGTTTAGTTCGTTCATGGAATACATGATTCTTGGCAATATGTTTAGCTGCTTGACTATCACATAATAGAGTTGCAGGTGAGAGAAATTTGACCTCAAAATCATGAAGGAGACTCTCAAGCCAGGTGAGTTTCGATACAACAACTACCATTGCCTGATACTCTGCCTCAACAGACAAACGCGCAACAACATATTCCTTCTTGCCAAGCCAGGTAATCAGACGTCCTTCAAAGTAAGTACAAAAACCAGTTGTGGAGCGCCGATCATTCAGCGAACCAACATAATCAACATCAGAGTAAGCAATTAGTGATAGGGAGGAAGATGAAGCCGGTTTGTATACGAGCCCTTGTCTAGGTGCTGTCCTCAAGTATCTGAGAATGCGTTCAATGACCTGAAGATGAGAGGACCGTGGAACATGCATAAAATGATTGACAACTTCAATATCGAAGAAAATATCAGGCCTTGTCACAGTAAGATAAATCAGTTTCCCAACAAGTCGATGATAGTACTCAGGATTTGGTAGTGGCAGATCTGAATCAGAGCCCTGAGTACATAATTTGTGGTTGACGTCCATTGGAGTGTCAACAAGCTTACATCCCGAGTAGCCAACGTCCTGAAGAAGATCAAGACAGTATTTCCGCTGAGAGAGGACAAGACCATCAGAATGACGTGCAACCTCGAGACCCAGAAAATACCGAAGATTCCCCGGATCTTTAGTTTGAAATGCAGAGTTTAAGTGCTGCTTAATCATCTGTATTCCCTATGAGTCATTCTTGTGATTAGGATATCGTCAACGTAAACCAAGAGAATAACAGTGGCAGTTGGTCGATGATGATTGAAGAGAGAGAAATCAACTGAGATTCGAGTAAATCCAACATCTTGAACAACTTTGCTGAATTTGTCAAACTATGCACGGGGAGATTGTTTGAGAGCATAGATAGATTTCTTAAGGTGACAAACACGTGGCTCCCCCGTGATCTCAAACTCGGAGGTTAATGCATGTAGACAGTTTTTGAAGATCGCCATTGAGAAACACATTCTTGATATCCAACTGATAGAGGGGCCATTGACGATGAACAACTAAAGAGATCAAGACCCGAACAGTATTCATCTTGGCACTAGGTGAGAAGGTTTCATCGTACTCGAGGCCTTGTTGCTGAGTGAATCTGCGGACAATGAGCCGAGATTTGAGACGGTCGACGGCGGAACTGCGAGTAAGGTACAAAGGTCAACATGACAGACAAGGAATGTTTGGCAACTCGAAGGAATCAACGGGCAAGATGATAACCTTGCGAGGCAGCGAGATCCGATTGCAGCTGCGCTTGGGACCCGGCGAGGTTTGGAGCAGGTGGAGAAGTCAGCGGAAGAGTACGAGAAGTGTCAGGTGCCGACTGCTTGGGGATGTCGCTCATCTCGAGATCTTCAAGGATTTGGTGGGTGTGAGCCGGAAGTCCGGGATGGTCGGCCGAGGTGGCGACATCCTGTGCTCCCGGAGGCGGGTTGTCCTTCAAACAACAATTTCTTTTCGATTTCTGTTTCTTCTTCTTTGACGGGGGAAGGTCGACAACGTCGTAACCTTCCCACGGCCTTTTTGTCTTCTTAGGCTCCAAGAACCCCGTCAGAGCAGCAATACTCGCTTGGTAGACCTCCTTGGCAGATTTCGTCATGGTGTGCGAGTTCAGAAGGAGTGCAACAAGGGTGAGCCCCACCTATTTATGGGGGTCGGCAGACATCCACAGGTCACGGGTAGCTTATATACTCGCCAACAACATCTCGCCGAATAAGCGTTGGATGTTTCTTTCCAAGCTCCCACGTCGCTCGCAAATAGCGAGGGTTGTATACAACCCATATTCGTCGAGAGTGGACCCCCATAGCCAGGTTAGCAAGAAGTCAAAGTCAACAGGTCAAGACAGTGATCATAGTCAGCATTCAAGGCAATAAAAGACCTGAGTGAGTATGACGATCTCCCCTCGCATACTCGCCGGGAGGCGACTAGGGTAGTTGCTCGCCTGCAGCCGATCGAGCTCCCTCAGAAGTCGCCAAGTCGCCGCGGATGAGGCTATAAATAAGATCCCCTCTCCCCTTGGGTTTGCCTATAAATAGGACCTCAGGGGTACAAAAATATGAAATTCGGAATCTCGCAAAAGATCTCGATCACCTCATTTCCTGGACATCGAGTTGAGCCTTTTGATCCTTTCTTCAAAGAGACAAGTTCCGAGCTAGCGATTATCCCTTTTAGTCGCTGCCTTGACTTGGTCGCCAGTTTGAGGCTACCTTGTATCTTACTCGGCTATCTTTGGTTGTGGAGGGAAAACTTCTTCCAAGCATCCAGGTACGTGGTGGGACCTCTCTGCCGAGCACCTGAGGTCCTTTTTATTGTCTCTGTTTCCGCGTTCTAGCCCGCTAAATCGTCGAGCCCGACCGCTGGCCTAGTAACCTTTTGCTGCTTAGATCCGAATTTTGAAGTAGAGATTTTCCCGGCTTCAACACAATTATTAGGAATATTTTATTATTTTAAAATGGATTAATCCTAACATAATATTGAATTGATCATAATTTATTTTCCTTCGGTTTAAATATAAATATTTCAAATATATTGCAGTACACATGCTGTTTCTTATAACATTCTTGTCTCAGTTTGTTTAGTATGGCGAGATAAAATCAAATATAAATCTTACACGTATGAACAATTAACCTGACTTCTAAAGCATGTTAGTAAATTGAACCGTTCATTTACATGTGCAAAACATCACTTTTTAAGTTAAAAAAAGGAATAATTCAGGAAGAAGAAAATGTTACTAGGAAAATATTGCTTTTCTTATATCAATTTAAAGTTACTTTTCTAAATCAAATAAACAATTACAAAAAATGGTCTTAGTTTGATACACTGGATTGATCATAATATTATACATTTAATGTGTTAAGAGGTAATTTGATCTATATTGCCTTAAAATATATTTTATAATTGTATTAAAGAAAACGATTGTGTAATAATATGCTACTAATTGTTACATAAAATTCTTACTGTCACTGTTTTAATTGTATAATGAAAATAATTGCATAATATACTATAAATTGTTACTTAATTAACATTTCACTTCATTGTTCTTATGGGTTTATAAAATCAAGAAATTTTCCAACATTTACTTTCATGTGATAGCTTTGTGTTTTCTCTTCAAATTTTACATTATTTTATTTCATGAATTGATGAAATACTCAAATCAAAATATGTTCTTTACGTAATTTTCTTATTTCTTGTACTTTAATTTTTCATCTTTGTACCCAAGGAGCCACCATACTCTCTAGCTGGCTAGTTAGAATCATGCTACTACATTCATAATACTTGCATATCATGGCAAAGAAAGGTGTAGGAATTTACTAATTTAGTTAGTGCCAATATTGAAAATGGTTCTATTTAGAAGCTTGCTAATTAAGCTCTGCTATTTCCCTCCTTAGGCAAGGGAATTGTCTTTCATGAAGAACTACTTGCCAAGTACAAGATGATCATATCACATCTTGCCTCTTTTGAGTGTTAGAGGGCCTGATGTGTTAAGATGCCACTTCAATGAGTAGGCTTTTTCCAGTGGCACCTTATTGATTATGAATGCATTCTAAAGATAGTGAATAAGTGGTACCTGCCAAAAATTTGATTGTAAAATATTATGGGGATAGTAATTATAGTTTCATGCTTTTGGGTTGGTACAGAAAAGCACCAAACCTTTTAAAACTTTTTTCAATGCACATATTTTACTTACTGATTATTACCCATTGTTGTCTCTAGAGCTTCCATCGGTGTTGAGGTGAGGTCCCCATCAAGAAAGATTGTGCACTGAGAAATATAACTTCATCAATTAATATTGTTGGGCAAATACTGACTTGCATAAGTATTGGAAAAGCCCATGTAAAGGGCCTCATTATTTGGCCCTCTTTCTTTGTTTTCTCTCTCCTCTTCTTTTAGTCCCACATCATGTATATGATTTATTCTTCTCTCCTCTTTCCTATATATTTGTATTCTCCCCTTGTATTTACATACTGAAATACTACATACAAGCTTTTGGGCCATTCTCTACATGGTATCAGAGCCAGGTTCCGTCTCCTGCGGATTCAGATTTCTATCCGCCCAGCGGCCTGCGGTCTCCTGCGGATTCACATTCCTATCCGTCCAGCGGCATGCGGTTTCCGCGGCCTGAGTTTGTGTGTCCGCGCCTCCTAGTCGCGTAGCCCCTACGGTCTGCTTTTGTCCAATCCGCTCCCTCTCCTCCCGTGGAACCACTCCTCTTCACTCCTCTTCTGGTCCTTCTTTATAGCCCTCTCTCTCTGATCTGTGGGGTCCATTGCTTCACATAGTCCGCTGCGGCCTCTTCCTGTCCGTCGGGAGCTCGGCGAACTCGCTCCCTAGCTCCGCGGTCTCCTTCTGTCCGCCGCGAGCTCGGCGGATTCACCTCCTCTTCTTGCTCTCTTTTGTCCGCTGCGAACTCGGCGGCCTCCTTCTGTCCGCGCTTCTCTACTGCCTGCGGCTGCTCTCCTTCCTCTTCTGGCGGACAAGTTCTTTTCCCTGTCCGCCGCGGGCTCGCTCCTCTCTGCGATTTCCGTCTTGCGGACTGGTCCAGCCCGCTACGGTCGTCCTCGAGTCGCCGCGACTTACCGAGCTCCCGCGACTTGCCGAGCTCCCCCCTCTAGTCGCCGCGACTTACCAAGCTCCCGCAACTTGCCGAGCTCCCCCGGCTTGCCCTCTCTTCTCGGCCAGCTGTTGTGCTCCTCTCGCCGCGGCCTACTCCAGTCCGCCGCGGCCTACTCCAGTCCGCTAATCCAGTCCACCGCGTTCTAATCCAGTCAGCCGCGACCTCTAATAGCCTGCTCCTTGCCGAGCTTGTTTGTACTCGCCGCGACCTGCCTTCTGCTTTGCATCAGTCCGCTGTTTCTGCCCGCTTCCTCTCCTTCAGGTCGCCATGTCCTCTAGTGACTCCACTACAGCTACCCCCCACGGCAGACCACGTGGCTCCTCCTCACGAACTCCGCGATGAGCTTCGGATTACTACTCTTTCCCTCTCTGGCAAGTCGAACTTCATCCCATGGGTTCACTCCGTTCAGAGGGTCCTGCAAGCCAAGGGCCTTGCACGTCACCTTACCCAGGGACCTCCGACCCCTACTACTGATGAATGGCTACAGAATGACGGTCGCGTCCAGACCTGGATCCTAAACTCGGTGGAGGGTGAGCCTTACCAGATGATCATGTATCATGAGACCGCCAAAGCAATGTGGGATGAACTCCATTCCTTGTACTCGGGCAAGGACAACCTTCAGCACCTTTTTGACATCATCACGGATCTTCAAGCTTTGGATGTTGGCAAAGCTATTGTTATGACCTATCTAGGAGAAGAAGAGAAAGTAGGAAGAAGGCTAGAGGATTAGGGTTATGAGAGGAAGAAGAGAGAGGATACCTGGAATAATCTTCTTGATCCACCAAGGAGGAGGGGTTGGGTATTTATGCTCCCACCCAACCCCTAGGGCCGGCCGGCCCCATTGGGGCTGAACCCATGTGGTTCAGCCCCCATTCTGCTTTATTGTTGGGTTCGGGCTGAACTGGATGGTTCAGCCCGGTTTGCATTCTCCATCTCCTTCGGCCTTCGCGCGTATTTAAATCCACGGAAACGTAGATTGTCCGGGGGCATAACATTCCCCTCCCCATCAAGAAGCACCTTGTCCGCAAGGTGAAAATCAGGGTAGCGCTCCCGGAACTCCAAGAGGTCAACCCACGAATTGTGCGTCTCGGGCATCTGCTTCCATTTGACGAGGATCATTGGCCGGTACTCAGTGCCATGTTTTTTCCACTTGGTCATGAGAACGTCTTCAGGTAAGGGCCTCAATTCGCCGCTGCTGGTGGCCTCAGGTAAGATAGGAGTGACGGAAACAGCGTTCCCCAGCTTCTTTTTGAGTACTGATACATGAAAAGTAGGGTGAATGCGGGACCCCTCCGGAAGCGCCAAAGTATAGGCGACGGGTCCTACCCGCCGAATGATTCTGTACGGCCCGTAGTAGCGTGTGGCCAGTTTCTGATTGGCCCGACGGGCGACTGATAGCTGACGATATGGCTGGAGCTTGAGAAACACCTCATCGCCTACCGCAAATTCCCTTTCCGTACGGTGCTTGTCAGCTTGGACCTTCATGCGGTCTTGGGCCGCACGTAAATTGTCGCGGAGAATAGCCAAGGTCCGATCCCGATCTC
The DNA here is from genome assembly GCA_039583875.1 of Platanthera guangdongensis. Lineage (NCBI taxonomy): Eukaryota > Viridiplantae > Streptophyta > Magnoliopsida > Asparagales > Orchidaceae > Platanthera > Platanthera guangdongensis. Next base: position 131,557,268 of record CM077154.1, on the reverse strand, counting down.
GGAGAGCCCGATCTAACCGCCGGGAGGGCACAACCGACCGGTTCATAGGAGCACAATGTGTGTGGCGGACGCCCCTACACCGCCTCGAACGGAGTGAGCCTGCTGGCCGTGTGATAGGAGGTGTTGTAGCAATGCTCGGCCCAATGTAGCCACCGGGTCCACGTGCGGGGTTCATCCATGACAAAGCACCGTAAGTATGTCTCTACCCCTCTGTTTAGCACCTCCGTCTGCCCGTCGGTCTGGGGGTGATTGGCCGTGCTCATGCGTAGTGTGGTACCCTGAAGCCGAAAAAGCTCCGTCCAAAAGTGGCTGACAAAAACTGGGTCCCGATCAGAGATGATGGCCCGAGGAACCCCGTGGAGTCGAACTATCTCTTTGGCGAAGAGTTCAGCCACTGTTTCCCCGGAATATGGGTGGCTCAAAGCAAGGAAGTGACCGTACTTGGACAGTTTATCGACCACTACTAGAATGACCGACTTGCCCTGTGATTTGGGAAGGCCCTCGATGAAGTCCATGGAGACGGTGTCCCAAATCTGGTGTGGGATCTCTAACGGAGTAAGAAGACCCGCTGGGGAGATCGTCTCATACTTTTGCCGCTGGCAGACATCGCATTCCCTCACGAACTGCTGAACATCCCGCTGCATCCCCTTCCAAAAGACGTTGGCCTTCACCCGCTGTAAGGTTCGATGGATGCCGGCATGACCACCGGTCGGTGAAGCGTGAAACTCCCGAATCATAGTAGTACGCCAAGGGGACGTGGCCGGTAGAACGAGCCGACCCTGGTAGTAGAGCCGCGTGCCAAGTAAGTGATAGCCATCCTCTGTGCCTCGGCCCTGCTGCAGTGCTTCAACAATGGCGCGAAGAACTGGGTCCTGGAGAACCTCCGCCTGTATGTCGTCTAAGGAGGCAATCACCGGCCCAGAGATGTGAGTAAGAGAGCTTTCTGGTATCCGAGACAACGCATCGACCGCCATATTCTCCTTCCCCTTCTTGTAGACAATCTCATAATCATACCCCAGAAGCTTCGTCAGCCACTTCTGCTGCAGCGGGGATGCCAACCGTTGCTCAAGGAAATGCTTCAAACTCTGGTGGTCTGTACGAACCTGAAAATGTCGCCCCAGAAGATAGGGCCGCCATAAAGCGACCGCGTGAAGGATGACGAGCATCTCCTTCTCGTACGTAGAGAGACCCAAGGTCCTGGGGGCGAGAGCTTTGCTGAAATAAGCAAGTGGCCGACCCTCCTGCATGAGGACCGCGCCGATGCCGACGCCAGATGCGTCCGTCTCCACCACAAAGTCCTTGGAGAAATCCGGAAGTGCTAGCACTGGGGTGGTAGTCATGGCCCTTTTGAGGCCATCAAAAGCTTCAGCGGCCTCCGCATGCCATCAGAAGGAATCCTTCTGCAGCAACTGGGTGAGTGGCTCGTGCTATCTTCCCGTAGTCCTTCACGAACCGGCGATAGTAGCCGGTCAGCCCAAGAAAGCCTCGTAAGGCCCGAATCGTCGTGGGCTGCGGCCAAGTTACCATGCTTTCAATCTTCCTCGGGTCGGCCCGGACCCCTTGAGCGGAGACTAAATGTCCCAAGTATTCGACCTCCGCCTGCCCAAAAGAGCATTTGGATCGCTTGACATACAGCTGGTGCTCCCGCAAAATGTGAAATACATGCCGAACGTGCACCCGATGCTCATCCCAGCTCCTGCTATAGATCAAAATATCATCAAAGAAAACTAGCACGTACCGACGAAGCAGTGGTTGAAAAATCTCGTTCATGACGGCTTGGAAGGTAGATGGGGCGTTGGCCAATCCGAACGGCATCACCAGAAACTCATAGTGACCGTCGTGAGTACGGAACACCGTCTTGTGGATGTCTTCGTCCCGCATGCGTATCTGATGGTAGCCGGATCGGAGATCCAGCTTGGTGAAGAGGCTTGCCCCATGCAGCTCGTCTAGCAGCTCCTCGATCATCGGAATGAGAAACTTGTCTTTGATGGTCGAGTGATTCAGTCCCCTGTAATCGACACAAAACCGTCAGGAGCCATCCTTCTTCTTGACCAAGATGATCGGAGAGGAGAACGCGCTGGTGCTGGGTCGGATGATGCCGGCGGCCATCATCTCACGTACACTGCGTTCTATCTCCGTCTTCTGAATGTGGGGGTACCGGTATGGACGAATATTCGTCGGGTCTGCTCCGGCCTTCAGCTGAATCTGATGATCTCTGAACCGTGCGGGTGGTAAAGAATGTGGTGCCTGGAAGATGTCATCAAACTGGACCAATAAATCCTGCAGTTGCTCTGGTTCTGACGTCGACCCAAGAGCCTCTATCCCCCACACCAGGGCCATCATACTACCCTCTTCCTCCATCCTTTGCAGGCTCGTGAGGGATATCTCCTTGAGCGGAGACGACCGTATCCCCTGTAGGCAATGCTCTGCCCCCAGGTGCGAGAACTCCAACGTCATCTTCTCCCAATCAGTGGTTACCCGCTTGAGCTGGCGGAGCCACTGCACGCCCAACACCATGTCCGACCCCCGAATCGGTAGCAGGTAGACATCCGTCCGGCACACATAGCCATGTAGTCGCAGCTCCACCCCTTTCAGGACCCCTTCGCACCTCAACTTGCTGCCGTCAGCCACCATAACCTGGAAAGAAGCCCCCTTGTCGACTGCATGTCCCGCCTTCTGTACTGCTGCGGGGGTGATAAAATTATGGGTACTCCCGCTATCTATCAAAATAGTCACCCGCTCGTGCCCCAACTTCCCAGCAATCCGTAACGTAAGAGGGGCTGAACACCCTTCCATGGCCTGGATGGACACCCCAAACTCCGCAAGGTCCAAACCATCCACCTCATCACAGGTAATGAGCTCCTCCTCGTCATCCTCCTCCCTCAACATGAATACTTGCACCTTTTGGCACCGGTGTCCCGGTGTATACTTTTCGTCGCAGTTGAAGCATAGCCCTTTGTCCTTCCTGGCTTGCAGCTCAGGCCACGTCAGGCGTGTCACTGTCGGCCGTCCTGCCTACGGCTGCTCATGCCGCCCTGCTACTGGTGTTGCTGGTGCTGCGGGAGCGCGTGCTCCCCCTCGATTTCGCTGGCGGTTGAACCGCTCCTCCTGTATCCTTGCTAGACTGATGGCGTGGCTCAGACTGTTCGGCATGTAGGCATGGACCTCATCTCTCAGGTGATCCTTCAGCCCTGAAACGAAACAACTGAGGCGGGTCTTTTCCCCCAATTAACCCGATTTGCCAGCTGCTCGAACTCCGTGCGATATTCCGTCACTGTCCCCTTCTGTCGGAGTTTCTGCAAGGTGGCCTCCACGTCCTCGTATTCCAAGGGCCCGAAGCGGGCCGTAAATCCCTCTACAAAGTGCGCCCACGGCGCGTACCCATAGCTTCGAACGAACCATTGTGCCCACTGGTATGCGTCGCCCTCCAAGTGAAACGACGCCAACTGCACCCATTGCTCATTGGGGATCTCTTGGTATGTGAAGAACAACTCGGCCTTTTGTACCCATTCCAGCGCGTCACTACCCCGGAATGTCAGAAAATTCATCCGCGTTCGTTTTGGTTGCATAACAGCCCGTTGGTTCGCTCCTCCATTCCTGCCATACCCTGGATCTAGCCCTGCTGGCCTGATTGGTTCCGCCACTGGATTCGGCCGACCATAGTAGTCTTGATAATGTTCCCCACCGTATCCCCCTCCCATAGGAGGGCCCTCCTCGTCGTCAAAAACGTGCCTGGGAGGATATCCCCGCCATTGTTCGCCTTGCCCCATCCTCGCCGGAGCCCCTAGTGCCGGCGGCCTGGGGAGGATCCCATTTCCAGCGCCATTTGGACCCCCCATGTGCAGCGGCGACCTCCAACTCTGCTCCTGATGTCCAAAAGGGCGGCCGACAGCCACCCCGACGACTCCACCGCCGGCGGCCACCCCTCCCGGGCCGGTCCACCCCCCGACGACCTGCTGGTGGGGGTTTGGTCCCGGTCCGATCCACGGTCTGGCGGCAGGGACGCCCGCACCTGGGCTTCGCGGAAATGGCGCCGTCGGCCCTGTAGGGCTCGGCTGCGCCGACGGGCCACTGTGGCTGGCCGTCCAGCCTGTTTCCGGGTTGGGGCCGCTGTAGGGCATCATTCCCGAACCTCCCGTGGTGCCTCCGGTGGGTGATGGTGCCGCATGTGACGATTCCCCCTGTTCCGCCGTTTTCCCCCTTAGGGTTTGCGTTAACAGCGCCTTCAGCTCATCCATGCGTCCTTCCATGCGTTCTTCTAGATTTTTCGTGGGGGTTTTGACTTGTTCTTCGATCCCGACCACTGAATCCGCCAAGGCGACGTAGTTTTCTTCGATGGTGGCTAAGCGTGCCATCTCCGCCTCCGTGCGTGTCACCATTGTCGCAGGAACGATGCTCTGATACCAAATGTTATGACCTATCTAGGAGAAGAAGAGAAAGTAGGAAGAAGGCTAGAGGATTAGGGTTTAGGAGAGGAAGAAGAGAGAGGATACCTGGAATAATCTTCTTGACCCACCAAGGAGGAGGGGTTGGGTATTTATGCTCCCACCCAACCCCTAGGGCTGGCCGGCCCCATTGGGGCTGAACCCATGTGGTTCAGCCCCCATTCTGCTTTATTGTTGGGTTCTGGTTCAGCCCGGTTTGCATTCTCCATCTCCTTCGGCCTTCGCGCGTATTTAAATCCACGGAAACGTAGATCGTCCGGGGGCATAACAACTATGGACATGACCTCCTTTGTGGCTCGTGCTAAGACTCTCACGGAGGCCTGGATTCAACACCAGCCATCTACTACTGATCTCGCTGCTCAACGCGCTCAGAAGGAGGCGGTCTGTATTGCTATGATTATGGCTCGCGTCCCGCCACACCTTCACAGTATCCGGGCCCAGGTTCTGGCATCACCTGCTACCCATTCCTTCTCAGATGTCTGCTCTATGTTACTTCGAGTACCACCTCCCCTGGAGCCGTCTGCACCACCATCGCCGGCCCTTCTTCAACAGGCCCTTCCTCCCTTACTTCCCCCACCATCTTTTACTCGGGGTGGACGAACGGGCTCCCGCGGACGGGGCCGTGGTGGTCGAGGTCGTCCCAAGTGCACATACTGCGGCCGGGATGGCCACACTGAAGCAGTCTGTCACAAGAAACATGGCTACCCTCCTCGCCCGCCTACTGCTGCTGTTACTGATAGCTCTCCACCCACTGGTACGGATCTTGAGGCTCTTCGCCTTCAGCTGCAACACCTCCAGGGGCTTCTCCACCCTCCGTCTGCTTCGGTTGCTTCCACCTCTACTGCAGGTATTGCTTCCACCTCTACTACAGGTACTGCCTGTCTTTCCTCCAGCTCCCGTTGGATCCTGGACTCGGGAGCCACCCACCACATCACCTCTCTGATGCCGCCAAGTTTCTCAGATGCTCCTCATCCCACGTCTATTACTGTGGCTAATGGTGAGATTGTTTCGGTCTCTGGATGTGCTGATCTCTTGATCCACCCCTCCATCTCTCTTCGCTCCGCTCTTTATGTGCCGGCATTACCATTTAATTTACTATCCGTTGGCCGTCTCACTACTGATATGAACTGCTATATCACCTTCAACTCTTCTGGTTTTTTGATACATGATCGGCAGACGCAGATTACCATTGGTAGGGGTCGACTGCAGAATGGGCTCTACCTCCTCGATGTCTCTTCTACCGCCCTTTCCTCTGTCTCCTCCAGTGATTGACATTGCCGTCTTGGGCATGCTCCTCTACCTATCCTCCAGAAGGCGCTTCCTGACGTATCCCTTCCTGTTTTTAAATGTGATTCTTGTATTCTTGACAAACAACCACGTTCTTCTTTTCCCGCCCACTGTACTCGGAGCTCTGCTCCTTTTGATTTAATACATTCTGATATTTGGGGTCCGTACAAGGTTACAAGCATCTCTGGTTATCGTTACTTGATAACGTTTATTGATGATTACTCTCGCACCACCTGGTTGTATTTACTTCATGATCGCTCCGAGCTTCCTCGTGTCTTTCGGGCATTTGTGTTAGAAACTCGTATGCAATTCTCTACTACTATCAAAACATTCTGCTCGGATAATGCCCGTGAGTACACTAGCCACGAGTTTGCCAATCTATGCACAGACTTTGGTATTGTTCATCAGACATCTTGTCCCTACACCCCTCAACAAAACGGGGTCGCCGAACGAAAGAACCGCCACCTTCTTGATGTTGCTCGCTCTCTCATGCTTCACATGCATGTTCCCAAAGTATACTGGAACTTTGCGGTCTCCACTGCGTGTTTTCTCATCAACCGTCTCCCATCTTCGGTTCTCCAAAATGCTACCCCATTTAGCCTTCTCTTTCCCTCCGCACCAGCCTTTCCTCTCACACCCAGGGTTTTTGGTTGTACTTGTTTCGTCCATAACCTGGGTCCCACTATGGACAAAATGGATCCCCGAGCAGCGAAACACATATTCGTCGGCTACTCCCGCACCCAAAAGGGCTATGTGTGTTATTCTCCGGCTACCCAGAAGGTCTCTGTGTCCGCCGACGTTATCTTCAGGGAGGATCAACCCTTCTTCCCTCCTCCTTTACCACCTCTTCAACCACCAACCACTCTCCCGCCTTCCATTCCACGGCCGGTTATCCCCGTCAACTCGCCTCCTCCAGCCTTTCCTCCCACTAGTGCTCCTCCGAAGCCGCCCGTTATTCGGGTCTATACTCGCCGCCCTCTTCCCTTCGTTGCCCCTATGCAGTCGGCTTCGACCTCGGCTTCTCCGTGTTTGCTGCTCTAGTGCCCGCCTCTACAGCTCACCCGGTAGCCAACTATGTTTCTCTACATCGCCTCTCTCCACCTCTTCAGACATTGGCTACTTCTCTATCCTCGGTCTCTATTCCTAACACCGTCCAGGAGGCTCAACATCCGGGGTGGCGCGCTGCCATGGAAGAAGAAATGGCTGCTCTTTGGGCAAACCAGACTTGGACCCTGGTGCCCCTTCCTGCCGGACAGAAACCAGTTGGGTGCAAATGAGTCTTTGTCATCAAACATGCCCCTGATGGGACTATTGACAGATTCAAAGCTCGTCTGGTAGCTCGTGGCTTCACACAGCAACATGGTCTCGACTATGACGAGACTTTCTCTCCGGTCGCTAAGCTCAACACTGTCCGCGTTCTCATCTCGGTGGCTGTCCATCGCCAATGGCCCTTCAACTCGACATCAAGAATGCTTTTATGAATGACGACCTCCACGAAACGGTTTACATGCAGCAACCTCCCGGGTTTGAGACCACGGGGGAGTCTCGGGTGTGTCACCTTCTAAAATCGCTCTATGGTCTCAAACAATCTCTCGAGCATGGTTCGACAAGTTCAGCAAAGCTCTCCGGGAAATTGGCTTCACTCGGAGCTCGGCTGACTTCTCATTGTTTACTCGCCACCAGGCAACGGGTACGGTTCTCCTATTGGTATATGTCGACGACATCATCATTACTGGAGACGACTCGAACGACATACAGGCCGTTAAGCAACATCTGAGCTCCGTCTTCCAAACTAAAGATCTGGGACATCTTCGGTACTTCCTAGGTCTGGAGGTTGCTCGACGATCAGATGGTCTGGTTCTCTCTCAGCGAAAATACTGCCTCGATCTTCTTCATGATGCAGGCTACTCTGGCTGCAAACCTGTGAACACTCCCATGGATGTCAATCACAAACTATGTGCTCAAGCCTCAGATTCTGATACTCTTCTACAAAATTCAGAATATTACCGTCGTCTAGTTGGGAAACTAATCTACCTAACGGTAACAAGACCCGATATATCCTTCGATGTGGGGCTCGTTAGTCGGTATATGCACTTTCCTCGAAGCTCTCATCTTCAGGCAGTGGAACGGATTCTCAGATACCTCAAGACAGCTCCTGGCCAAGGACTTGTATACAAAACCTCATATTCAATCCCAACATTAGTGGCATACTCTGATGCCGACTACGCTGACTCTCTTGACGATCGACGATCCACTAGCGGGTTCTGCACATATTTTGGAGGACATCTGATTACGTGGTGGAGCAAGAAACAAGCAGTGGTTGCTCGATTCTCAGCAGAAGCAGAATACCGGGCAATGACTTATGTGGTCTCGGAACTCACATGGATTGAGAGTCTCCTTGCCGACCTTGGTGTAAGGCTATCTTCACCAGCTCTCCTCCTATGTGACAGTCAAGCTGCTATACATATTGCCAAGAACCCGGTCTTTTATGAAAGAACGAAGCACATTGAGGTAGATTGTCATTTCATCCGAGAGAAGTCCACATGAAGAAGATCGAGCTCAAGCATGTTCCGGGTACTGAACAGGTCGCGGACGTCCTCACAAAAGCTCTACCAAGTACCCTCTTCTATCAGTGCCTATCCAAGCTTGGCGCATACGACTTGTACGCTCCAACTTGCGGGGGAGTATTGGAAAAGCCCATGTAAAGGGCCCATTATTTGGCCCTCTTTCTTTGTTTTCTCTCTCCTCTTCTTTTAGTCCCACATCATGTATATGATTTATTCTTCTCTCCTCTTTCCTATATATTTGTATTCTCCCCTTGTATTTACATACTGAAATACTACATACAAGATTTTGGGCCATTCTCTACAAGGTATCCTACATATACTTGATATGTGTAAGTTGGGAATAATAAAGAAAAATATTAAAATAAGATGAATCATCGTGCCATTGAATGTTCTCTCAATCTTGACCGACTCACTAATAATGTATACATCCCTAATGAGCTGTGGTTTATCGTGAGACCTCTAGGTGGAGTATTGAAACACTCGTTGAGTGTGCAATGAACACCTATATGCTTACATGAGGTATCAATACTAAAGTATGTGCCCATGACGTACCAAATATCTCTCAAGAGATGTGACTCATTAGGAGATTCACCAAGCGGTCTATGTGAGAAATCGTCGCAAAGACGTCAATCACTCAAAAAACTGTTCAAGACATCAACACTAGGATACAACTCTAGGATGTATCAAATATCTCCACGAAAGGAGAATTTATTAGGTGTCTCACCGGGAGGGGTTTAATGAAATTTGTCGCAAATGCGGCGGATACCTACCAATATAGATTCTTGAAATATCATGAGTGCCCTCAAGCGTTAGAAGGGAAATTGCTAAGTACATAACCCTAGGCTCGAGTGCCTCATGGATCAGATGACTTGGAGATATGACTTGAAGAGATGTTAAGAATCTTGTGCTGGTTAATAGATCACTAACCAAACTCTCGTCCTCATCAAGAAGAGATGTAGAGAATAGACACCCTCACATGCTTAACTCTAGTGATCAACCGAGAAGTGGCCGCAATGGGCTTTTCCTGAATAATACTCCTCATTACTAACTCGTGGAATGGAGTCATTTAATTGACAGTAGACAGTCTCCTTGTTGACGGCCGTGCAACTGGTTAAAGAGATGACTTCTATGAGATACTGAAAGATATTTTTGTCTCAATGTTGGCTTCATGTCTGCCCATCGGGATATGGGGCAAAGACTCGCGCTCAATCACTCTAGGTCAGTCAAATAAATCTTAGTTTAATCTTGAAGCTTCATATTAACAAATCTAACGTGAGACTCATCAAATACCTCATAGCAGTTAAAATATTCTTCCATGCCTAATAATGAATATGTGTCTTTGAGTCTAATTGACCATCAAAGGATAGCACATCTAGCCCATATTTACGTGTGATATCATCCTTACGGTAAATCGGTAATTTCGTATATGAGATCCATGATATTCATCATAGTAATCACCTCTAGCAGAATGAAATAATGTTAAAAGGCTTTTCAACATGATTTCTATAATGATGACGATAATGATCATCGTAATAATATGAAGATCTCTTCGGAAGAACTCTTTGAAATCGACCATAGATGGACTCTGATCTCTCAAAGAGATGAGAAGAGTAGCAACGATTACTATGACATGTCATGGATGATCCATAGACTAGGCATATCTTAAACTAAGCCCGAACTTAGGGCTCTGATACCTAACTGACGCAAGACGGAAAATGACAACTGTATGAAATTGATGACTATCCGACAACTCTGACTTGTAATAAATGAGAAGTATAAATAATATAACATGATAAGCACAATTAGATAAAGTTTCTATGAGGGGAGCAAGTAATGTATTACATACAGTAGTGCGAGAAAACAAATACTTGAGCGAAATAAGCCCCGGCAAGTTGCAAGATAATTTGGCTCAAAGATTACAAATTAATATTACTCAAAAATAGTGAATTATTAACAAACAATTCAGCCCAATAGTAATTACAACGAAACAATGAACTCACATTGATTATGGATTGAAGGCTTGTTGAATGTTCAATGAGAGACAATGGGTAGAGATGCAAAAACAAACTGAACGTGGACTGATGGAGGGGTTTCCGAGAGTGAAAAGCTTGCTGTAGGAGTTGAGGGCATGGACAAGTACTATCCAGGTGCAAGAAACAGACTGACAGCGCCCTGGAGGGGAGTTGAAAGCTTGGGAAGGATGAATAAGCTGCTAGAATGGCCTGGGATGAGTGTTGTTGTTTTGGGGAGGGTTGTAGGACTGTTCTGGGTGAAAACCGAAGGCAGAAAGGTGTCTGGTAATGTAATGTGAGATGTTTGGAGTCAGTTGGAGGGTCGGTAGAGGCTGGAATGCTAGATGAGGGTTTACTGCTTGCTGGACAGAGATTCCAGGACCTGGGGTCAACAGGGGTATCCAGGCACTGGAATGAAATGAAGGGAGATTCAATCAACAAAAGTTAATGGTTTACCATGGATTGAGGGAGTGGGGGAGGGCTGGCAATTGGATGTAGTGGGATTTTGGGGTTGGAGGGCTGTAGCCGTGAGATCCAGTTTGAAGAATGGGGTTGCCTTTTGGGAAAGTGGTGGGAAGCTAAAAGTAGTTACTTTTAGTGGGGCAGGGTAGTTATGTGTGGAGTTAGTGGGGTATTTGGGTAGTTATATGTTGGAGGAAGTGAGAAATTTTTGTATTCATGAGTAGTTATATGTAGTCACAGGTAGTGAGGGAGTGGCTACTAGAATGTTATGAGGAAGTGGAGTGAAGGTGAAGGTGGTTGTTCGCCGGTCAAGTGGTGTTTGGCGGTTTGGGTTGTGACCTGCAATAAGGTGTAGGAAGGGGTGGCCGGCCAAGGAGAATGGGGAGGAGGCCTCTAGGCTTCGCACCTAGAATCCGGTATCTGCACTGGATGACCAAAGGCTGAGTTCTTCTTTCTAACTTTCGATCTCTTCTAAATGAGCTATCTATCCCTCTTTATTGATTTAGGAGTGGGTATGCATGGTCATGATTATTCAATCACGACGCCCTTCAAAATAAAAAAAAAACGGAAAAAACAAAAAATCTTGGATTGTTGATCCTCACAAAATGAACGACTCTGATCATGTTGTAGACTCGTGTTTGCGTGATCCCCATCAAAGGGGAAATGGGATGAGGTTCAAATAGGGTAGTATGCAAGATTTATTAAAGTGTATAGATACTGGTATGAGTGGGTGAATCTTTGGTTTCAATTATAATTAGCGAAACCCAAATTATATATGATCAGTTGGTGATGAGAGCGCTGATGAAAGTCTGTTATCTATGAGGTTTGGGGATCGAGCCCCGGCCTCAACAACCTGCCGCATCGTGGTGACTCCATGGCAAAGAGCTGGTTGGGGTGTACGGGCCACGACCCTGATGAAAGCTGCCTGGTGCTAACTCCAGGCAGGCCCCCTCTGGTGGGACTCCAGGGTGACAGATAGATGTGACGCCCATGACGCATCATAAAAGTGCAAAATGAAGGAACATTTTGATAGTTTGGCTCTTCGCTGATTTTTTTTGAACATCTTGAAATGCTTTTAAAAAATGCAGTTCTTTTCTGTACTGTTGTCTTTCCCTAGCACGACATTGTTATAGACCATGCAATTCTTCCTCATTTTTACCATGTTTCAGAGCAGCCAATTCTCTTCTCTGTAGTTTTCTTTCTTTGTTCATTGTACATTTAGCCCCTCTCTAACCTAGAATTTGAAAGGACTGTATGTTTGTGTCAATCTCACAGCCTATCATGCATTTACATCATATACAGATAAACAAGGTTTTGAATGAATAATACTTTTGGAATGCTCTCTATTTGATCAAGTTGTCATTACCAGATGTTTAATTGCTTCCTTTGCTATTCATTATTGAATTGTTTTTCAGGGGTTATAAACGCTTTTTCAGACGGGCTGCACTTGAGACGTCAGACTACCTCAAGGATGATTGCTTGAAAATAAATTGCACTGTTGGTGTTGTGGTGTCAGTCATGGATTGTCCTAGGTTACACCGTATACAGGTTCCCGAGTCTGATATGGGGCTGCATTTTGGTATGCTTCTGGAAAAGCAAGAAGGTTCAGATGTCATCTTTGATGTGGCTGGGGAAAAAATTCATGCTCATAAGCTGGTATTAGCTGCTCGTTCTCCTGTTTTTAGAACTATGTTTTTTGGTGGTGTGGATGAGACCATGGATGAGATTATTGTTACAGATTTTGAACCGAGAGTATTTAAGGTGAGGTTGCCACTGTTAATGTTAATTTTCACCTTAGCAAATTCTTGTATTGCCAAAACATAGTTTCTCCATGTAAATTGTTTTCCCTGTGTATATTTCAGGCAATGCTGCATTTTATATACAGAGACACTCTAGATGATGATGACGTTCCCGTTGGATCGGGATCTCCTGGAATTTCGGTGGCTGACACATTGGCTGCAAAATTATTAGCTGCAGCAGACAAATATGGCTTGGGAAGGCTGCGTTTGATGTGCGAGTCTTATCTGTGCAAGGATATATCCGTGAACTCTGTTGCTAGTACTCTTGCATTGGCTGAACGCTTTCATGCCTTGGAACTAAAGGCTGCTTGCCTTAGATTTGCTGCTGAAAATCTTTCAGGTATTACTTTTAATTTGGTGCGGCTGCATTTTATTTACTTATCAATTTGTTATCAATGTGTAAGTGCGGAATGTACTGAGAATATCAATGCTAGGCACTCGGGGGAGGGGGGGGGGGGGGGTGAATAGCGTGTGAAAAACTATTGCCCTTTAATCACAATTACAACCATATAAGCACAATGATGCAGGACGACGTGTAGGGTGCGCGCGCCTGTCGGCTTTTTCTAGGAAACCGTAAATGCGTTCAATGAAATATGAATTTGTAAATAATTTAGAGCGGGCGTTGTACAGACTTTGAAATTAAACAACTTTGATTTTGGAAAACACAAAGAAACTATTTGTTTAAAAATATTGAATTTTCTTGAATTACTGGTTCAATTCTAAATTCGGGAAGAAGTTTGCAACTTTCGCTCCGTTTCACTTGTCGTAGCGAAACAGAAATCGTGAACTCCAAATTCGTTTGCGTTTGGAGTTTCAACGTAGCGTTCGCTGACAAAATTCGGGCGAAAACCCAGCAATAAGCTATTTCACCTAATGAGAAAATTTAGAAAACACACAATTAAAGGAGATAGAAACAAATTACCCACGGAGAGAGGCGCCTTTCCGTATCCGAAGTCGACGACAAACATGCGAATAATTCCTCATCACCTTCGATTTTCCGCTCCGAAGTTGGCTGCTTTCACACACAGGCACCAAGGAGAATTCACCCACTCTCGGACGAAAGTGGTTCCACGGAATCACTCACTCTAGAGAAGCCAAAACCTAACACCCTAAAATTCACTCGCTTTCACACAAGTGGCTCCATGAATTCTCTAACACACGAACTAAAGTTCACTCACTCACACGAAAGTGGATCCACGAACATCAATCGCTCAAGAACTAATCTACTATAGTTACTGTTCACCATCCTCACTAACTCGACACTCACGACAAGCAGAAATTCCCCACAAATTTCAACAGAAAACCAACATCCATTAATGCTAACACAACTTTAATCACAATGAAATCACTCACAATTACAGGAGCAAGGTATGAACAGTAAAATTAGATCCAGGTCTACTGTTCAACATTATCGACATCAACACTCATACGCAAAGGAATTCACAGAACAAACAGGATTTTCATTAACATTCAACTAATCACTTAACAATAGCAAAGACACAGCAGATTCACAGAACTGTTCATCATCTTCCCTCTCGGAAGGTAACTACAGCAAAACTCACACAATTTCAAGTATTCTTCATCAATCATTCAACAACTCTGAACGAAAATACAAAACACATCCCGTTTTTATAGGTTTACAAACAAAAAAGAAGAGAAAAAAACAAAAAGGTACCGATCATGGCGGTAGATGCGTGGTGCTGAACACACAACGTCGTGGAGGAGCGGACATGACAGCGGTTTGGAGGAGTTGTGGCCGACGACGTGTGACACGGAAGAATCGTGGCCGAGAGACGCGATCTTGCGTGCGGGAACCCACGTGAGGAAGCCCTAACCGACGAATCCGGGACAAGCACGATTCAGGGAAGATGAATTGTTCCAGTCGGCTTCTTATTTGACTCCTTCCGCTGAACCGGTTTAACACAAGATACACACATATATATATATTTATATAACGGTATATATATAAATATATATATTTGATTTTTTTAAAATCTACATACATATATATATTTATTTATAAAGATATATATACATATATATATATATATCACAAAATTCAAAGAAAATTACACAATTGCAAAAGAACACAACGCAACATTTATGGACGAAAGAGGTCCGGACGGGTGCAGTGTCGAGTACTTCTACGACGACCCGATCTAGGCTGGTCTCCACCAACTCTCCCCTCTCGAAATCACTCATCTCTAGTGAGTGCTCCGAGCGGTAGTGCTGCAGAAGATTAGGATCCAGGCGCTGTAACTTCTCGGCCAAGACCCAGTTGGTCTCGGTCTCCGGTCTTGCCATGCCAAAGAACTAAATATCGCTGAAAATCACCATCAGTAGTGGTCACCGTCTCGTCATCCAATATCTGCTCGGGAACAAAGATCTGTTGCGGAAGTTGATCATCAGCTTTGGGAACTGGTATAGTAGACTCATCTGGTATCTCATGCTCAACCTGAAAACTGTCAGTGGAAATAAGATGAACTACAATGGAAGTGTCAGTAGCGGAATGAACGTCAGTATGTCTGAATGTGGCTCCTCACTCTCACTCACCAACCCAAAAGAATCAAATGGAGGAGAAGACGAGGAAAAATCTAAAAACTCATGCGGGTAATCGTGGAGTAAAGTCAGATCGATTACGTTAAAAACAAGATTTGCTCTCCAAATGGAAGATATCTCAAGTTCATACGCATTTTGCCCAATCCGCTTCACCACTCTAAAGGGTCCAGTTCTACGATCAGCTAGCTTCTTTACGGTACCCGATGGTAACCGTTTCGGATTTAGCCGAACCATAACAAAGTCGTCCACTTTAAAACTAGTAGCTCTTTTGTGCTTATTAACTTGAGTTGCATAAAGATCATAAGTACTATGCAAATTTCGCTCAATTTCTTTATGCAAATCATGCAAATGCAATGCATACTTATGTGCAAACTGGCTAGTCCTAAAAGCGGGTGGTAGTGGTGCTAAATCTAGCGGCACTCGTGCAGTTTGACAATGAACAACCTCATTAGGTGATAAACACGTGGTTCTATTCTTCAAATTATTATACGCTAACTGAGCGTGCGGAAGAATAAAATCCCAATTTCCCTGGTGATCTCCTACCAAACATCGCAATAAATTTCCTAAACTCCCATTCACAACTTCAGTTTGACCGTCAGTCTGTGGATGATAAGCGGTCGAAAATAGAAGCTTAGTACCTAAAAGTCTCCAGAGTAACTTCCAGAAATAATTGGTGAACTTAACGTCTCGATCGGTAACGATAGTCTTTGGTATTTCTCGATGTGCGACAACCTTTTTATAATAAATACGGGCTATATGCGAGGCGTCATCGGTTTTGTTACAGGGGATGAAGCACGCTATTTTAGAGAACCGATCAATCACTACAAGTATAGAATCGTGTTTCCTAAAAGTGCGCGGCAACCCAAGCACAAAATCCATGTCAACGTCATCCCAAGGAATACTGGGCACCGGTAAAGGTGTATATAATCCATCGGGTTGTTTATTGTCCTTCGCTACCTGACAAGTGCGACAGCTACTGACAATCTGAGCGATAACCCGCTTTATCCCGGGATAATAAAATCGCTCTTCTACTAAGACTATCGTCTTATCACATCCAAAATGTCCATCTAAGCCTCCGCCATGTAATTCCCATGCAATGAAGTTTCGCAGCGAAGTGAGGGGAATAAACAGACGGGTCCCATGAAACAAATATCCGTCTCGAATGAGATAATTGGTTTCGTCGTGATAGGGATCCGAATGTATCACATCATAGATACCGTTAAAATCAGGACAACTATAATAGTCATCCTTGACACACTCAAATCCTATCACCTGCGTACGCATCAGTGACAATACAAGGGTGACTCGACTAAGGGCGTCGACAACCCTATTCTCCGTTCTCTTACAGTGCTTGAGAACGAATGTGTACTCCTCTAAATATGATACCCACTTAGCCTGTCGAGGGTTCAACTTCTGTTGCAAATTGATGGAGGACAAATAACAAATAATGCAATGCCTGCATAAAATGATTTGAGCTTCGGGTGCTTTTCACTGAAAAATCTAAGACCCTCTTGACAAACTCCTCAGAGGCATAGACACTTGACAAATTAGGGAGTCTCAAAACATGTGCTGTGGACATCTTATCCTTGATAATCTCAAAGGCTCTAGCTGCTGATGATGTCCACTGGAATCTTCCCTTTTTCGTACACTCAGTGATAGACGCCTTAATCGTACTGAAGTTCTTAATGAATCGATGATAAAATGTGGCTAGTTTGTGAAAGATACGGACATCGTGAATGTTCTGAGGGGTAGACCACTCACGAATTGCTCGAACTTTCTCGGGATCCATAGTGATACCATCAGAGCTCACTATATATCCAAGAAAGATAACAGACTCAGCCATAAAAACACATTTCTTCAAGTTGATATACAATCGCTCGGCTCGCAGGAGCTCGAAGATAGTATGCAGGCGAGTCAAATGCTCACTCTCAGTCCGACTATATATCAAAATGTCGTCGAAATAAACCACTACAAACTTCCCAATATAAGGTCTGAAGACCTGGGTCATCATCCGAGCGAAAGTACTAGGGACATTCGATAACCCAAATGGCATCACAAGCCACTCATAAAGGCTATCCTTCGACTTGAAGGCAGTCTTCCACTCGTCTCCTTCACGTATACGAATCTGATGATAACCACTACGAAGGTCGATCTTAGAAAAGATCGTGGCTCCAGTCAACATGTCCAACATGTCATCCAGTCGGGGTATCAGAAATCAGTATTTTACAGTAATCTTGTTGACAACACGACTGTCAACGCACATATGCCAAGTACCATCCTTTTTCGGGGTAAGGAGGGCAGGCACCGCACATGGACTAAGGCTATGACGGATAAAACCTCTATCAAGTAACTCTCCGATCTGCTTCTGCAGCTCCTCATGGGAGGCAAGATTCAATCGGTAATGCGATAAATGTGGGAGGGAAGCTCCAGGAACAAGATCGATCGCATGCTGAATACATCTCATGGGAGGTAACTCAGTCAGAAGCTCATCAGGGTGTATATCCCTGAACTCCTCTAAGAGTCTCCTAGCAGGTATATGAATAGACTCGTATCTCTCTAGTACGTCAGATGCCTGTAAAACTACTAAGGCATAATAAAATCCACCATCAAAGCTCTCTCGATGGAACTCAGTGTCTCGTATAATGCTAAGAGTCTTCTTCCTTTCAGTGAGAGGAAGAGATTCTTTCGCACTACTACTCATGCGGGATGTTGGTGCTGTGGGTCACACCAGGTTCAACACTAGTCTCTTTCCGTCCAGGAATGAGCAAGTGTTGGACCTGCCATGTATGGATACATCTCGGTCATACAACCAAGGTATCCCTAGTAATACGTGGCACGCATCCATAGACATAACGTCACACCAAATCTTATCGGTATACGTACCGATAGTGATGGGCACTAAGCATCTCCTAGTCACTGATAAGGCAATCTTGGTGATCCAAGCTACCTGGAATGGGGATGGGTGCGGCTCAACAGTGAGTCCCATGCAGGCTAAAGTTGTCTCAGCTATCACATTCATACAACTCTCGCTATCTACTACTAAACGACACACTTTCTCCCCAACCCTGAAGTAGGCCTGAAAGATGTTTGTTTGCCAATAATCGGCTGATTCTTTTGGTGTAGATAACATACATCTCACCACTAGAACGTCAGGATCTATCTACTCATCACTAGGTGTACCGTACACTTCATCATTCAAAACGTGTGAGTCCCTATCAACTCCAACTTCTTCTACAGTCTCATCCTTCTCAGTCACCTCATGAATAACTAGTGTGCCTTTCCTCTTGGGACAATCCCTAGATATATGACCCATATGCTGACACTCATAACATCGGATCTGTGAAGGGGTCACAGTTCTCATGAGGATTTTCCTTTTTGATCTCTCGTATAGGTCGAGGTAGGCTTCGACGCACTCTCCTTACCTTTCGGTTCTTCTTTCTTATAAGGAGTATTAGTTTTGTTTTGAGGTTTGAACCAGGAGGTTCTCTTTTGGTGCTACTCTATATCGATGGCGATAAATACAGTCTCAACAAATGAATAGTAGTCATATCGAATCAACTCATTGCGGATCTCAGATCGCAATCCACACTTAAATTTAGATAAGGTGTCACGTGGGTGTTCGACTACGTTGCACCTAATCATAAGATCGTTCATCTCAGCTAAATAATCAGAAACGGATTTGGACCCTTGACGTAGAGACGTCAACTCGTCTTGTAGACGGATCTGGTAGTGCTGGGGGATGTACTGCCCCTCCAATATGGCTTTCATGTGTGCCCAATGTGTAATGGGAGGACATCTATTCCTCTCTATACTATGTTCCTCACCTATCCAAAAGATTTTCGCTCGCCCAGACAACCTCATCTTGGCAAACTGAACCTTTTGATCTTCCGTCATACGATACCACTTGAAATAGGTCTCTATGTCTATAACCCAGTCTGAAAAGACCTTGGGATCTATAGAACCATCATAAAGTGGCGGATCTAACTTCACAACACGTGTAAGATCCGGTCGCCTATCCCGTGGAGGATAGTCGTAATCATCATCGTAAGGATCACGATTGTCTCGACGCCGTGGGGGTGGCGGTTGATGCCAATCTCTAGGTCGATCATCACAATGTATGACTGGTATAGGCCTACGATGGTCTCGTGGGCGCTCTTCTCTAGCTGCGTCATTATATGGTCTCTCCTAATAATGATCTCGCGTACCTAAGAAAGGCTCTCGTTGGGGTTCAGGAAAATTTCTCGGAAAATTCCTACCCTAGTCGTACTCAAAATCATACTTATATATGGGATTTCTAACCTCTTCCTCAAAAAGATGGTTTCTCCTAAATGCAAACATTTCTCCAAAAGGTGGTGGGACATGAGTACATCGTATTGGAATGCTCATCTCAAACTGGAGGTGGTATTGACGCTCTAAGGGGTACTTCTAAGCTATTCACCATAACACTAAGGTTTTCAAACCCTTCTCTCATTTGGTACACGCTCTCGGTTAATGTCGTCATTTGGTGGACAAAAGGTAAAAACCACGGGGGTGATTCATTCCCACGACTCGGTTGACCATGTTCAACTCGACGCATCTCTGGGTTTACCTCGTGAAGGTGTTCAGGTGGTGAATTGTGGTGTTGTGAACTCATACTCACTAACCTACCACTACACAAATGCATGCAAACAGACAAAGAAATGCAAATGTATGTTTATGCAATACAAATTCTTTTTTTGAAAAATTTAAATGCTATGCGGGTTCCTATTCTACGCAGGGAGGATCCCAAAACTTAGAAAAATTTTGGAACCTCCCTCTGATACCAAATTTGATGCAGGACGACGCGTAGGGTGTGCGCGCTAGTCGGCTTTTTCTTGAAAACCCTAAATGCGTGCAATGAAATATGAATTTTAAATAATTTAGTGCGGGCGTTGCACAGACTTTGAAATTAAATAACTTTGATTTTGGAAAGCACAAAAAACCTATTTGTTTAAAAATATTGAATTTTCTTGAATTACTAGTTTACTTATAAATTCGGGAAGAAAGTTCGCAACTTGCGCTCCGTTCTCCTTGTCGTAGCGAAACAGAAATCCTGAACTCCAAATGTATTTTCGTTTGGAGTTTTTGACGTAGCGTTCGCAGACAAAATTCGGACGAAAACCCAACAATGAGCTATTTAACCTAATGAGAAAATTTAGAAAACACACAACGAAAGGAGATAGAAACAAATTATCCACGAAGAGAGACGTCTTTCCGTATCCGAAGTCGACGGCGAACACACGAATAATTCCTCGTCACCTTCGATTTTCCGCTCCGAGGTTGACCTCTATCGCACACGGGCACCAAGGAGAATTCACCCACTCTCAGACGAAAGTGGTTTCACGAAATCACTCACTCTAGAGAAGCCACAAACCTAACACCCTAAAATTCTCTCGCTCCCACACAAGTGGCTCCACGAATTCTCTAACACACGAGCTAGAGTTCACTCACTCACATGAAAGTGGATCCACGAACATCAATCGCTCAAGAATTAATCTACTATAGTTACTGTTCACCATCCTCACTAACTCGACACTCACGGCAAGCAGAAATTCCCCACAAATTTCAACAGAAAATCGACATCCATTAATGCTAACACAACTTTAATCACAATGAAATCACTCACAATTACAGGAGCATTGTATGAACAGTAAAATTAGATCCAGGTCTACCGTTCAATATTACGGACATCAACACTCATACGCAAAGGAATTCACGGAACAAACAGATTTTCATTAACATTCAACTAATTACTTAACAATAGCAAAGACACAGCAGATTCACAGAACTGTTCATCATCTTTCCCCTCGGAAGGTAACAACAACAAAACTCACACAATTTCAAGTATTCTTCATCAATCGTTCAACAACTCTGAACAAAAATACAAGACACATCCCGTTTTTATAGGGTTACAAACAGAGAAGAAGAGGAAAAAACAAAAGGTACCGGTCATGGCGGTAGATGCGTGGAGCTGAACACACGGCGTCGTGGAGGAACGAACGTGGCAGCTGTTTGGAGCAGTTGTGGCTGACGACGTGTGGCGTGGAGGAATCGTGTCTGGGAGACGCGATCTTGCGTGCGGGAACCCATGTGAGGAAGCCCTAGCCGACGAATCTGGGACGAGCACGATTCGGGGAAGATGAACAGTTCCAGCCGGCTTCTTCTTTGACTCCTTTCGCTGAACCGGTTTAACACAAGATACACGCTTATATAGCTATTTATCGAACGGTATATATATATATATTTGATTTTTTAAAAATCTACAAATATAATATATATATATATATTTATAAAGGTATATATATATTTCACAAAATTCAAAGAAAATTACACAATTGCAAAAGAACACAACGCAACATTTAGGGATGAAAGAGATCCGGACGGGTGCGGCGTCGGATACTTTTGCGATTACCCGATCTAGGCTGGTCTCCACAACACAGAAAAACAGAAAATAAATTGCAGTAAACTAAATCTAGCTAGAGAGAAGAAAAAATCTTATAGGGGTTCCCCAAACTCGAGTACTCCTCTCTTCTACTGCAGTAGGAATCCACTGTCTATCTACATGCCTGAGTTTTTGATAAGGTGACACTCTTAGAAACACTGAATCTTTGCAAATGCGACTCTCAGAACTCTTAATACAATGAGATTGAAATGAATCAGTCAATTTTTTCAGTTTAAATAATTCTGAACAAAACCGAGATCACTTTGATTATCGTAGCTTCCTGTGGATTCAATCTTGTAATCCCTATTGTTCTTCAGAGAAAGAAAGAAGAACGAGAGAGGCTTCTGTTTGAAAGAGAAGATTCGGGTAGGAGAATGAAGGCCGGGAATTAGAGGTTGTAAGAGACTTTCTTAGTCTTCTTAGAACTCCTTTTATACCCTGATTCAAAATTTTGATGAGTTAAGGATAGAAAATAAGTTTCCTAATTCTATTCGTCTTTAAATGGTAAAATCTTTATGTCAAAAATTTCATTATTTAACTTTTCTTCATCTGCTATTGGTATTGAAAAGAAAGTTATATTATCTTTTGTTTTTTCTTGATAGTTGAGTTCCATTCAGCTACCGTTTTAATCTGATAGACCTTCATATTTGAACTTTACACATTAGACGAAATCCAGTCGATTAACGGCTTCTAAAGCGCAACATCTTCATTCAGAGATTGATCTTTATTAGTTGAATTTCATTCATTCAACTAACGACTTCTGAGGAAATCCGACTACGTTTAAAGAATGAGCTAGTTTGTCAAATAAAAACCGACTAATTTCTTCTAAAGTAGGAGAATATGCCATTTGCAACTCAGATTTGTTATATGCTCATTATGCTTCCTTATTAGTTGAGTAGAAATCAACTACCACCTTATTCGACTTCAATATTTATACGTCGAAAAGAGTTTGACATACGTGTTTTTAAGTCTTTAATATAAGTTCTGCCTTGCTCCGGGCTCTGATTGCCATTCAACTGTTGCTTGCTCTTACTTCTATTAAATAAGCTTTCATTCAACTAAAATTTCATGTCAGCTTGATTTCATTATGTCTTCATGTTCTCAGAGGAAATCAACAGAAATTTGTTAATAGCTTGTCTTCATTGCTGCGTCATACTCTGAGTAGAATTCAACGAAAACGGAGAAGCAAGGATGCTATCGTCAAATACAATTCGACGAAAGTAGCCTGTATTCGACGAAAGTAGCATGTATTCGACGAAAGTAGCCTGTATTCAACAAAAGTAGCATGTATTCGACGAAAGTAGCCTGTATTCGACGAAAGTAGCCTGTATTAAATGAATCTCCATCATACTTGAATTTCGACTTGACGTGCAGATAGAAGAATAAAAACAAAGCTTTTTTATACATGCTTAAGACTTAACCTCTATACTTTGGAGATAATCTGGTCTATCAAATCCATGAGTTTTCCAAACAATATGGTTGTCTCATTGCATCCATTCATCTCCACTTCTATCCTTCCCCGGTTTCCAACCCCAACCGTACCTCCACCTCTCACATACACACCGCCACACTACCATCCCCCACAACCCAAGTATTTCTTTCTTTTTTACTTTTTTTCTGCTTACATTGGAATCTCAACTGCTACTAGTAAGAATATTTTCAGCAGGTGTATTGATTTTGTAATTCATTACCGTTGACAATAGGATTAAAAAAACTTAGTTAACGTGACTCCGGTGACAATTGGTACGTGTAGAAAGTAATGGGCAAACCTTGTAGATACTTCTTCATGTGTAAAATACAAAAGAGAGTACAAATATATAGGAGAAGAGAGGGAGAAATAATCCTATACAAGAGATGTGAGACTAAAGAAGAGGAAGGAATTGGCCTATAAATGGGCCTTTACATTAATATTTCCTATATCATCTAACACTCCCCCGCAAGCTGGAGCGTACAACTTGTAGGCACCAAGCTTGGACAAGAAATGGTAATATAACTTGCGAGGTAAAGCCTTGGTGAGGATATCAGCAACTTGCCCAAACGCAAGAACATGTTCAAACTTCAGCTCTTTTGATTGGACCTTTTCCCGAACAAAGTGACAATCAACCTCAATATGTTTTGTTCGCTCATGGAACACATGATTCTTTGCAATGTGTATTGCAACTTGACTGGCACAAAACAAGGTTGAAGGTGAGGTCAATTTAACTCCCAAATCTACTAGGAGACTTTCAAGCCAGGTTAGTTCAGAAGTAACAACCGCCATTGCACGGTACTCAACCTCAACAGATGAGCGGGCAACTACTGTCTGCTTTTTACTCCGCCATGTGATGAGATTTCCTCCAAGTATGTACAGAACCCAGTAGTAGACCGCCGATCATCCAACGAGCCTGCATAATCGGCATCCGAGTATGCAATAAGAGAAAGGGAGGAAGATGGATTATACACAAGTTCTTGCCCAGGGGAAGTCTTCAGATATTTGAGAATGCGCTCCACAGCTTGGAGGTGAGAGATACGTGGGGTGTGCATAAATCGGCTGACCACACCAACCGCAAATGATATATCTGGTCCTATAACTTTTAGGTAGATTAACTTTCCCACAAGACGACGATAGTATTCCGGATTCGGAAGTAGAGAATCCTCCTCAGATCCCTGAACACGCAACATGTGGTTTACCTCCATCGGGGTATCCGCAGGTTTACAACCCGAGAGGCCAACATCATGCAGAAGGTCAATGCAATACTTACGCTGAGACAAGACTAAGCCATCGGGTCGTCGTGCTACTTCTAGTCCAAGAAAGTATCAAAAATTTCTCAGATCTTTGATTTGAAAGATAGAGTTTAGGTGTTGTTTCACATGTTGTATCATGCTGGAGTCATCACCAGTGATCAGAATATTGTGCACATAAACCAGAAGTATTATGGTCCCTGTTGATTGGTGACGAGTGAAGAGAGGAATCTGCCAAGCTTTGTTTGAAGCCAACCTCACGAACGGCCTTGCTGAATTTCCCAAACCATGCCCGGGGAGATTGTTTGAGACCATAAATAGATTTGCGAAGCAAGCATACACGAGACTCCCCCGTGATCTCAAACCCGGTTGGTTGATGCATGTAAACTGTTTCAAGAAGATCGCCGTTCAAGAAGACATTCTTGACATCCAGCTGATGAAGGGGCCACTGACGATGAACAACTAAAAAGAGAAGGACCCGAACCGAATTCAATTTGGCGAACGGGGAGAAAGTTTCCTCATAATCAAGGCCATACTGTTAAGTAAAACCCCGAGCCACAAGCCGAGCTTTCAACCGGTCAACTGTCCCATCCGCAACATGTTTGATTGAGAAGATCCACTTGCAGCTAACGCAACTGTGACCAGGAGGAAGAGACACAAGGTCCCAAGTGTGATTACCCCACAACGCCGTCATTTCTTCATCCATGGCGGCCCGCCACCGCGGATGCCGGAGGGCGTCCTGTACAGAGGTCGGTATAGAAGTAGAGGAGAGAGAGAGCAAATGTAAGGAGAGGCGGAGAGAGCCGATGTAGAGAGACATAGTTGGCCATGGGATGTGCTGTCGAGGAGGAGGCCGGATCAACAGGCCGCGAGATTACACTGGTAGAGGGAGGCTGTTGCAGGGCGTCTGGACGAGAAGGACGACGAGTGTAGACTTGAATGACAGGAGGTTTGGAGGGGACTGGTGGTGTTGGGGAAACCGGGATGAGTGGAGATGAGGACTGGTGTTGCAGAGGGGTAGGGAGAAGTGGTGGAAGTGGAGACGTGACGGGTATGATGGGCCGAGGTAGCGGAGGAGGAAGAAGGGGATCAGAAGGGATGGTGTGATATGGTTGGTCTTCTTTAAAGGAGACATCAACAGACACAACCATCTTACCAGTGGTAGTATAAAAGCAGACATACCCCTTCTGAGTGCGGGAGTACCCAATAAACATAGCTTTGGCTGCGCGAGGGACAAACTTGTCATTGGAAGGACAAGGTGGTGGACATAACAGGTACACCCAAACACACGAGATGTGAGAGATAAGAGAGTTATGGATGGGTAAAGGAGAGTAATGAGCGCCACAAAGTTGAGGACAGACGAAGGCATGCGATTGATGAGATGACAAGCAGTAGAGACGACAAAGTTCCAGTAGAGGGGAGGAACCTGCATTTGGATCATAAGAGATCGAGCCACATCAAGGAGGTGACGATTTCTCCGTTTTGCTACGCCATTCTGTTGAGCCGTATAAACACACGAAGTCTGATGTATAATACCGAAGTCAGCGCACAGGTTGGAGAAGGTGCGACCAGTATATTCTCGAGCATTGTCCGTACGAAGGGTTTGACACAGGTAGAAAACTGAGTGCGCGTTTCGGTAAGAAATGCACGAAACGTAGTCGTGAGTTCGGTACGATCACGAAGTAAATACAACCAGGTAACCCGCGAGTAATCATCTATAAATGTAACAAACTACCGATGCCCCAAGACACTAGGAACCTTATAAGGCTCCCAAATATCAGAATGCACTAGGGAGAAAGGAGAATCGCTCCGAGTGCATGAAGGAGAAAAGAAGACAAGATGTTGTTTACCGAAGATACATGATTCACAAAATAACTCTTGTAGAGAGATAGTAGGAAGAGCTTTCTTGAGAATTGGGAGAGGGGCATGCCCAAGACGTCGATGCCAATCAGTGGTGGATACAGAGGTGAGAGCAGAGAGGAGAGAAGTGGGAGGAACTTCGAGAAGATATAACCCATTAGACAGTCGCCCTCTACCAAGTATAGTCTGCGTCAGTCGATCCTGCACCACAAAGGAAGAGCGTGAGAAAGTAACACAACAATCAAGGTCTTGCGAAAGACGGCTAACAGAAAGAAGGTTAAAAAGAGAGCCCGGAACATGAAGAACCGAGGATAAGGAAAGAGAAGGAGTAAGGGACAGATTAGCAGCACCAGAAACCGGGAGCGTGTCACCATTGGCCACGGTGATGTGCTTGGGGTAAGAAGTATCCAAATATTTGGCCGGCTGCTGCGGAGAGAGATGGTGTGTAGCACCTGAGTGCACAATCCAGTGAGAGCTGTGTGAGAGACACGATATACCTTCCTGGAAGAGTGAGGCCACGGAGCCAGAGGAGCGACTGACCACCCCTTGAAGCTGATGCAGTTGAGCACGCAACACAACAATATCATCAGCAGTGTTCAAGGAGGATGCCATAATCCTGATCTGCGGCTAGGCACAGAAATCTGATGGGAAGGATGTATGCGGCTTGCCAGACAGAACCAGCGGCTACAACCGAGGAAGCACTGAGAACAGCGATCAACTGCGAGAAGATGCAGCCGCGGGAGAACAAGTCGGGCGAGAAGAGCCAGGCCGCAGCCAGAGGCAGAGGCCGCACCGAGAACCAGGCCGCAGCGGCCAGCAACATCAGACTGAAGCCGGAGCCCGCTGGGAAGAGGGCAAGCAAGAACCCCGAAGGGCAGGTCGCGACGACGAGAGCAAAATGCGAGGAGTAGTTCGCAGCGAACTGGAGCAAGCCGCAGCTATTACAAAGGGCATGCCGCAAGGTGCGATTTGAGATAGGTCGCGGCGGACTGGAGCAGTCCGCAAGAGGGGGAATCACAGCGGAACTTGAACAACACGCGAGAAGAGAGCCTGCAATGGTTAGGAGCAGTCCACGACGGGATATACAAGAGACCGCGAGCGAGATGAGAGCTCGGTCTGGACGGGTAGAAGCTTGCAAGGTAGGAGAGGAGCAGCAGACCAGAGGAGCAGTCCGCAAGAGGGGAAGAAAGCTCGCAGCGGACTGGAGGAGCTCGCAGCGGACTGAATTAGAACAGCAGGGAGAAGTGCACCCCACGGGACAGAGAGAGGAGGCTATAAGAAGCCCGAGGAGGAGGGTGGAACCACGAAGATGAAAAGGAAGCAGAGGCAGAAATATAAGCCACAGAAGACTGCAGGCCGCAGGAGCCAAGCGACTAAGGGAGAAGGACAGATAGACTGAGCAGGCCGCATGAGATCGCAGGCCGCAGAAGATCAGAAGAAGGCGGATAGAGGGTGGAGTCCGCGGGAGGCCGCGGGAGGCCGCAGGAGAGCAGGCCGCAGGAGATAGCAGGCCGCAGGAGATTGCAGGCCCCAGGAGATCAGAGGAAGGCAGATAGACTGTGGAGTCTGCGGGAGGCAACGAGTCCCTCTGATACCATGTAGAAAGTAATGGGCAAATCTTGTAGATACTTTTTCATGTGTAAAATACAAAAGAGAGTACAAATATATAGGAGAAGAGAGGGAGAAATAATTCTATACAAGAGATGTGAGACTAAAGAAGAGGAAAGAATTGGACCTATAAATATGCCTTTACATCAATATTTTCTATATCATCTAACAGTAAGCATAGAAGCAAGGTTGCCATCGCCAAATGCTTTTTTGTTGCTCTTGGGGGTGAACACGCTCCGGTTGTCCGTGACTACTTTGTGTACGCCTGGATACACCCAAAGTATTGGCATACGGGCCGTGCCAGTGCGCACCCATACGGGTTGCTCCCGTCTCTCTTTCCCCTTTCTCCCTCTCCTCTCATTCTCTTCACTCTCTTTTTCCCCTTTTTAATGTCATCATCCCTCCCAATAATAAAAGTGTGATTTTTTTTACTTTTGACCTAATTATCTTTTTTGACTAGTAGACATAGGGCTTTCTCTTTCTCTCTCCCTTATAGGTTTAGAAGACCCAGAAAACTTTTCCTCTCTTTTCCCCATCTATTTCCACCACTGATTGAGTCGATCTAATGATTTTGAGTTCTTATATGATGTTAACACATGTGCACGAGCGGCAGTGCCCGTGTCACTTGTAAACAACATGAGATGCGACAACACTACTAATTGCTCATGCATCCCGCGCATTATTACTCGTATATACATTTGAAATTTATCACATTTTTTTCATAAAAATTATTTAGTGCAATTGGTAAATTGTGTTTGTGGAACACTTTTTGTCTCACGTTCAAACATCACAATCTTTGTTAAGTGATTAGTTTGATATTTTTATTATAATATTATTTAAATAAATAAAGTATTTTTTTTAGAAATATTTAATTTGAAAATTAATCCAGTGACTGATATTAACTTGATGGTTCCCCATTACACTAGTGCACCACAAAGTTTTCTTTTTAGTGTAGGATATAAAGGAAGATAGAGGGAGATAAACTTTCTTTCTCGCATTTCGTATGATGTTGTCCATCTCAATATGCTATGCATGCTCATGAAATGTTGCATTCTTCTGAATGTGAACTACTCATCGGAAAGCCCTACTCATCCATGAAGATTTGAGAGAGATCTCCACAAATATAGCCATAGTCACCTCCATTTTATTTGAACTCATTAGAATATTGAGAAGGCATTTTCTGCTTTTTGCTCTTCCATGACAGAAGGTTGCCAACCACAAATATCAAATAGCTTGAATTGATGCATCTAGTATCAATATCACTATAATCAACATTTGTATATCCCTACAAGCCCTGAACTTCTCTCCTTTAATACGACATACATTTCCCAAGGTTCCCTTTGATAAATATTAAAGGATTTACATAACGGATTTCTAGTAACGAATTGTCGGGGTAATCATAAATAGACTGAGCATGCTCATATATTTTGCAAGACTCGACTTATCATAAATTTGTAATAAAGTAGATCAACTTCTCATTGCTGAGGATCTTTGAATGATTTTCCATTCTGATAATCGAACTGCAATCCCTTGTCATCGGATAGACATGAGATTTGCAATTGATTACCTTCATCTATATAAGCAAGTCTAAAACATATTTCTGCTGATACAAGCAAATACAGCAAGTCCTAGGTTTGAGATCTTTTTGGAGATGTACCTTCAAATCCCTTCCAGAACCACTCATCTGTAATAATAATATCACTAATATAAACAATCTTTAATACAATAAGAGTTGGTCTGTATCACAAAAATAGAAAGTTCACCATATTTATGCTTTCACTAAAGCTTACATCGTAAAGACCATCAAGCATCATGCAAACTAAATTGTACTTTATTACTAAATAGTAAGTATCCTAGTAGTCCATATATCTGAGCAGACCCGTTTTCCACATGACATACCTTCAGGCTTGATAAAGTACCGTTAGCATCTATCTTTGGAACAAACATCCACTTACAATCATTCACCTTCTTCCTGGATGGTTATTGGGTGATATTTAACGTTTGGTTCTGGCGAATAACTATCTTCTATGGCAGCTTGCCAACAATGATCATTTAATGCCTCAACCACCCCCTCGAGTCACCTTATATGACTTATAATGACCAATTCAAGTACACATTCCTTTTTAAGTAATAATCAGAAGATCGGACGACATGACTACAAATGACTGTCCACAAAGACATTGTAAGTAGGATTTTCAAAATCCAAGACAATGTTGGGTGTTTCACTAGCATTCCTAGACATTGTTGAATGCAGCAGGAGTAATTAAATCTGTGCTACTGTGAGGATGAGTGGGTGTAGGAGTGATGGGATTTGGGTTTGTTAGGCGTGGATGGTGGTGTTGGGGGAGTATACGTGAGTTTGAGCGGGTGTGAGTGTGTGTTTTGGTGGAAAGTTAATAAGAGGGGGTGAGTGTAGTTGGTGTGATGGATTTCTTTATTTGATTGTGATGGGTGTAATTAGTGTGACCTTAGAAGATGTGAAAATGTCAGGTATCTTGGAGTGAAATTTTGAAAACTGCGTAATATGCATAAGCTTTGGGGGCTGAATGTGTTGGAAATAAAATAGCATTGAATTGGAATAGGAAAAGTCAATTGACCTGTGACAGTAGGATGGATATGTTATCTGAACATGGTGTTGATTGGGGAGTCGTGGCTGAGCATCTGAAGTTGTACGCTTTACAGGGCACATATTTGTTGGCGGAGTTGGTTTGAAGGTGATGATGAGGTAGGATAGTAATGCAGGTCGGATATTCTGAGTGTGTGTAATCTTACCCTCAAGAAACTCTGGTGAATAAATATAAGTGTAGGATATATGGAATTCTAAAATGATGCAATGCACATGCAATTGTTTAACATTTAATTGCAATAAATTGTGAAATTAATATTAAGATTCACAAACATTCACACTAGAGAATAGGCGTTAAAAACAAAAGTAAGATCTAATTAAAATCAGAGAGAGATTCCTTGCCATATATGGTAAGTCGCCAAATCAGTCCCGAATGGGTCCAAAGCTCGTTCTCGTCTCTGCTCCACATCAGATTCCTTCAATTCAACATCAAGATAATAAACTCTACAAATAGAACAAGCCTGATACATACATACAAAGTAATATCCCAAATGATATGATAGTTCACATAATAAGCAATAAAGAGTAAAATTGACTTTAAATGCCAACATAAGCAAGAAATTGGTGCTCGAGAGACAACAACAGTGGCTGATTTGGGACTACACAACAAACTGGTCATGATCCTGAATAGGATTTTTGTGGGTTTCCTGGCACTGAATTGCTGGAAAAACTAGACTGGACGTGCTGGCCTGCAGGCTGAACATAATGGATCCAGTCTGATTTTGGAAATCTGCTACTATCGTGAGTTGCAAAATGCTGGGAGGGGTTTGCCTAGGCTGGATGAGGCATATTAGTGGGTGGTTGTTACTAGAATAGAGGGTTGGAGGCGTGATATTACCTTGGTGATGGACTTGAATCAGAAAAGTGGTAGAAGTTGGTTGTTGGTGGTTGTATGAAGTTTAGGTGTGGGGCTGCAGGTTGACAGGGATGGGATTGAGTGAAGGGGTCGCTGGAATGAGTTTCCGGGAATGAAAATGTGGGAATTTGGGGCTGGGAAGGAGTATTACGAATAATGGCTAGACGGTTTGGTGTGGCAGTTACAGAAATCTGAATGGGTAGGGGTTCGATTGATCAGGATTTGGGGTAATTCCTTACTAGAAAGGGAGGTTAATGGTAGTTACTGTTAGACCGTATGGGTTATAATTAGACCGTATCGGTTATAGTTTTGAGTTTCATGTATTTTTCCCTATAAATAGGGGTCCCTCTCTTGAATATTGATATTGAAGCCCTAATTTAACATGGTATTAGAGCCATTCTAATTTCCGCCTTCCACAAGCCCCCGTTCGTGCTTCCCGTCGCTGTTTCTTCCCCGCCCGCAACGCTCCTAGCCTTTCTCCAGCACGCCACCCGGCTCCTCTCCCTCCCCCTCTCTCTCTTTCTCTGCGACCCACGACCTCTCTCCAGCGCCGATGGTTGCACGACACGATGTCGGCCGATCAACGCTGATTCTTCCCCGGACGGGTCTCCGACGGTCTGATTGCCCTAAAACTTTGGTTAAAGTTTTGATTTGTCCTCCTTACCCTCCCTCTCAAATCTTGTGTAGTTCCAACAGTTGGATGTCTCCAAATCTTCGATCGAGGGTTTTTTATGTGACCGTGGATCGAGATTTCTAATTCTCCATTGATGCTTCTTTGCTCGTTTTCTCCTTAACGAGGTGTTCTTCTCTATCCTATTTAATCGTCTTGGCGGTTTTTGATTGTTTTTTTTATGTCGGAGATTAGTGATTCCGGTACTTCCATGACTCCCGCAGGATCTACCCGGGCTGATCAAGATCACCTCTATTTGCAGCTTATCACAATCCGCCTTGATGACACAAATTATTTGGCTTGGTCCCGCTCTATTACCTTTGCCCTGAAGAGTCAACATCTCTTTGGCTACGCCAATGACAACACCACTGCCCCGACTCCAATTTCTACTGCTTGCCCTAAATGGGAGTCAGAAAACTCCCTTGTCATGTCATGGCTTATCAACTCTATGCAAGAATCAATTGCACGAAATTATTTCTTCGTGGATACTGCTACAAACATATGGAAGTGCGCCGAGTCTACCAATTCCCGCAAGGGAAATGCGGCCCAAATCTTCCAGCTTCGCCGCAAGATCGGAAATCTTCGTCAGGGGATCGTCCTCCTTTAGCCTATTACACGTAGTTTACCCAACTCTATCAGGAGTACGATCATTTTGACTCTCTCGTCATGGTGTGCAATGCGGATGCCCTCTTACTGAAGAACTGCGAAGATCGAAATCAGGTATTTGAGTTCCTACATGGCCTGCACAGAGATTTTGATCAGATTACAGTCCAGATCTTGGGGCGGGTTCCTATTCCCCCACTTCCTGAGGTTTATAATATTGTTCAACAAGAGTTTGACCGACGACAGTCCTAGACCACCTCTAACCTTCCAGAGGGATCTGCACTAGTGGCTCATCAGCCCTAGTTTGACAACCGTGCTTCTCGTGATTTCAAGCCCAAGCCGACAGATCGGGATCACCTCACATGTGACTATTGTGGCAAGCCTCGTCATACTCGGGATACCAGTTATAGCCTCCATGGCTTTCCTCCTCGAGGTGGATCGACTTCTCGTGGTGGTCGCGGTTGTGGTTGGACTACAGGCCGATCTTCTCACTCTGCTCACCTGATCAAGACTTTTGATGGTGGTTTCTCTCAGTCGTCCTCCTTTTCTGCTGAAGAGATGCAGATCCTTCGTCGTTTGATGCACGACTTTACTACTGAGCCTGTCGATGCCCCTATGCCATCATCTGCCCTTGTCCACATTGGTGCCTCGAGTGTCAACTCCGCTTCTACTTGTCATACTGAATGGATTATCGATTCAGGTGCCACCGATCACATGACTGGTTTTGCTTCAGGTTTTGTATCTTATTCCCCTAGTCCAGACAAGGATAAAGTGAGCATTGCTGATGGGTCCTTCTCTTCCATTGCTGGGAAGGACTCTATTTCTTGTTCTTCCCCCACATTATCCTTTGTTCACCCGTAGTTTATTTTCTGTGAGTCATTTGACTAATTATCTTCACTGCTTCGTTACCTTTTTTCCTTCTTATTGTGTATTTCAGGATCTGAAAACGAGGCAGGTGATTGACTCTATGAGCATGAAGGATGGCCTGTACGTGTTTGACTCCACTTTCAAGGCTACGCCATCGCAAGCTCTCCACTCTTCACAGACCTCCACCTTGCTTACCTGGCATCGTCGTCTTGGCCACCCTTCCGTTGCAACCATACAACGCTTATTTCCTGTTTTTTCTTCATGTTTTAACAACTTTGTTTGTGATGTCTGTGTTATTGCCAAACATCATCGTACTCCTGTTAATCATGTGTCATTACGCAGTACAATTCCTTTTCATATCATTCGTTCTGATGTGTGGGGGTCATGCTCTGTTGCCTCTATT
The DNA here is from genome assembly GCA_039583875.1 of Platanthera guangdongensis. Classification (NCBI taxonomy): domain Eukaryota; kingdom Viridiplantae; phylum Streptophyta; class Magnoliopsida; order Asparagales; family Orchidaceae; genus Platanthera; species Platanthera guangdongensis. The sequence continues at coordinate 131,523,463 of CM077154.1, read as the reverse complement.
TTCTAGATGTTTCTGGTTTGTTACATTTATTGATTCTTTTTCACGCACAACTTGGGTTTATCTGATGAAAAGTAAAAATGAGGTGGCTACTATCTTTAAAAATTTTCATGCTATAATACTCAATTTTCAGCCCATATTAAAATCCTCCGTAGTGATAACGGTCGGGAGTATGTCAACGTTCCATTGCAGGATTATCTTGCTGCAAATGATATTATGCATCAAACCTCGTGTGTCCACTCTCACTCTCAAAATGGAGTTGCGAAACGCAAGAACCATCCTCGCTTAGAGGTGGCTCGCTGCTTACTCTTCACCATGATCCTCCCAAAATATTACTGGGGGGATGCCATTCTCACGGCTGTCTATCTCATAAATCGCATGCCCTCTTCAGTATTGGGACATCAAACCCCTCTTACTACCTTGGGGGTAACACCAACTTCTCTACCACCTAACACTTTTGGGTGTGTCTGCTTCTCTCATATACATTCTCCGGGCAGGTCCAAACTTGACCTTCGGGCTCTTAAATGTGTGTTCATTGACTATTCTCCCACTCAGAAGGGGTATAAATGTTGTCATCCCCCGACTAAACGAACTTTTGTCACGATGGATATCTCATTTTGTGAATCTGAACTTTATTACATGCCCTCACTTCAGGGGAGAGCCCCTATATACAGGTGAAGTGAGCTCACATGTTTTACTCTTGCCGATTCCTACTTCACATTCTTTACCTACCGCTGAGACTTCCAATCAGGGGGAGTCTTCCTATAAAGAAAAGGAGTTACGGGTGTACATCAGACGGAGTAGAGATAACACATAGGCTCATCCTACGCCACCCGCACCAATGCCAGCTTTGTCAACAGATCCTTCCGAACTTCTCATCACCCTTCAAAAAGGTACCAGATCTTGCACCCAACATCCACTATTTAGTTATGTTTTATGAGGCTCTAACTTCTTCCTACAAAGCTTTTGCCTCCTCCCTCGCTTCTGTCTCCATCCCATTGATATGGCAGGAGGCTCTTGGGCATCAACATTGGAAAGAGGCTATGATTGAGGAAATGAATGCTTTGAAAAAGAATTGTATCTGGGAGCTAACCATCTTTCACCTGGAAAGCAGGTTGCCGGTTGTAAGTGAGTGTTTATCGTAAAGCTGAACTTTGAAGGTTTGGTTGAACGATTCAAAGCACGATTGGTTGCAAGGGGGTATACTCAAACTTTTGGAATTGATTATCAAGACACATTTGCTCCCGTTGCAAAAATGAACTCCTTACGTGTTTTGTTATCATGTGCTGCGTGCAAGGGTTTGAAATTTAACCAATTGGACGTGAAGAATGTTTTTCTTCATGGAAATTTAGATGAAGAGGTATACACGTCCATACCTCCAGGTTTTTCCCCTTCCGGATCCAAAGGGAAAGTGTGCCGTTTAAAAAAGGCACTTTACTGTTTGAAGCAATCTCCGAGGGCTTGGTTTGGTCGATTTCACAAAGTTATGATTTCACTTGGATATAAACAAAGTCATGCTGATCATACTTTTTTATTAAACGAAGAACAAATCTAATGATTGCTCTCATTGTTTATGGTGATATCGTCATAACATGAGATGTTGAAGAAGTAAAGGCTTTGAAGATGAATTTGGTAAGGAAGTTTGAAGTAAAAGGTTTGGGAAAAGTGAAGTATTTCTTGGAATTGAGGCAACACGATCTAAACAGGGTATTTTTTATCTCCCAGTGAAAATACACCATTGATTTGTTGGAACAATCTGGTATGAATGGCTGTAGACCTGCCGATACACCTATGAAGGTGAATCATAATCTTGGAAGAGATGATGGTGATCCTGTTGAAACGTGACTGGCTATCAACGCCTGTTTGGAAGATTAATCTACCTCTCCCACACACGTCCCGACATAGCTTATGCAGTTGGAGTCGTTAGTCAGTATATGCATGCCCCAAAGACGAGACATCTGAATGTTGTTTATCGAATCTTGAGATATTTGAAGACCTCACCGGGAAGGGGATCCTTTTCACTCCTAATACAAGCTTGAAGATTGAAGTTTTTACTGATGCTGATTGAGCTTGGTCCGCTGAAGACAGATGATGTACATCAGGGTATTGCTCATTCGTTGGTGGAAACTTTGTCACTTGGAGAAGTAAAAAATAATCCGTCTTTTCGAGGTCCAGCACTGAAGCTGAGTTCAGAGCAATGACACATGACATATGTGAATGATTATGGATACACTCCTTGATGTGTAAACCTGGGTTTGAATGAGTCTAGTCCTATCCGGCTGTACTGTGACAAGGCAACAATCAACATTGCAAATAATCGTGTCCAGCATGACCGCACCAAACATATCAAAGTGAACAGACATTTCATTAAGGAGAAAATCGAAAAGAAGATTATCTGCATACCGTTTATTCCCTCAGAGGGACAATTAGCTGATATCCTAACTAATAGTCTTGAGGGAAATTTTTTTTGTGCTTGTATTGACAAATTGGGTATGAGAATAATAACATTCCCAACTTGAGGGGGAGTGTTAGACCGTATGAGTTATAATTAGACCATATCAGTTATAATTTTGAGTTCCATGTATGTTCCCCTATAAATAGGAGGCCCCCCTCTTGAATATTGATATTGAAGCCCTAATTTGCCAGTTATGAATGATTATGAGTGGGGAATGGGTGGTGAGGTTGTCATGGATAGTGGGAAGGTAATTATCTTGGCTTCGACACCAAGGATCCACAGAATTGGCAGTTGGCACCGTGGAGAAATTGCAAGAGCCTGGAAAATCTGGCTAAATTTTGCAATGTCCGAAAATCAACCCCTATACCCCTATTTATAGACTTAGAACCCACTGTGGATGACCATGATCGTTTGAAATATAAAGTCATTAAATATACATGGAATACAAATACATAAATATATGTTGTCTTCTTTCTAAACATGACTACTGGCTCGGATCATCCATCTGATGACCCTAACTCTGCCTCCCTTGTAAGTAAATTCGGGTGGGTTCCTATAAGGGTCGTCCTGCCGTGAAACGTGTTCCCCATTAGATAGTGTAGTTTTCTCGAGGAAAAGAAATGTCAAACTCGTAGCAACAGTTAGTGTTGAGCCCATTTGTAGGAGATGCTTTGGGCTGATTCAGTAGTTTGAGAGTATGCATGTGGGTGTTTTGTGCGTTCATGTGGTATATACGGTCGGAACTTGACTGGGCAAGAGGGACATGACGTCAACATTGATGGATCCTGGGAGGTTGGACAAAGCTAGAGGATGTGCGATTATTTGGGAGAGTGGGGAGAAGCTGGGCGTGTCAACGACAGTATGAGGGAGGCCAGCTATGTCATGACTGCCATTGCAACCAGATTTGCGAGGTGACTTGTGTTGACAGAAGTTTGACGCAAGAGGATATGTATGCTGACAAAAATGGAGTTCATGTCGCATTTAGGGTTCTGTTGCTTGGTTGGTTCGGGGTCGGTCATACATTGTTATGAAGTTCTAACTTACGAGTGAGGAAGGAGAAGTGGACGAGAAGTGGCAGGAGGAAGATGATACAATATCAATTGGGAGACAACTCCCACTCAGTCGAAGCTGAATTCAAACTGAAGGGATGGATCCATTGACTTACCCAAGGCTAAAATCCTCCACAAAATACAAGATATAAGATATGAGATTTCATACTCATTACACACACTTCCTTACGTAGACTTCCCTTGACAAGCCTTGATAATCTCTCTTACAATGAAGATGTATGTTAACTTTCTTAATAATTGCACGCACATTTATTTACTCATATTCTAAATCCTCATGACATGTCTCTTCCTCTGGAAGTGACATTTTTGCAGCCTCTTGCAAAAAATGCGGGGTAAGGTTTACCTACAGTTCACCCTTGTGCTGGGACACTTCCTTGGACCCTCATTGCACGGGGATGCTTTGTGCACCGAACTGCCCTTTTTAATTTGAAATCCTCATGACATGTTGCTTCTTCCGGAAGTGTCTTATTGCCTTCCTCCTTGATTTCCAAGTGTTGTCCGGATCATTGTGCATGTCTTCTTTAGGACTCGCAACGACTTTGTGGATTGAGGTTTACTGATTAACTCCCCTGTAATAAATACTAACATAGATTCAATGTAATATGCCATGTAATTGCTTGAAATGATAACTCAGAGAGTGGTAGTATATGTATGGGAGTAAATTTTGATTTGGATGAATCATCAAAGTGGAGTCATATAAATGGGGATTATAACTTTAAATGTGTGTATCCTTAATGACGCTTGGCAGGGATGTGTAAGCGAACTCAAAATAATGCAAACTTTAGATGTGATGTTGGGGAAATAAATCTTATCTAACCTAGGATGATGTATGCATGCAAAGAGTGATCCGACAATATTTTGCAAGTAATAATTAGTGCATAAAAGTTAAAACACGAAACACAAGTAGTACTTAGATGATTTTAACAAGCAACCAGACTAGGCTTTCCTCCAATTGGAGTGCAAAAAAAAAACTAATTTGCGTAGGCGATAAAAGTCTTGCAAGTCAAGATTGATCATAGAAGAATATACTAGCAAAGCAAAACATCCATAATCATTTAGGAGTTTAAATTCATACAACAATATTGAATATAATGAAACCACACTATTAGAAACTCACGAGGAAAGGGGGCCGTACGCGTGGGTGATGAGATCTGGCGATCGGAGATGCAGTGGTGGCTGTCTGGAGGGGTGAATGTTGTTGTATGGTGGCTGCCGGGAGAAGGGAGGGGCTGCTTGGTGGCTGATTCAGATGGGCATGTTGTAGGGGGATTCAATTTAGGGTATTGGGGCTGGAAGGGTTGCAGGGTGATGAGGTGTGCCTGTGAGAGGGCTGGAGGGGGAAGATTAGGGAGAGGACTGGAAGTACTGGACTATTGGAGTGCTGGTGGTTGGTGGGGAGAAGGGGAAACTTGATCTGCTAGGCTTGGTGAGGGCTGGAAGGGTGGGCTATAGTAGAAAGGGGTTGTAGATGGGGCGACTTGGTGGAAACAACACAACTTCTGTTTGGGGAGCTGTCTTGGAGGTGTACGACTATCATGTTTTAAGAGAAAATGAGGTGCGATTATAGGGGGGTGGGGGTGGAATACTGAAAACAACTACCCGTTGTTGTTTGGAGTAGATTTAGGGTGGGCGGCTGCTAGGGGAGGGTTCGGTTGGGCTGCGGGAGATGGGGAAGGAGGCGGAAAACAAAGATAACTTACCAAGGTGTCGGCATCACGAGAGATCGCTATATTGTGGGAGTGGTCTTCTCCGAAATCTATAATAGCCGTCAAATTAGACCCTCCTCTTCTATTTATTATAAATCATGACTAGGACAATTATCTTGAACAACCATGATTGTTTGTACACAATAGCTATCCAACCTCACTAAATAAAGATCCAAAAAATAAAACAAATACATTAAAAGTATCGAAATGTCACCATGAACACGACTGCAGACTCAGATTGTTCGTCGGGCGATGCCAAATATGGCAAACGATCAATTGGCTTTGAACTTTTCTTGAAACTCTTGCTCCAATGTCTCGTCTGAATGAAAGTTTCATTTTTTACATTGACTAGCAGCAATTAGAAAAAAATTTATTATGGAGGATGGTTAAGCAAATTTGAAGATCTGAAAAGCGCCCTGGCTGTGAAGAATTGTGTATGTTTTTTGTATAATAACGATCTAAGAAGAGAAGTATGGATTTTATATGTGGCATTGATTTGATGATTTCTAGCCAATTGGTACAAGGAGAAAAGTAATGATTGGGGGTGAACGCTGATAAATTGCATTCTAAACTACCTATATTCAGGATTGAATGTGCTCTGTCTATTAAATACTCGTACGATCTCTGTGGTTTTGTAATCTTCTTCACTGCTTACCTAGGAAGAATGGCTTAGAAGAATCACTTAGATGACGGGATTATTATCTAGCAATGAAAAATGACTACGTCAACTTGTGAAGACATCTGTCATCCAATTTTTAAAGTTGCACATAATGTAATTATTTGGAAAGATAGATGGGAATGAGCAAGAACCACAGAGCTAATTTAATTTGTTACTGTTATGCCATTATCTTTATTACTGTTACTGCATGATTTGCTCTGACATTTAAGCTTCCTCATATTCTTTTGCTTTATATTGTGAGGTAGAGATCCTGATTATCCCTTCTCTCGCTCTTTTATTTATAGGGTGACCAAGTCAAATTTGAGTGAGCTAGCCTCATTGAAATAAACAATTTATTTCCGGCCCAGGTTGGAAGTGATCGATTTGAGTTGATTGGAGCCAACACTATTAATTTGAAAGCAGTTTAAATTTTCTACTACACCTATATACGTGTATGTTTAGCAGATGGACTTTACTAGTTGCTAGCAGGACAAATTTCCAGCTTTTCAGCACTTTCTTTCAATCAATGGATAAAGCGATACAATATAGAGATACACGGCACACGCCATAGATTCATGCCTTTGATTTCCTTGCTTCCAACATATGATCCTTAACCTAGCAGGCGTCTTAATTATAATTAATGGCCTAAAATTTGCTCATTATTTAGCGTGCTTATACTCCATTTAAATACGACATATATATTGGTTTGAGATCATCTTTTATTGTACTTGAAAGTTTCAGCCCACATCTTTGCGAGATAACTACACTCAGAGTTGTATGGGCGAGAGCATCTCTCAAGATGTAATTATATTGTATTTTGATAAACTCTTCTTCTTTTTCCTCCCCTTTGCATATATCCAAGCCCAACAGTTGATAAAAATGCCCTTTTTGGTGTCGTCTCCTTTGGTTATTGGGTTCCTCCTTTCAAAAATTGTCCCTCCTTTGTCTCTATCACCATTGCAGACCACGCTGCCAACAACGCTCCACCTCTGTTCCAGTACACATTTTAACTTGCAAAACTGTCTTCTCCACTCCTGTTTCCTCGCCCCTCACAACCCCAACTTCTTTTCTCATTACACCCTATTGTCCATTCTTCATTCCCTACTCTGTAGACCTAACCAGCTCTCCCATAGATATCATTCCCAGCATCCACTCACTAAGCTTCATATACTACTACACCTATATCTTCCCTCCCCGTGCTTCCGACGGCCTCTAATTTCTTCCCCGCGGATTTCCTGCGGACTCTGCTTCTACCCGCCTCTCCTGTCCGCTGTACTCGCGCGGCCTTCGGCGGACTCCATTTGTCAAACCGCCTCCTCTCTATTCTGTGGTTCCACCTTCCTCCTCTCAGGGCTACTTATAGCCTCGTCTCTCAGTCCCGTGGGGTCCACCTGTTCCTGCCTGTTCGCTGTACTCTGCTTCAGTCCGCCGTGGACTGTCTTCCCGCTGCGGACAGCCTCCGCCTCACTCTTCTCGCTCGCAACCTACTATTACAACCCCCTCGAACTTAGTCTTCTCGCTCTTCTCGCCGCGGACTGCTTCAAGAGGTGTCTGTCTTCTCGCTTCTCGCTCCTACTCGAGTTCGCTGCGAGCTCCTGCCCCAGTCCGATGCGAGCTCCTGCTCCAGTCAGCTGCCCATTGCTGCTCCAGAGGGTTTCTTCTCCTTGTCACCGCGACCTATCTCAAGTCGCCGCGCTCTGACTCAAGTTGTCGCGGTCTGCCTCTCTTTGCGGCGTGTCGTCTCTAGCCGCGACCGCCTTCTTGTCGCTGCGGCCTGCCTCCATTCGTCGCACCCTGCTTCTCCTCTCCGCAACCTGCGACCTGCCTGTTGTCGCCGCGGATTGCTTCTCCTCACCGCGACCTATGACCTGCCTGTTGTCGCCGCGGACTCCTCTTTGTCGCCGCGCCCTGCTTCTCTTCACCACGACCTGCGAACTGCTCTGGTCGCCGCGACTTGCTCCTCTGCTGCTCGTCGCCCGGCCTGCTTCTATCCGCCATGGCCTCCACTGATTCAACCACAGCTTCCTCCTCTCTACCCGCCCGGGCTGCTGCACCACCTCCCGAGGTTCGTGATGAATTCGCATCACCACTATCTCTCTCAGCGGAAAGATCAACTATGTCGAATGGGCTCATTCCGTTCGTCGTGTTCTGCAGACTAAGGGTCTACTCCCTCATCTCACTCGGGTCAAACCTGCTGATCCCTCTGATGACTGGCTTCGCGATGACGGCCGAGTCCAATCTTGGTTGCTTAACTCTATGGACACAGAGTCTTACTGCATGACAATGTATTACGAAACGGCTAAGAAAATGTGGGATGAGCTGCACTCTCTCTACTCTGGCCAGGATAGCTTACAACACCTTTTTGACATTATCTCTGCTCTTCAATCCCTGGACCGTAGCACCACAGGCGATTTAACTTCCTTTGTTGCCAAGACCAGAACCCTGGTAGAGGCCTGAATACAACACCAACCTCCCACTACAGACCTTGCTACTCAACGGGCACAAAAGGAGGCTGTTGGGATCGCTATGATGATGGCCCGTGTTCCTAGTTATCTTCACAGCATCCGGGCCCAGATTCTCTCCTCTTTTACTACACCCTCTCTGTCTGATGTTTGCTCCATGGTGCTCAAAGTTACCCCACCTCCCGGGGCTCCCGCCAATTTTTCTTCGGCTTTGCTCCAGCAGCCCCTACTCCCTACTCCTGCTCCCTCTGGCCGAGGTTCTTCTACTCGGGGCGGCCACTTCACGTTTCGTGGTCGGGGACGTGCTGGGAGCTCTACTCTTAAGTGTACTTACTGCGGTCGTGATGACCACTTTGAAGCTACCTACTACCGCAAACATGGTTTGCCTCCTCATCTTACTGCTCCTCCTGTTGCTGTTGCTCCTGCACCTACAGGCCCCTCTCCCACCGACCCCTCATCGACTACTCAGAAGGATATCAATGACCTCCGCCTCCAGATACTGCAGCTTCAAAGCATGGTCAACCGTTTCTCTGGCTCGGTTGCTTCCTTCTCTACTGAAGGTATCTCCTGTCTCTCATACAACTCTCTATGGATCCTGGACTCTGGAGCCACCCATCACATTACTTCTCAAAAACCTCCTCAGTACATGCACACTGAGTATCCCAAGTTTATCACTGTGGCAAATGACTACTACTCCTGTATCTGGAGCTGTTGATCTGCAACTTACTCCTACTCTCTCATTAACCTTGGTTCTTCATGTGCCGGGATCTCCCTTCAACCTACTGTCTGTCAGTAGGCTTGCTCAAGATCTTGATTGTTGTCTAACCTTTTCTCCTTTTTTTGTCACGCAGGATCGTCGAACACAAACTATCATTGGTAGAGGACGACTGTCAAACGGGCTTTATCTCCTGGACGTTCTTCCCACTTCACTATCTGTTGTTCCCTCCGTCAACTGGCATCGTCGTCTTGGTCATGCTCCTCTTCAGATTCTCAAGAAGGCCCTTCCTGATATCTCTTTACAGGAATTTTCTTGCGTGTCATGTATCTTTGGCAAGCAACATCGTTTCTCTTTCCCTCCTGCATGTAACCGGAGTAGTACTCCGTTTTCTTTAGTTCATTCCGATATCTGGGGTCCTTATAAACTTCCCAGTCTTTTTGGCTATCGGTATTTTGTAACCTTTATTGATGACTATTCACGCCTAACGTGGATTTATCTCCTACATGATCGTGCTGAGCTAACTTCTATTTTCCGTGCGTTTATTGTTGAAGTACGTACGCAATTTTCTACTACTGTACAAACGCTTCGCACTGACAACGCTCGTGAATACACTAATCGTAGCTTCTCGACTTTATGCACCGACTTTGGGATAATTCATCAAATTTCATGTGCGTACACACCCCAGCAAAACGGTGTGGCCGAGCAGAAGAATCGTCATTTCCTTGATGTCACTCGGTCAATCATTCTTCAAATGAAGGTTCCCGCTGAATATTGGAACTTTGCTGTCTCTACTGCTTGCTATCTCATTAATCGTATGTCCTCCGTCCTTAACTTTGCTTCTCTATTCAGTCTCCTATTTCCTTCCAAGTCCCCTTTTTCTCTCACGCCTCGAACTTTTGGATGTGCCTGTTTCACTCTCTCGGACCACCAAGTGACAAACTTGCCGCCCGCGCCACCAAATGTATCTTTGTTGGCTACTCTCGTACCCAAAAGGGGTATGTTTGCTACTCTTCCACACTCAACAAGGTGCTCGTCTCCGCGGATGTTACCTTTGCTGAAGATGAAAGCTTCTTCTCTCCCACCTCCCCTCTACCACCTCAGTCCACTATTCCTCGTCCAGCTGTTCCCGTTACATCTCTGCCTCCTCCAACTTCTGCCCCTATAGTACCAACTTCACCACCTCCCCCTCCTCGTCCACATCTCTGTGTCTATACTCGACGCTCGTCCAGGATTACAGCCCGACAGCAGCCCCCTACTACTGATGCTCTTCTGCGCGTTGACGATCAAGCACCACCCTCTACGGCTCATCCCATGGGAAACTATGTCTCCCTCCATTCGCCTCTCCCCCCTCTTCGCACTTTTGCCCTCTCTCTCTCTCTCACTATCTCCATTCCTAACTCTTTGCAGGATGCTCTCCAACATTCGTGCTGGCGTGCGGCCATGGACGACGAGATGACAACTCTCTGGGCTAATCGGACTTGGGACCTTGTTCCTCTCCCTCCTGACCAGTCTTGTGTTAGCTGCAAATGGGTCTTTACAATTAAACATGCTCCTGATGGATCGGTGGATCGTCTCAAAGCCCGTCTGATGGCTCGAGGATTCACTCAGCAACATTGTCTCGACTATGACAAAACGTTCTCTCCGGTGGCAAAACTAAGTACTGTCCGGGTTCTGATCTCTCTTGCTGTGCACCGCCAATGGCCCATTCATCAATTGGATATTAAAAATGTCTTTCTCATTGGCGATCTCCAAGAGACGATGTATATGCACCGGAGAGAACGGGGGAGTCTCGTGTATGTCATCTCCGGAAATCTATTTATGGTCTCAAATAATTCCATCGTGCTTGGTTTGATAAGTTCAGTAAGGTGGTTCGCGAGATGTGATTCACTCGGAGTTCTGCTGATTTCTCTCTTTTTACTCGTCATTAAGCCACAGTCACTGTTTTTCTTCTTGTCTATGTTGATGAACATTCTGATTACAGGAAACGACACCATCGGGATCCAGAAAATCAAACAACACCCGAACTCCGTCTTTCAGACAAAAGATCTAGGTAATTTGCGATACTTCCTTGGACTTGAGGTTGCAAGGAGACCTGATGGACTAGTCTTACCTCAACGGAAGTATTGCATAGATCTACTACAAAGTGTGGGCTACTCGGGATGCAAGCCTACAGATACTCCGATGGATATGAATCATCAGCTGTCGAATCATGACTCTGGGAATTACCCTGTTCTGGCCAATCCAGAGTACTATCGACACTTGGTGGGGAAACTTATCTATCTCACAGTTACGCGACCTGATATCTCATTCGTTGTTGGAGTTGTAAACCGATTCATGCATACCCCTCGAACTTCTCATCTTCGAGCCGTCGAGCGAATCCTCAGATATTTAAAGAAGGCTCCCGGACAAGGACTTGTTTATAAGTCATCGACTTCCTTATCTCTTGTTGTCTACTCTGATGCAGACTACGCAAGGTCACTTGATGATAGACATTCCACAATCGGTTTTTGCACCTATCTCGGTGGACACCTTATTACCTGGTGCAGCAAGAAACAAACTGTTATAGCTCGCTCATCTGCTGAGGGTGAATATCGTGCTATGACAGTGGTCGTATCTGAGGTCACCTGGCTAGAGTGTCTGCTCAGCGATATGGGTCTCACACTCTCCTCTCCTGCTACCCTGCTCTGTGACAGTCAAGCGGCCATACATATTGCCAAGAATTCGGTGTTTTATGAGCGCACGAAGCATTTTGAAGTTGACTGTCACTTCATTCGGGAGAAGGTTCAATCAAATAAGATAGTATTGGAACATGTCTCGGCCTCCAGTCAAATTGCTGATATCTTCACCAAGGCTCTCTCTCGGACTCTGTACTATCAGTTTTTATCCAAGCTTGACGCTTATGACTTGTACGCTTCAGCTTGCGGGGGAGCGTTAAAGACAAAATATAATTAGCCCATTTGGGAGACCCATGTGTATTGGCCCATGTATAGCTTCTTTAGTCCCATATTGTAAATGTAGATTTCTCTCCCTCTATCTACCTCTATATAAGTGTATGTATTCCTATTCTTTGGGTAGTAATATAATTAAGGGTGATTTTCTCTCTCCTATTCCTCTCTTTCTACAATATTGCTTCCTAAATTCATTTGATCCCTATGGTGGCACTCCCCAAACACAGCACCGGTTTCCCAAGAAAGTCAAACTGCACCCTATTTTGCTTCTTCCACCATTTCACTGATGACCGTATCCACCCCACTATCTGACATCATAGTGCGTTCTTCAATTTCAACATCATTCTCATAAGCTGTCATTGCCTTTACCAAGTACATTTCCACCTTCGACACTCGGTTGTTTAAGCTCTTATAGAAGATAAGAGCTCTTAGAGTGATTCTACCCTCAAGAGTTGGATATCAAGTATATCTCAATGTATTTTATCTCAATTTTGATTAATCTTCTTGTTTGGTTTGACGATAGCGTGCGTCTATCAACTAGCTAAGTTACATTGAAACCTTAATTTTTCCTTCTCTTCTCTATCCACGCCCAAACGAATGATATCCACCGCTCTCCTAGCTGGTTTCAACCCACGGCCACGACACGCTCCTATAGCGGCTCCTCACAACCTTCATGCACGAACTCTAGCGCCCACACGATCGTCTCCCACGTTTCCACACTCGTTTTTGACCCCAATTGTGAAAGTGGCGTCCATGCGCGACATCTTCGGGCACACGAGACCCTAGCACGCTCCGTCCGTTCCAGCCCTTGCGTCCTCCCCGTTCACCTGATCGACATAGTAACGGCCTTCTGCCGCTGTTAACAACCTCTTGTGTACCCCCACTAACTAGAAGATTCCTATGACCGCTATATATATTGCGGACCGCGCACTCCACTGGGTGCGTTGGACGTGTTAACATACCCCTAATCTATCTTTGTACACATTGAAGGGGGAAATCCTTCGGTATTAAGACACGTGTCTCAGCTCCGTTCGCAAATTTGACTCCGTCGTCACCCCCATCAAAGAGTTCCTAGAGGTCGCCATGCACGTGTCACCCTCATCAAAGAGTTCCTAGAGGTCGCCATGCACGTCATCAGCCTATCCTCTGACCATTATACAAGGTATTTTCTCGCGGGTTCGCGGCCCCACTTCCAGCTCGGGGTACTGTGAGTGGAAAGTGGATGTACTCAAGGTTAGGGAACCACTATAATCTCTTCTGCGTCACGCAACAAGCGTGTTGCCTCGACGAGAAACTCTATCCAGATTCCAGCCCAACCGTCCTCCTTTACTTGGTCATCCTACCAGTTTCTGCCACCGCAGAAATCTCACTCACCTCTTTATCGCTTGGATTACCCACATCTACTTGGATCCTCGTTTGTCGGCTCGCGACCACTTGTGCTTGGTCTATCGATCCTGCCTCCGCCGGTACCCTCATAACCCCATCCCTTATCTTACTAACAGTACGCCGAGCTTCGCTGGAAGGGCCTCTGTTTTTGCTGCAACAAGCCGTACTCACCCACCTATAAATGTCCTCTCAAGAAGTTGTGTTTGCTGCTCGACATTGAAGACGCCGATCCTGACTTCGCTAACTTAGATCGTTTGTCGCTCGCTAATGACCCTACGATCTTGACCCTGAGGACAATGTCAATTTTCGGGAGATGTTGATACAAAGATGACTCTCCGAGCCGCTTCGTGTCTCCATATCTACCTATGAAGTCTTAGAGCATTTTCGTACTTATGCATGTCTCACTTCTGCCTATACAAGGAGAGCATCTTAGATTGGTTGTTTAAGCTCTCATCGAAAAGATGAGCTTTTAGAGATATCTTGCTCACAAGAGTTGAATATCGAGTATACCTTATCATATTGATACATTTTTGCGGAAAATGACACGTGCACTTGAACTATTAACCTCACTTCGGGAGAGTTCTCTTTGAGATGCATTTGCCTTCTTTGTATAATATCATATTCATAATTAATTATGTGTTTTGTCCGTAGTGTGATTTGTCTTGCATGGACTCTCCATCCTATATAAGGAGCTCCTATTTGGAGAATTTTCTTATCTTTGGTATTAGTCCTGAGTATCACTAAGGAGAGAGAGACTCTTTTGGGGAACCTGTCCTCAAGAGTTGGGAGGGATACCGATCATGCCTCAGTATTTTGTATTTATCGTTCTTTAATCCAGTATATTTCGTTCATCTATGGCCATTTTCTAACGACGAATTACGAGTTCATTTTCCATGTACTGCCTCGGGGACAAGCATTTTGTTGGTGTGGTGACGACTCTACCACCATCAAACCGCTGGAGCCCACCATCAAACAGGCCATGAGTGAGATTATTTTCCTTATTTAGAGTGCCTAGGAGTCTATTTAAGAAGGGCATAGATAATGGTTTGTGACCACTTTCTGTTAGAGAGTTTCAAACTCATGGATGGGCGGGGTACTAACCCTCTATTTATGAGCGAGAGCATGTTTCTTTGAGTTATAATCAAATTATATTCTCAATGTGGTCTTCTACCTCATAAATTTACTGTCCTAACAGCATGCAACTGGTACAGTATGCTGAGATTCTCTAAGATATCGTAAGGGTGAAATTTTGATCATCACCATTAGTTTGATTTTATCTTTGAGTTGTCTATCCTATTCAAGTATGATCACCAGAGAAAAAAGTTTCAGCTAAAACCAATTTGACTCATTATGAAAGCACAAAGTTTAGATCAGAATTTGATTACAAATGAGTCTCACTGATGTTGAGAACTCGAAAAACTTGTGTTAAATCCCAAAGGATGCCCCAAAAAATTTCAAATCCATCAACCTAGTGAGGTTTCAAATGCATGTGAAAAATATAAAACCACAGCACATTCACGAAGGAGAAACAAATTTAAGAACAAAATTCAGACGACTGAAACGAAAAACAAAAAGTCTCCTTCCCCTTTCCTGTCTTTTCTCGACGAAAGAGTAATGGCTACGATGAGGAAGAGAATGAAGAGAGTTATGGTTGATGGTAATTGGTTTTGGGATGTGCTGTGGTTCTACTCCGGCCATATCATCCTAGAGATTCTTTTTACCATTGATTTGTTAGTTTTTTATCCTGGACCTGTGACATTTCTCTCTTGAACTATTGTGTGCAGGCCACAAACAAAATCCTAATATTTGCTACAAACTGCATTCAAAATGTTTACGTTACTGAAATATATAAGAAATATATGAAACATTCATGATGTAAACCGAGAGACCAAATCCGGGTTTTGTGCACGTAATCATGCTCGACATTTGAAATTTCATGAGTCGTTCATTATTCTCGAGTGTTTTACATTTCGAATCGAAGCGACATTTGTAATTTCTCACAAACTTAATTGCAAATAATATTTTATCAATAAAATTGCATATAAAAACAATGAAAACATTTGAGGCAACATTTTTGATAATTAATTGATTCACATAAGATTAATGCTATATTTGAAAGAGCGTCTGCGGTTGTAAAAGATGCTGTTGTAAATGTAGATTTATAAATGAAACTGTTGGAAACTGATTGCTAGAAATGGAGATCTGTTTGAATAGTCTGTATTTGCAGAATTGTTCAGAACAAAAAATCATTTGACAAAACAACGATTACAATTAATTATATATATATATATATAAATATTTATCTATATATATATACACATAATTATATGATTAATTTTATATATTATATTTTAATAAAATATTTTTTTTATTAAATTTTCCTATGTCATAAGTTTTTTTTAATTAATCTCCCGGCGGTGGTGACCTACAGATGGAGTAGGATGAGGAGCTGGAGCTTGGAGGAGGCGGGCGGAACAGCCATCGGCGGCCGAACAGCCACCGGCTTGCCCGGAGCCCACCAGCGGTGCGCCGACTCTGGCGAACCCACCGGGGGTAGTCAGGCGGGGCTCCGGTAGGGCCACCGTCGGCGGGGGACCTGACGCAGCGTCGCCGGGATACCCCTTGTGAGTTCACCGGGTCCTGGCGAACCTGCCGGTGGGCTCCGACGGCAACCCTGAGGAATCAATGCGCGAGGCACGGGAGGGCGGCACAATGGGTTCTTTCCTCCTCCCTAAACGCGACAAACTAGAAGCGCGAGGCAGGGTTTCGGGACGCGGAAATATTGGGTTCTTTCCTCCTCCCTAAACGCGACAAACTGGAAGCGCGAGACAGGGTTTTCAGGACGCGAAAATATTATGCCCGCAGCTTTCTTCCGCGGTTTGAATTTTAGGCGAAAAAACAAACGAGTATCGGTGGCTGCGGTGTTTGCCTAAAACACAACAGAGCAAAACGTTTTACCAAATGCACCCTAAGCTAATTAATTGGAGCAAGAGGAGGGTGGAGTTTATCCTAGATATACTCGACATGGTGGATTGTCG
Source organism: Platanthera guangdongensis (assembly GCA_039583875.1). Classification (NCBI taxonomy): domain Eukaryota; kingdom Viridiplantae; phylum Streptophyta; class Magnoliopsida; order Asparagales; family Orchidaceae; genus Platanthera; species Platanthera guangdongensis. Next base: position 131,507,025 of record CM077154.1, on the reverse strand, counting down.
GAGTAGGGTTTGTAGTCGACAATAATTGGAAGGAGTAGGTGGGATAAGCAGGTCGTCGGAAGTGAAGGTCGAGGTCAAAGACGACCTTAGGGAAGTAGTCGCTGGTCGGCGGAGGAGTCAGACAATTATGCGGCTCTAGACAATGGGAAGGTGAAGGACGCGACACTGGCTCTTAGGGCTTGGTTGGCTCGTAAAGAGAAGCTGAGCGGAAGGCACACGGGTCGGCAATTTCAGAGGCAGGCTAGGTCGCGATCCTTCTTGCTCAGCTGATTAACACCGGACCCTAAACGATATTCGTTTCCTCTATCTTTTTCGCCCCCCTCTTTAGTTCAATTTTTGGCTCCTTATGAGGAATCTAAGTGTGGGTGAAATCATTTGTTTCCTCAACTTTCAATCAAATATTTCTCCAACGGATTCTTATTGAGTGAGAATAAAATTTAAAATAGTCAAAAAGAATTATTTCCCACTTAGCGGTATGCGTCCTTATTTATTTAGAGCTTACTTTGCCGTGCACGGAAAAGAAAATTACATAATATAAATGAAATAGCTAAAAAAAGATAACCGACACATGACGATATGATGCGTCCTCGGATGCAACAAAGGGTGCATCAAGTGAGCTTAAATATTATTATAGAGCTTCCTGAACTAAGATTAGGTTAAAAACATAATGCCTCGCTCTATATCCTACCTACTTTAGAACATTTCAGTTGAAACATAAAACTTTAGATTTATATTAAAGGAAGTTGGAAAATCTAGCATCCCTGACTCCATTTCTGGTCTGAAATTATGAGATGGAGAGTGTTAGGTTTCAGAGCAGGAAAGCAAGACCGTGTCGAAGGTATCATCAACAAGAACCGAGACCGCTCAAGAGGGAGATTAATCACTCCCGGCGGCGGCATTTGCTCCGTCTCCTCCCGCCGCGCCCTGAGAAATGGAGCAAACCGCTCCATTTCGAGTTGCGGTCTCTCCCCTCCGTTTCCAAAACCAGTCCGTCTCCTCCCACCGACTGCTCCAAACACCGAACCAAACGAAGCCTAAGAGCTCCGCTTACACGAGAGGAGAGACAAATAGAGTAGAGTGGGCAGGGTTGATTTTGTTCCTTTTGGCTTCCAGCGCAACTAAACCTTGTTGACCCACAACCCTCCATTTTCATACTAATCAATCCGTAACCTCATTGGACCCGTCCGTTCGGTGCATATACCGTTTTGGATTAGTTTGGGTGGCGTTTGAGAGGCAAGGTTTAGTTTGGGTACGGTGCGGGAGTTATGGTCCGCCGCGCAGATGGGCTGGGGATCAACGAGGGGGACTTCTCTGTCAGCGCACTGGAGAATCCAATGCGCAACTTCACATACATCCATGTTCAATGTGGTCGTACATAAATGTCTATATACATTTTCAATTTGAATCAAATTTATTTCATGCAAGGGTTCCCCTAGTAAAAACTAATCAATTTTAAATTTTGCTAATTAAAATAGGGTCCTTCACCAAAACCTCCCCTCTAGGTTTGCAAAATTACAGGTTGCACCCCTATATCTTTTAAAATTATAAAAACCTCTGTAAATTACATTTCATAACATGCATGCTCAAAGGGGAGGTTTTTGTAATTTCAAAAGATGGAGGGGCGCAACCTGTAATTATGCAAACTTCAAGGGGGGGAGGTTTAGGTAATTAATGGAATTAAAATATTATGAGTAAAAGCAAATCATGCTGGATACCCTCCCTCGAAACAAAACGACTGTTGCATCACAATTCTTTCAAAGCTGCTTGCTTCAGAAGGAGCATGTCTCAAAAATTTCAATTTTTTCTCGCTCATAACCTGCAGCTGTAATGCGATCAAGTGGATTTGAATATCTAAAAGAGAATTGCCCCTCGCTGCAGTCTGAGCTCCTGAAGATCATCGCCGGGTGCGAAGAGGAATGCAGCAGCGGCGGCGGCGGGAAGAGCCGCAGCGTGTGGGCCCAGCTATCAGATGGCGGCGATTCGAACGGCAGGCGCGTGAGGCAACGGACCTGAAGGAAACTGAGAAAAAAAAACACTCGCGCGAACCGAGGGCCCCGGACGATTCTTAAATAGCTGTAGCCTGTTTGTATCTCCGTAGCTGTTCATGTGGATAATGTTGTGAGTGCATAAACTTTGGTTCTTTCTGTGTCTATGGACGTATGCGTATTTCTTAGTGATAGGTGAATACTGAGCATTGACGCAATGAAGCTGCGGTTGGTTCTGCGCATCGGTCGGTATCATTCATATCGTCGGATCTCGTTCCTCGAAATGAGTACGTGTTTTTCGGTCCAATTTGCCCCTGCTTGTTCAGATTATATTAAAATGTTCACCGAGGCAAAGGTTAGAGCTTTGAAGAGAGCTTAAGCGAAGCTAAGCTCTCGTGCACGCACCTTTTTTCGATCTTTCTTTAATCGATCTTGGACTTACGGCGTTCCCTCAGCCCTTGGCTTCATTTGATGTGTGGCAGCTTTGAAGAGAAATGTTGTCTGCTTTGTTAATTACTGAATCTGTACAATGAAGTTATGGAGTGCGGGTATCCATAATGATGGCAGCTATTAAGAAAAAAGAAAGCATTTCCTTCGTCTTAAAAAACTCGACAAAAGCTCCAGGCGCATCCTGACCGAGGTCTTGCTGCTTGTATTGGCGGCATTGTGAAGTTGCCTTTGCAAAGTTACCCATCAAGGTCTATTTTTGGCAGTGAAAAGCCTTGGCACTTGTTTTTTTTTTCGGGGAGCCTGCGAAAATAATCACCTTGGCATTTGTTTTTTTGGGTTGTCTGCTAAAATAATCGCATTGGCATTTGTTTTTTCGGGGAGTCTGCGAAAATAGTTGCCTCGGAATTTGCTCGATAGATGCATACAAAGCTAGACTGCTTATAGAACAGCTCACTTCTATTTATATTAGCAAAACATGTTTGGTCAAGGTGGCTATATATGGTAAGCCCAATATAGCCTTGGCTTCTCTATAATGCTATTGCCATGAATTGACCAGCACGGCAGCTCCGCAGATGAATTAGGCTAAAAAGTGACTGCGATCAGACCGAGCACTCGGACGAGGGTTAAGAAGGCTATTTACGAGAGATCCTGTTGATTCTTTTTTGGGACAATCTATATCAATATGAATTTGGTTCGAATATTCTATGAAAACACACCATCACCAAAACCCAATTAAACTCACATTAAGGTTGGTCGAAGGCTTCGTTAATCGCACTAGGCTCTTATCCCTGAGCTCATTTGATTGCGGAGGGGGAGCAAGTACTGCATATAAAGACCCCAGTCCCGGTCCGGGACCGGTCCTGGGCAGGAACGGTTCTTTGGGACAACGGTCCCGGACCGGTCCTGCCCAAACCTGTCCCGGTTTGGGACCGGTTTTTCCTTTGAAAACCGGGACCGCCTGGGACCGGAAGGACCGGTCCTAACCGGTCCCAGACCGGGACCGGTTAATTAAATTAATTATTTTAATTATTTTTATTATATAATATCATATTTCGTTTTTACTAATTTAATTAAATAACATATAATAATTTGAAATGCAAAATTGCAAAATAAATAAATTTTTTTATTAAATTTGAAATAAAACTACAAAATCAAAATACAAATTACAAATTATAATACAAAATCAAAATACAAATATTTTTATTAAATTTGGAATTATAATACAAAATACAAATTCAAAATTTGGAGTTGAGCCTTGGACTCGTCTTCAATTCCGGAGTCGCTTTTGATTTTGAACTCGTCTTCAACTTCAACGTTATTATTCTGCGGCGCTCCCCAGATTTAAGTTATTAAGCTCGTCTTTAACTTCAGACTCACTGTCTTCAATTGACGAGACGTGTTGTCTACTCCTCAAAGCGTCCAAATGGTCTTTGTAGCAAATGCAAATCTTCAAAGATTCTTCGGTCAAACGGCTCCTTCGCTCGTTCAGAGTCCTGTCACTCAAAGAAAATGCAGACTCCGAAGCTACCGTACTAGCTTAGATAGTTAGTAAATCACGGGCCATTAATGCCAAAATAGGATAATTATTAGATTTAATTTTCCACAATTTTAAAATATCAAAATTTTCTATTTCGTACGCGGTCATAAAATCTTGAAACTGTGTTTTGCTATATAAACCAAATTCGTTTAAAGTACTCGAAGTTTGTTGTTTTTTTTCGAAGCTAATTCTAAAAATCTATTTTTTAAAATATCTTTTGTTCGAGGGGCGGTGGATTCCTCGCGAGTTCGCAATCCATATAGTTGATCATAATAATTATATATGCGAGTAAAATCAGAATTAAATTTTGAAACACTAACGTTGTGAAAATCACTAAAAGATTCGTTTAACTCTAAATTTCGATTAATTTCCTTTATAAAATTTTCAACCCCGTATACACTTATTAAAGAGTTTAAAGCCGCGGCACAAGAAAACATAGGTGGCATATGTGTATAATATTTTTAAAACTTTACCTCAATTTATAATATTAACGGACGTCACATTGGGTTAATTTTGTAAGTTTTAAACGTTTCAGTAATTAATAAAAAAATTTTAATAACAAGCGAGCTAGTAGGATAATAAACTCCAGATAAAATAGTTGTTGCCCGATAAAAACTTTCTAATAAATTTACGTGATCTTCGATTATAGGCCAATCTGACGCATCTAAATCATGTGATTCTTCTACACTATTATAAAATTCTATCAAAAACGATTTTTGTGACAAAGCCCGCTTTAACATTTTGTACGTGGAATTCCATCGTACCGGCATATCATAAGATGACCCAAAAATTTTTTACCCTGTGTTATAACAAATTTTTTGAAATGTTGTTTTCGTCGTTTTGAACTATAAATAACTCGTAACATATTACGTATTTTAATAATATAATTTTTCATAAAAGTTAAACTATCTTACACAATTAATTAAATTAACAACGTGACATACACAACATGTATGAAAAAAAATATCATCTAGCATAGGTTCCAGATCATTAATCAAATATTTAATAGTCATATTATTATTCGAGGCGTTATCAAACGAAATACTTAAAATTTTATCATTTATTTTAAAATCTCTAATACACTTAATAATCACCTGATAAATAGCTTTACTAGTGTGCGAATATTCAAAACCTTCAAAACAAATTATACGTTTATTTAATTCCCAACTATCGGGATCGACCCAGTGAAAAGTTATGCAAATATAAGAAAGTCCGTCAACTACACGTCGCTCGTTAAACTAACTCGACAGTCGAATGTTTCAAAATAATTTTGTAAATATATTTTTGATTGCATGTAAGCTTGTAAAGCATCACGCCGAGTTGTAGTACGCCTTACCTGTTGATATTTTGGTTGGAGTGCTTCGTGTATGTAAGCCGTCATTTCGTCGTTGTCGTAGTGGTTGAACGAAAGTCCGCTTTTGATGACATTCTTCATTTGTCGCTCCCATTGCCGAGCTTGGTCATACGTCCAAATGTGCCCGGTCGTCGAAATTTAAGCCTGGTTGGCCTCCGACGGGGCTTGTTTGGAAAAACACGATTTGTTGTGTCGGACGAGCGTTGTGTTGCTACTGTTAGCGGCCATAAGCTTCGCGCAAAGTTTGCACTTCGCCTTAATTTCGCCGCCGATCCACACTTTATCAAAATTATCCCATACCGCCGCTTTGTGCCGGTGCTCAACTATCTCATGATCGACGGACGCTGAGTAGGACGCCGGTATGGAGGAGGAGGAAGCCATTTAACACAAATATGAGTGAGTGAGAGAGTGAGAGAGAGAGAGAGAGTGAGAGAGGTAGTGAGAGAGAGAGAGAGTAAGAGAGGGAAATGAGAGAGAGGAGGGGGGGGGGGGGTTTATAAGATTTAAATAAAAAAAATATATTTTTTTATTAATAAAACTACATATTATAAAACTTCATATATCTTTTACCGGTCCCGGTCCGGGACCGGTTTTTACCCTTAAAGGGGGGACTGTCAGAGACCACTGGACCGGTCCGGAACCGGACCGGTCCTAACTGGGACCGGTCCCTGTCCGGTCCCGACCGGTCCCGGTAGGGACCGGTTTTTATGTGCAGTACTAAGCAAGTCTCTAAATAAAAAAATCTCACATTTGGTCTAGGAATATCCAGACTTGAAATATTGACTTCCACCATTTTGAATGTCAAAAATATTTTAGGCGAGTTATTCTCACCTACTTGTAGGTGTAAAAGTAAATATTGACCGTTGGTCTGATATCCTACGACTCATACAGTATTAAATACTGATTGTTGATCAGTATTTGGATCAATTATGCTATTTTTTGCAGGAAATCAACGATCAGTATTTACTCTACACCTGTTTCTAGGTGAGAGTAACACACACAGTATTTTTTTCATTGAACACTATTTGATGTTCCTACGAAAAACACGAGGCAGCCTTTAAACATCTTATACCAACAAGGCTATTGCGATCCACGGTTGGCATCCAATCCAATCTTTTATCGGCACCACAATATATAAAAAAGACAGTAATATACTAATAAGAAAGAGATGAACTTATAATATGAAAAATGTTCAAATAAAATCTCGCACGTTAGTTTGGGATTGAATGCCAACCTTCTAAAGTTTGACCGTCTGCTGCGTCAACAAGGAAATATAGAGTTGGTATCCAAACATTTGTAATATGTAGTCAATATTGTAAGAAATGAAAAATAATTGAGTTTATATCTTATAAACATGGCAATTATTAACTTTTGTTGTGGGTTATTCGGTTTTTTTCCGATCTGGAGAAATCGGACCGCCTTAAATCGGAATTGGACCGAACGCGCAAACAGTCAAAGTAAACAGCAGCAAATGATAATAGATTTTTTTGACTTGGAGAACCCGAAAAGTGTGAAAAAACACATGGTTGGATCAGTGCCGAGCAAAAATCAACTAGTTCATTTGAGTTTACAGGATTTGATCTCGGGGGGCGGCATGCTGATTCTCCGTTACAATTGCAAAGTACAAAAATGAGGGAATGCATCTAAGTTCTCGGAGCCTCGATTGAAGCGCTCCGGCGTTGGAAATTTGGTTAAGCCGACGGAACCTCGATGGAAGTGTTCCGGCCTGAAAATTCGTTTAAATCCACGGAACCTCAATGGAAGCGTTCCGGCCTGAAGATTTGGCTAAGTTCACAAAACCTTGATGGAAACTTTCCATCCTGGAAATTTGGCTAAGTTCAAGGAACCTTGGTGGAAGCGTTCCGACCTGGAAATTTGGCTGTGCACGGAATCTTGGTAGAAGTGTTCCGGTTGAGAAAATCTCTACGTCTACGGAACCTTTGCGCAAGAAATGAGGCGGAGCGAATTCCTAAGCGGGGGATCTTCCTAAGTCCACGATCTCATCGAAAAACCTCAGAGCTCTCTCTTGCCTCGGAAGTTGTTTGTCTTCAAATGAAAGCATGAAGACCTATTTATAGTTTTCTAAAGGGGTTACATCGGTAATTGCGCGGGGCAGAATTTGTAATGGCGGATAACGCCACTCCATTTCGATCGCATGAATCACCAATTTTAGCAAAACGACGGAAGTGCCCCCAGGGTGGTTGGGGCGGCTTGGGCAGGGTGTTCGTAGGCGGCGGAGGCCGAAGGTTGCGGCGGCGACCAGAGATGGTTGGGGCCAGTCGCGCGTGCAGTGGGCGCGGTAGCCGCGCGGGGTGCAACGAACGATTGCGGCTCGGCCGTGCGGTGGGGGCCGCGCGCGCGCTGGAGAGCCCCACACGCGCGCTGCCACGTCGCGCGCCTGCGGCCGTGCTGCGCCGACGCACTTGTGCTAACGCAAGCGGCAACGCGCTAGGGCGACAGCGCGCATGACGCACCTACTATCCCGGTGCTCTGGCGGGGGTGCGTGTGTGCTGTTCTGCCCTCTTCTTCGGTGTTTTTTGGGCCTTTTGGGTGAGCGCGGTCTTTTGTGCGTGACTTGTCTGGTCGGATTTGCTTGCCCCTATGTCCATGACTGAAAATCTTTTCAATTTAACATAGAAAGTTAAGAGAAACCATCAAAAATAAAATATGAGAATAAAAAGAGAGAAAAATCTTAGAATATTACAACCTTTATTAAAATATTCATGTTTCAATTTTATTTTCTTTTTATTTTAATTTTTACTATTTTATAATTTAATTCATTTATAACTTTAGTTTAAAAATCTGTCATTATTCTTTGATTTTTATTAAATTTATAAGAAATTAAGAAAATAACAAATGATAATTGGAGAATGATACCTTGGGCCGTGGCATTGAATCTTGTCAAACATAAATTGGAAGATCACATTAATAATATAAAAAAGAGTGTTGTTAACTTGTTTTTAACAAATTATTACTATTATCAAATTATTAAATCATAAAATAATTATTTAAAAATCAATTTATTACAAGCAAATCATCATTTTTAAAAAAACATGAGCAACATTTATTTATTTCAAATAAGTATTTGTAATAAATTAAATTTTTTTGCACTACAAAATTATACCAAAAAAGATGTGTGGTTTCTTAAAGCTTAAACGAAATTTTCAAAATATATACGTGGTTCGGAGTTGAGACTTCTACTATTAAAACTGATTATAACAAATGGTATCCTAAATCGGTATCGAACAAATAATTGAATTCTTGAATCCTGCTAATATGAGTTACAGCACTGAAATGAACACCTCTTGATCATTTGCTACAAACTGACGACTGGAAAACAGAACTTGCTGTCACACAGATGCTTGATTTACTTAAATAGGCAGCTTTAAAGGGAGAGCAATTTTGTAAATCAGTTAATGCAATTTTTGGATCGCGGACGTATCCGGAAAAGGTGTATCCTACCAATTATCATGATTTTGTGCTACAAAATTTTTTTTTCAAATGCGCGAGTCTTCAAAAAGCGCCCAAAATCTCTTCAACTACCCCATATTAATATTTTTTAATCCGTAAAAAACATTATTACCACAACATTTTCTATCAGAAATTGAATTCTTGTTTCAAATTGACGGCCGACATCCTCATTTACGTTCGATTCACTATACACAACAACAACACTTCAGCCTTTATCCCATTATAGTGACGTCGATTCACTATACACAATAAAGTTAAAATCGTAACAAGTCAAAATAATAAACCCTACACATATATCGCAATAACATTCAATTTTGAATTATAGCATTACACTTAATAATACCTTTGAGAGTTTGAAATTTGAAGAACTATCTTCATAGAAAGAATTTATTCTTGAGAAAGTTTTAAAAATCTTTGAATTATCAAAAAATAATTGAACTGACTAAGAATATTAATAAAGGAACTAAAAACATTTATAGAGCAAAAGATTGTGTGAAAGGAGATGCTCTCCTATTTATAAGATACAAAAACATATTCTCTATTCAAGGTGAAGCTCCATCTAATTAATTATATACTCCATATCCCTAAAAAATTGAATACCAAAAAGAAATTATCATATCATAATATCAATGTTTTATGTGATTCTACTAGTTTAGAGCCTCATATAGAGAACAAAATTCTCAAACATGTTGGGATTCAAAAAAGCGTCTCCGCAACAACGAAAATATTTGCCTTTCCCGTAGAGTTATTCCAATTATCATACAGAAAACGATGAACACACAACATCAATGATTCATACTACCGAGCATTTTGTAAGACGAAATGATTATATATTTATGTTCCCAACAAATACAATCGAGCTGGGTCTTACAGTAGAGCCAGATCCTTCGTTGCATGCGACCACTAGTTCAGCGTCCTTCATCGCCGACATTTCACTGGAACATCAACCCTCACAATAGTAGCGGAATTCTCGCACAGTAGAGAAGGAAGAGGAAGGCTCGTGCGGTCGGGGATAGCAACAGTTAGAGCAGAAGCGGAAGTGGAAGGAAGCACTTTGTAAGAAAAGGGGAGGATTCTAGCGAGCGGTTGGATGGGAGGGATGAATGGGGCGACACATGGATTGATCAAAATTTAAGTAAAATAACAATATTACATACATATTTGGAAGACGGTGAGAGATTTCATAATTTTTTTTGAAGAAAATTAATTTATTTCTAAATTTTAAATTTTAAAAAATAATTAATAGAATATTAATCTATATATTTTTATAATCATTTTAAATTCTCATATGTCTTAGGATAAAATACGAAAAAAATATAATTGTAATTTGTAATGAAGATGTGTTTTCTTTAGTTATTTTACAACTGTTTTTTTTTTACTTAAAAGTCTAAAATACAGTTATAATTAATTTATTAGCACTATAGTTTTGATTACTCGCATCGCATTTTTCTAATTTTTCATATTTTTTAGAAATACGTCTTCTACAAAAGTTGTAGATCTCGACGAGATTTACAACTTTTGTGTTGAATAATTTTCCTAAAAATGCATGTAGAAGACGTATTTTTACAAAACAAAATCTTGACGTATTTTCAAAGTAGGACTTGTACATGCATTTTTAGGAAAAATGTTCAACACAAAAGTTGTAGATCATGACGAGATCTACAACTTTTGTGTTTAACACTTTCTTTAAAAATACATGTACAAGATGTATTTTTAAAAAACATGAAAAATTAAGTGAAAATACTGTGCAACTAGCGACCCGAAACTGTATTGCTAATAACAATGACCACAAAAAATTCCTGTAAAAAAGCATCATAAAATTCTCCCTTTAAAAAATCATATAAATGCTATCTCAAGTCTCAACTCGAAACGAAGGACCAGTAATCATTATGCATCCTCTCTCTCCCGCCGCCACTGAACAATAAAGTGCGGAGAAGAGCCCAGCATGGTTGCCGCCGCCGCCGCCGCCTTCGCCGCTCCGCGCCTCCCTCTCTCATCGCCCGTCACAGTTCAATCCCTAACCAGAAAGTTCCCTTCATCTCTCCGCCCCATCCCTAATTTCTATTCCTCCGTCTCCTCCATTCTCTCTAACCCCCGCCACATTTCCGTCAATCTACGGCTCTTCAGTGCTCGCGCCGTCGCCGATGACGGAAGAAACAACGGCGCTGGAGGAGACCTCAATCACTTCGACTTCGACCTCTTCACTGTCGGCGCCGGAAGCGGCGGGGTTCGCGCCTCGCGCTTCGCCGCGAACTATGGCGCCTCCGTTGCCGTCTGCGAGCTTCCTTTTGCCACGATTTCGTCTGAGCAATTTGGAGGAGTCGGAGGGACGTAAGTTGATGTCAATGTTCTTGTGTTCTCCTTCGGTGGTTTGAGATATAGGTTTCTTTCAGAATTGCATTTTATTTTATGGTATTGGATTTGTTATGTCTCGGATGAAGAAGCGGTTTCTGAATGGGAAAGAAAATCCTCTTTTCATGGTGTGGATGCTGCTGCATTGACCGGAATTACTTAAATGGAACCACAGTGAGGAGAGACAAACATATTTTCACTGAGATCTGATATAGCCCCAAAATCAAGAGTTATGAACTTATAATAGAAAGATTGGAAGGGTTTTTTAATGTTGAGAAGGGATGTTACATGAGATAACTGTTACTTCTATGTTTGTAATCATAATTGAGTGACTTTGGAGTTGACTTCTGAGTTCTCAACAAAAGATCAAGTCTTCTCGAGGCAATGGAAGGTGTCCTTCGCAATGAAGAGAACCAATGAAGTGGTGACCGTCTGCTGCAGAGGAGAATGTCGGAGAGACAAAAAAGCCAACTTAAACTCTGTTTCATTTAACAAGATGTCCTGACTATTACAATGGTAATTATATATAATAAAGAACCTAACTATACTTATAAAAATACCCTTTCTAATTACATAAAATATCATTTAATTGGGTGTATAACATAGTATTCCCCCTCAAATCGCCCTTGTCCTTGAGTGAATGTGTGAAGCGACGGCTAATTTCTGCAAGTTCGTTGTAGATGAGCATGCGACTATATAGTACATGTCGATGGAAATGCCGGTGATGTTGATGCCAGTCTAGTGGTAGCGATGACACACAATGGTTGTTCGATGGTAGTTGATTTGTTTGGTGAGGTAGTTGATGACTTATAGGCGGAGAGTGTTTGTGGCGGGGGAAATGACAAGCTGAGGGATTTCTCAGGTTCTTCCGATAAGTTCGAGACATTGTGAGGATCTATGATATTATTGTTGTGAGGTTGATGGTGTTGGAGGTAGAGGCTCAGGGACCGAAGAGGAAGATGCGATGTGGAAGCTTTGGCGGTCTAGCGTGAGATTGAATGAACCAAGGATCTGGAAAGGGAGATGGGGGTTAAAGGTGTTACTCCCTTAGGGTTGAAGGTGGGGGGGGTGCATACTCTATTGGATGGTATTTCAAGGTGAGGCTTGACGGTAGCCTATGGGTGGGGAGAAAATTGAATGATATGACTTGGTGCTGGAAATAGTTGTCGAGGTGGGTGGTTAGAACAAGATGGTTGAAATTGGGCCAATGTGGATTGGTGGAACTCGGTAGCTGATGCCAGTGAATGGATCCGTAGGCATCGAGAGGACAATAGTACTGGTGCTCGGCGAGGGTTTGGGGGGGAGGGGTATAAAACATTGGTTTCAATGTTCAATGAGTTTATCAATGGAATTTGGTGAATGTGAATCCAAGCAGAGGCCGAGCTCTGTAAAGAGAACATGGGTAGGCGGTAGAGGATTTGAGAGAGGGATGACTTGCTCCGTATCACTAGACTGGTGGTGGATTTGATAGTCGAGATCGTCACGTACTTGCGGTAGATATTGAGGTTAAGGTATTAGTGTCAGGAGAATTGAATACTGGGAGGGCTTGGGACGTGCGGTGGATGGGTATGACAGGCTAGGTGACACGAGTAGCAGTGTGCGCGGATCACGAGTGATGACTACGGGTTGATGGCGGCTAGAGGGGGGGGGGGTGTGGAAATGTCTCGTGGTTGCATCCCAAGAAAGATGGTGGATCCAAGGAATAATTTGAGGTGTGTTTGATGGGATGCAGTGGCTGGTTCACTGTTGCTAGACAAAGCAAACTGTCACTAATGAAATTGATAACAGATGGGAAGTTCTCGCAATAAGCTATTTTTTTTCAATTTGGATTGATTTGTATTGTGTTTTTCCATGTTTTATTTATCCAGAGTACGTAGCGTGTCATTTCTTTATTATAAGGTTATCTTTAGTTTTGTCATTGCTGATATGATACATGACATTAATTCGAAGACACTACGTGGTATGTCTCCATAGCAACTTCGTTTCCTTAGATGCTAGTTTGTAAGAGGATTGGCAAGGCTAATGATATAATACGGACATACGGTTATACTATACTTGATATGAGAAATAATTAAATTTGAGATCAGTGTTTCTACCTTATCGCGTAAGGAGTTTCAAATTTCCACTGTGCTTAGTATTTATGTTTTCAAATGATCTAGTGACACCGAAGTTTGATATGCTCGAATAAGACATTCAAAGTTAACATATATGTGTACTCTTGTTGTCTGTTTTTAGTGTAGATATTTGCTTCAAGCTGATTAATTTCCTCCCTTGTTCTTTTTCTGGGGATTGGTGATTTTCATGGTTTAATCTCATTGTTATCAAATGCTCATCTTCAACAATTTGATTTAATCCTAGATTGAGATAAAATATATATTAGTTGCATAGTTTGCATTTTTTGGATAATATTACTAAAGAAAACAGTTCTGCACTGGTTGTATTTCTTATTAACCGCGGTTGTTTAGATGTGTGCTTCGTGGATGTGTGCCAAAGAAATTGATGGTGTATGCGTCAAAGTTTTCACATGAGTTTGAGGAGAGTCATGGCTTCGGATGGAACTACGACACCGACCCTAAACACGATTGGAGTACTTTAATGGCCAATAAGAATGCCGAATTGCAACGACTGACGGGCATTTACAAAAATATTTTGAAGAATGCCGGGGTAGCACTAATTGAAGGTCGTGGAAAGGTCGGATTTTGACTTTTTATGTACATTGCATTCCGTTAAAGACTTCTACTTTGTAGAGCTTTAATTTATTTTTTTTGCATCTTCTTTTTGTTTTTTTTCTAAATATAGTAGGTTGTTGGTCCGCATACAATTGATGTAGATGGAAAGCGGTATAATGCGAGGCACATTCTCATATCTGTTGGGGGGCGACCTTCTATTCCTGACATTCCTGGAGCGGAGTTTGCTATCGATTCGGATGCCGCATTAGATTTGCCTTCAAAACCTGAAAAAATTGCAATAGTTGGGGGAGGCTACATTGCCTTGGAATTTGCTGGGATATTCAACGGTCTAAGAAGTGATGTCCATGTATTTATCAGGCAAAAGAAAGTTCTAAGAGGCTTTGATGAGGAGGTTTTGAAAATGTTCAAAATCTACATTAAAAAAAATCAAATTCAGTGCATTCTTACACTCACAAATCCTTGCAGATTAGGGACTTTGTTGGCGAGCAGATGTCTCTAAGAGGGATCGAGTTTCATACTGAAGAGTCACCACTCGCTATTCTTAAATCCACAGACGGTTTATTATCTTTGAAAACTAATAAAACAACCTTCGATGGTTTCTCTCATGTCATGTTTGCCACAGGCCGAAAGCCCAATACAAAGGTTAGTTCTCTCCAAATTGTTATTTGCTCTTTCTACTCAATCTCCGGTGATCATTATGAAGGCTTTATTACTTTATATGGCCATGTACTGGGACGTCCCCTCCAACTTTGCATAATTACAGAGACCTCCCCTTACTTTTAAAATTGCCAAAACTTCCCCTATAAGTTTACATAGTTAACATACATGCATAAAAAAAATCCTTTATATTAACAATGTAAATTTACAGGGAGGGTCATAGTAATTTAAAAATTAGAGTGGTGTCCTTGTAATTATGCAAAGTCGGTAGTGTTTCATAATTACTCCTTACTTTATATTACATTGCAGAACTTGGGTTTGGAGGATGTTGGTGTAAAATTAGGCAAGAATGGTGCAATTCTGGTAAAATATTTTCTAGATCAATATGATTCTTATAGCTCAAGTTGTGAGTATTGGGGTTTGATGAATTGCTATTATGAATCTCTTCAGGTTGACGAGTACTCACGTACATCTGTTGACTCGATTTGGGCTGTTGGTGATGTAACTGATAGGATTAATTTGACACCTGTAGCATTGATGGAAGGAGGGGCATTTGCGAAAACTGTCTTCGGCAATGAACCTACAAAACCAGATTACAGGTGCATGCTGGCTGCATGAATTTGTTTTTCCTAGATGTTCTTGGTTTTGAAAAGCAGGCAGTCACAGTATTTGTAGATTTAGTAGATTAGGTTCACTTGAATCTGTTGCCTTATAGTTTGGATTTAATTTGTTTAATAAATACTTATATGAACTCATGAATACTCAGGGGTTACCTCCTTCATTTTCTTCTCAAACATGTTGAGCATCATTACAGCTCTAAGTGGGGTGGAGCTAGATTTTCTTTAATTGGGGGCATACATAAATTGAATTTATTATCATAACTCTAAGCCACATATAGTACTTGTAATTCATATTTATGTTAAAATTATGGGAATATAAATCGCATAAAATATTGATCCGGCTTATAATTATGGGCATCTCATGATACATATTTGTGCTATTATGTTTATTTGACCTGCTTATAAGTATTAGTAAACTTTCAACTAACCTTAGTTTTGTATAAATGATCATAAATTATTTTTTATTAACACGTACTAAGGAAGTTATATTGGAATGTCGGTAATTATTTTTTCTTGTAATAACTGATTGTTCAATTTATTGGAACTAACTCGAGCCAGTGGGACACTTGCCCATTGTACCCCGCAATGGATCCACCCATGGATCCAACCTTATGATAAGTTGCATTGGAATCGAGATGTTCCTTCGTTTCATATCACCTTTTTGGCTCCAATCGCTTAATCTTATTAATTAGAATGTCTGCTTAGAAAGTGACAATTAACCTCAATATGTTTGATTCTTTCACGAAATACGGTCTTAAAGGCAATATAAATGGCAGATAGATTGCCACAATATAGTGGCATAGCTCCTCTGACCCCAAACTGCCCAAGTTCTTTAGTTTTGGATTTTAGTCACATAAGTTCACAATTAGTAGTGGTCATAGCCCTATTATTCAGCTTCACAAGATGATCGTGCTAACACATTTTATTTTTGCTCTTCCATGAAACAAGATTCCCACCCAAGAACATACATCACCCGCTGATGGATCTTTTTCGATGGAAGAACCGGCTCAGTCGACATCATAATAACCAATGATGTTTCGGTAATTATGTTTAGTGTACATAATTCCCTTCCCTAGAGATTTTTTCAAATATCTCACGACCCTGAGAACGGCTTCATAATGATGGACATTTGGTTCATGCTTGAAATGACTAGCCATGGATACAACAAATGTGATATCCGATATTGATGCAGGACGGCGCGTAGGGTTTGCGCGCCTGTCGGCTTTATCTAGGAAACCCTAAATGCGTGCAATGAATTATGTTGTTTTTTTAAAAAGATTTTGAGCGGGCGTTGCGCAGAATCTATGAAATTAAGCAACGTAATTTGTAACCCACAAATTCACTACTTTGTTGTTAAAATGAATTTTCTTAAAAAATGGTTCAATTTTAAATCCGGGGAAGGAAGTTTGCAACGTTCGTTCCGTTCCTCTTGTCGTAGCAAAACGGAAATCGTGAACTCCAAATACATTTCCGTTGGAGTCTTCGACGCAGCGTTCGCTGACAAAATTCGGCGAAAACCCAGCAATGAGTTTAAAAATCCTAAGAGAAAATGTAGACACACGCAAAGAGGGGATAGAAGCAAATTACCCACGGAAAGAGGCGTCTTTCCGTATCCGAAGTCGATGGCGATCACGCGAGAAGTTCCTCGTCACCTTCGATCTCCGCTCCGAGGTCGGCCGCTATCGCACACGGGCACCAATGAACTATTTCGCTCTCTCACACACGGAGGGTCCACGAAATCTCAAGCACAAAAGTACTCTAATGTCTACTGTTCACGGGTTCACACAGAACACCATACACTCACAAACAAAAGTGAACCACTGTTCTTCTCAAACAAACAGGAAGAATACGCAAATGCAAGCATCAATCAAAATCATTCATCAATATCTCCTTTTTTTCACAACTACAAGCATCCCTTTTATAGGGTTCAAAATAGAAAACGAAACATAAAACGAAAAACAAGAAACAGGTAACTCCTTAGGAGATCTGAACCGGCGGAGTGCTGTCATGGCGAGACGAACGCGGACAGGGATTTGCAACCGTCAGTGAGAGGGATCGTGGCTGCGGGGCGTGCAAGAGTGAACCTCGTAGACTCTGATGACGTCGTACTGCAGCGTTGGGCGAGCGGATGAGCGTGAATCCCGCAGGCTTTTAGGCCGGTAATGGTGAGTGCGGGAGAAAATTTGGGAGCAGGGAGAAGATGAACAGCGACGGGCCGGTGGGAGTTGTGCTGAACTGGATATTAACCTATATATATATATCACGTTTTATATGTATTATATATATATATATTTATATTTAACAAATTACAAAGTTTACACAAATATCAAACGTGACTCATGGCCGATAGAGGTCCGGTCGGGTGCGACGTCGGACACTTTTGCGACGACCTGATCTGGGCTGTTCTCCACCAACTCTCCCCCTCTCGAAATCACTCATCTCTGGTGAGTGCTCCGAGCGGTAGTGCTGTAGAAGATCAGCATCCATGCGCTGTAGCTTCTCGGCCAAGACCCAGCTGGTCTCGGTCTCCGGTCTACCATGCCAACGAACCAAGTATCTCTGAAAACCACCATCAGTAGTGGTCACTGTCTCGTCACCCAATATCTGCTCAGGAACCAAAATCTGTCGTGGAAGTCGATCGGCAGCTCTGGGAACTGGTATCGTAGACTCATCTGGTATGTCATGCTCAACCTGAAAGTTGTCAGTGGAAATAGGAGGAACTGCAGTGGACGGAGAAGTTGCAGTATGAATATCTGTATGTCCGGAATGTGGCTCCTCACTCTCACTCACCAACCCAGAAGAATCAAAAGGAGGAAAAGGCAATGGAAAATCTATCAACTCATGGGGATAGTCGAGGAACAAAGTCAGATCGGCTACGTTAAAAACAGGATTTGCTCCCCAAACGGAAGCCATCTCAAGTTCATACGCATTTTGCCCAATCCGTTTCACTACTCGAAAGGGTCTAGTTCTTCGGTCAGCTAACTTCTTTACGGTACCCGAAGGTAACCGTTCCAGATTTAACCGAACCATAACCAAGTCATCTACTTTAAAACTAGTAGCTCTTTTGTGTTTGTTAGCTTGAGTTGCGTAAAGATCATAAGTACTATGTAACTTCCGCTCAATTTCTTTATGCAAATCATGCAAATGCAATGCATACTCATGTGCAAACTGACTAGTTCGAAAAGTGGGTGGTAGTGGTGCTAAATCTAGCGGCACTCGTGCAGGGTGACCATGAACAACCTCATTAGGTGATAAACCCGTGGATCTATTCTTCGAATTATTATATGCCAACTGAGCATACGGAAGAATAAGATCCCAATTTCTCCGGTGATCTCCTCCCAAACATCGCAATAAATTTCTTAAACTTCTATTCACAACTTCAGTCTGACCGTCGGTCTGTGGATGATAAGCGGTCAAAAATAGAAGTTTGGTACCTAAGAGTTTCCAGAGTGACTTCCAAAAATAACTAGTGAACGTAACGTCTCGATCGGTAACGATAGTCTTAGGTATTCCTCGATGTGCTACAACCTCTTTATAATAAATGCGGGCTATATGAGAGACGTCATCGGTTTTGTTACAAGGGATGAAATACGCCATTTTATAGAACCGATCAACCACTAGAAGTATGGAATCGTGTTTCGTAAAAGTGCGCGGCAACCCAAGTACAAAATCCACGCTAACATCATCCCAAGGAATATTGGGCACCGGTAAATGTGTATACAATCCAGCGAGCTGTTTATTGCCCTTCGCTACATGATAAGTGCGGCAGCTACTGATAATCTGAGCGATAATCCGCTTCATCCCGGGCCAATAGAATCGCTCCTCTACTAAGGCTATCGTCTTATCGCGTCCAAAGTGTCCACCTAAGCCTCCGCCATGTAATTCCCATACAATGAAGTTCCGTAACGAAGTGCGGGGAATACACAGACGGGTCCCACGAAACAAATATCCGTCCTGAATAAGATAATCGGTCTCATCGTGATAGGGATCCGATCGTATCGCATCATATATACCACTAAAATCAGGACAACTAGAATAGTCATCCTTGACACGCTCAAATCCTATCACCTGAGTACGCATCTCAGATAATACAAGGGTGACTCGACTAAGAGCGTCAGCAACCCTATTCTCCGTTCCCTTACAGTGCTTGAGAACGAAGGTATACTCCTGTAAATATGACACCCACTTAGCCTGTCGAGGGTTCAACTTTTGTTGCGAATTGATGTAACGTAACGCCTGATGTTCAGAGTGAAGGACAAACTCCTTATGCAACAAATAGTGCCTCCAGTGACGTAACGTCTGCACAATCGCATAAAACTCGCGCTCGTAGTTGGAATAATTCAGCTTCAGGCCAGAGAGCTTTTCACTGAAGGATCCAACGGGGTGACCCTCCTGACTAAGTACACCTCCTATCCCAACCCCAGAGGCATCACAGGATACCTCAAACACTTGACTGAAATCAGGGAGTCTCAAAACAGGCGCAGTCGACATCTTATCCTTGATAATCTCAAAGGCTCTAGCTGCCGATGATGTCCACTGGAAACTTCCCTTCTTCGTGCACTCAGTGACGGGTGCCATAATCGTACTGAAGTTCTTAATGAATCGACGATAAAAGGTGGCTAGTCCATGAAAACTACAGACATCGTGAATGTTCTGAGGGGCAGGCCACTCACGAATCGCTCGAACTTTCTCGGGATCCATAGTGATGCCGACGGAGCTCACTATATAGCCAAGAAATATAACAGACTCAGCCATAAAAATACATTTCTTCAAATTGATGTATAGTCGTTCGGCTCGCAGGAGCTCGAAAATAGTATGTAGGTGGGTCTGGTGCTCACTCTCAGTCCGACTATATATCAAAATGTCGTCGAAATAAACTACTACGAACTTCCCAATATAAGGCCTGAAGACCCGGGTCATCATCCAAGCGAAAGTATTAGGGGCATTGGATAACCAAAGGGCATCACAAGCCACTCATAAAGACCGTCCTTTGACTTGAAGGCAGTCTTCCACTCGTCTCCTTCACGTATACGAATCTAATGATAACCGCTATGAAGGTCGATCTTAGAGAAGATCGTGGCTCCAGTCAACATGTCTAACATGTCATCCAGTCGTGGTATCGGGAATCAGTACTTCACTGTGATCTTGTTGACAACACGACTGTCAACGCACATACGCCATGTACCATCCTTTTTCGGGGCAAGGAGGGCAGACACCGCACATGGACTAAGGCTATTACGAATAAAGCCTTTATCTAATAACTCTCTGATCTGCTTTTGCAGCTCCTCGTGGGCGGCAGGATTCAATCGGTAATGTGGTAAGTGGGGGAGGGAGGCTCCAGGAACAAGATCTATCGCGTGCTGAATACATCTCATGGGTGGTAACTCAGCTGGAAGCTCATCAGGGTGTATATCCTGAAACTCCTCTAAGAGTCTCCCAGGAGGTATAGGAATAGACTCATATCTCTCTAGTAACTCAGATGCTTGTAAGACCACTAAGGAAAAAATAAATCCACCATTGAAACTCTCTCGGTGGAACTCAGTATCTCGAATAATGCTAAGAGTCTTCTTCCTTTCTGTGGGAGGAAGAGATTCTTTCGCACTATTCTTCCTTTCTGTGGGAGGAAGAGATTCTTTCACACTATTTTTTGTGCGGAATGTGGGTGCTTTGGGTTGCACCGGGGTCAACACTACTCTCTTTCCGTCGAGTAGAAAGAAACAAGTGTTGGACCTGCTATGAATAAGGACATCTCAGTCATACAACCAAGGTCTCCCAAGTAAGACGTGATAGACATCCATAGACATAACATCACACCAAATCATATCGGAGTAGGCACCAATAGTGATGGACACTAAACATCTCCTAGTCACTGATAATGTAGTCTTGGTGACCCAAGCTACCTGAAATGGGGATGGGTGGGCCTCAGCAGTGAGTCCCATGCAGGCTAAAGCTGTCTCAGCTATGACGTTCATACAACTCCCGCTATCCACTACTAAACGACATACCTTCTCCCCGACCTTGAAATAGGCCTGAAAGATGTTCGTCCGTCAATAATCGGTGGACTCTTGAGGTGTAGATGACATGCATCTCACCACCAGAACACCGGGATCTATCTCCTCATCACTAGGCGTACCATACACTTCGTCGTTCAATACATGTGAGTCCCTCTCGACTCCAACTTCTTCTTCACACTCATCCTCCTCAGTCACCTCATGAATAACTAACATGCCTTTCCTCTTGGGACAATCCCTAGATATATGGCCCATCTGTTGGCACTCATAACATCGGATCTGTGAAGAGGTCACAGTTCCCATGAGAAATTTCCCTTTTTGCTCTCTCGTGTAGGCCGATGTAGGCTTCGAGCCATTCTCCTTACCCTTTCGGTTCATCTTTCTTATAAGAGGTATTCATTTTGTTTTGAGGTATGAACCGGGAGGTTCTCTTTTGGTGCTCTTCTATATCGATGACAAAAGACACAGTATCAACAAGGGAATAGTGGCCATATCGAATCAGCTCATCTCGGATCTCAGATCGTAGTCCACACTTAAATTTAGATAAAGTGTCGCGTGGGTGTTCGACTACGTTGCACCTAATCATAAGATCCTTCATCTCAGTTAAATAATCAAAAACATATTTAGACCCTTGACGTAGAGATGTCAGCTCGTCTCGTAGTCGGGTATGGTAGTGCTGGGGAATATACTGCTCCTTCAATATGGCTTTCATGCGGGGCCAATGTGTGATGGGAGGGTGTCCATTCCTCTCTAGACTACGCTCCTCACCTATCCAGAAGATTTTCGCTCGCCCAGACAACCTCATCTTGACAAATTGAACCTTCTGGTCCTCCGTCATACGGTACCACTCAAAATAGGTTTCTATGTCTATAACCCAGTCTGAAAAGACCTTGGGATCCATAGAACCATCATAAAGAGGCGGCTCTAACTTCACAACTCGTGTGAGATCCGGTCGCCTATCCCGGGGTGGATAGTCGTAATCATCATCGTAAGGATCACGATTGTCTCGACGCCGTGGGGGTGGCGGTCGATACCAATCTCTAGGTCGTTCTTCACGATGCATGGCTGACATAGGCCGTCGATGGTCTCGAGGATGCTCATCGTAGTGAGGCCTCTCCTTATAATTATCACGAGGGCCTAAATAAGGCTCGCGACGAGGTTCTGGAAAATTCCTATGGAAATTCCTACCCTGTTCGGGCTCGAACTCGTTCCCATCTATGGGATCTCTATCTTCATCCTCTAAAAGAGGGTTCCTCCTAAGCGTAGATCGTTCGATATAGTGTGGTGGATCCTCGTGTCATGGACGAACATAATGCTCATCTCGAATTAGAGGTGACATGGACACTCGAGGGGGCACTTCTAAACTATCCATCCTAACACTAAGGTTTGCAAATTCATCTCTCACTTGGTCGAATTTCTATGCTATTTGATGGGTAAAAGATAGAAACCACGGGGGTGGTTCATTCCCTTCATTCACACGACTCGGTTGGCCATGTTCAGCTCGTTGGATTTCCGAGTTTATCTCTAGTGGCTGTTCAGGTAGTGAATTGTGTGGTGCACTCATACTTACCATCCTACCACTACGCAAATGCATGTAAACACACAAGTCAAATGCAATTTGATGCTAAAAAATTTCTCTTTTTTTGGATAATTTAGAGTGCTATGCGGGTTCCTATTCTACACAGGGCGGATCTTGAAACTTAGAAAAATTTCGGCAACCTACCTCTGATACCAAATTGATGCACGACGGCGCGTAGGGTTTGCGCGCTTGTCGGCTTTATCTAGGAAACCCTAAATGCGTGCAATGAATTATGTTGTATTTTTTAAAAAAGATTTTAAGCGGGCGTTGCGCAGAATCTATGAAATTAAGCAACGTAATTTGTAACGCACAAATTCACTACTTTGTTGTTAAAATGATTTTTCTTAAAAAATTGTTCAATTTTAAATCCGGGGAAGGAAGTTTGCAACGTTCGTTCCGTTCCCCTTGTCGTAGCAAAACGGAAATCGTGAACTCCAAATACGTTTCCGTTGGAGTCTTCGACATAGCGTTCGCTGACGAAATTCGGCGAAAACCCAGCAATGAGTCTAAAAATTATAAGAGAAAATGTAGACACACGCAAAGAGGGGATAAAAGCAAATTACCCACGGAAAGATACGTCTTTCCGTATCGAAAGTCGATGGCGATCACGCGAGAAGTTCCTCGTCACCTTCGATTTCCGCTCCGAGGTCGGCCGCTATCGCACACGTGCACCAAAGAACTATTTCGCTCTCTCACACACGGAGGGTCCATGAAATCTCAAGCACAAAAGTACTCTAATGTCTACTGTTCACGGGTTCACACAAAACACCATACACTCACAAACAAAAGTGAACCACTGTTCTTCTCAAACAGGAAGAATACGCAAATGCAAGCAACAATCAAAATCATTCATCAATATCTCCTCCTTTTTTGACAACTACAAGCATCCCTTTTATAGGGTTCAAAATAAAAAACGAAACATAAAACAAAAACAAGAAACAGGTAACTCCTTAGGAGATCTGAACCGGCGGAGTGCGGTCATGGCGAGACGAACGCGTACATGAATTTGCAACCGTCAGTGAGAGGGATCGTGGCTGCGGGACGTGCCCGAGTGAACCTCGTAGCCTCTGATGGCATCGTACTGTAGCGTTGGGCGAGCGGATGAGCGGGAATCCCGCAGGGTTTTAGGCCGGTAATGGTGAGTGCGGGAGAAAATTTGGGAGCAGGGAGAAGTTGAACAGCGACGGGCTGGTGGGAGTTGTGCTGAACCGGATATTAACCTATATATATATATTTATATTTGACAAATTACAAAGTTTACCCAAATATCAAAAGTGACTCATGGCCGATAGAGGTCCGGTCGGGTGCGACGTCGGACACTTTTGCGACGACCTGATCTGGGCTGGTCTCCACCAGATATGATTATGGTTAAGTAGATCAATTCACACACAAATCGTTGAAACTTAAGTTTCTGGTTCAAAATTGGCCATTCTTGCTTATTTATATCATATTTAGGATCAATTAGACTTTCCACAGGTTTAGCGTCAGAATAACATTCGTCTTCGAGCAGTTCTAAAGCATATTTGTGTTGCCAGATGAAATTACTGGTCGTAGACCTAGCCAATTCAATTCCCAAGAAATACCTTAGAGCACCAAGGTCTTTAATGCCAATGACATGGGCAATTCAGATTTTTATTTCAACAGTATGATGATCACCAGAGTCTGTAAGAATGTGTTACGTGTCGCGTATTAATATAATTATCTCTATTATCGAGGTGTCTAGTTGTTATCATTATGTAGGAGCCTCGAGCCCCGAGTCTAGTTTTAGGTGTCATCATTAGTGTTTTGTCTTTTTATATGTTGTAGCCTATATAAAAGGCATGGGTAGTGTATGTTGAGATATGAAATGAAGTTCTAGTTTCCTTGTCCACTTGTTGTGAGATATTGGTGGCTCTCTCCTCCAACGAGCAACCCCGCCTAGGCAGCCGCGGTTCCGGTTCCACGATATCTCCGCCATCGTCCTCTCCACCTCCTGGCCACCATTCCAACGAATTACCACTGTTACGGAAGTAGGCCCGTAACAACTTGGTATCAGAGGGATTGGTCCTCTTCCGCGGACGCACAACATTCCACCTTCCTCGTCCACTTATTCGACACCAACAACCGCCGTTTCTTCAGCTCTCGCGCTTGTTTTCGCTTTTGGGAGATCAATTTAGCAACCGACGAGTGTCGGTGTTCTGCATTTTTTTCCGCTTCCCAGCAAGCTCCACGCCTCAGCTCGACCAGCTCTACCCAACAAGCTCCACGCCGCACCACCCCTCTCTTGCATTTTTCTGCTTCCGCCGGCCAGTTCTCTGCCCTCAAGCTCGACCTAGCAAGCTCCACACCGCACCCCCCTCCGACAACTTCACGCGTCGACCAGCTCTCGGCCCAGCAACGTCTTCTCAGGCTCCGTCGAGCCCCGACCCTGCAACATCGCCGCAATCCGCCATCTCTACCATCCCCGTCCGACAACCCCAAGCCGCACGCCGTCGAGCCCTACCTGCATTATCGCCGCAGCCGCCGCTTCCTCAGGGCCCGCCCTGCTATCCCGAGCCCCTTCCCTGCCGTATCGCTGCTGCTTGCTCCCGCCTCGCGCTCAGTACGGAACCGCCGCTCCTTCACTTCCGTGATTTCAAGCCCTGCGCGGCACTTTTGTGCACCGTTCCGCCTTCTGCAAAACAGCCCTCGAGCCCAACGCCAAATCTTTTCCAGCACACCATCCGTTAATTTCTTTTTTTACTTTCCGTGGACCCCACCAACACTCTCCCACTTTTTTTCCTTTCCCATACACGCATGTCATATACGGCGGAGCCACCCTTTTATTTTTTTTTTAAAAAGTCCCATGCAGCCAACGCCTCTTCTGACTTCTCACGCCATTTTCCATACTTTATTATTCTTATTAACCCTTCTTTATCCTGTAGCCTTGCATTAAATTAATTTGGCAACCTCAGTCCTCTAATTAAATGACTTAATTATTTAATTCTTAACTTAGTTAATTAATTATTTCATCAATTAATTATAATGACATTGCGGTTTAGTGTCACGGATGAGGCCGCACTAGAGTCACTTCGTTCCAAGTTACAAGATTTCATGGCCTCCATGGATGCCCGCCTTCAGAACGCCAACACACTCCTCTACTACATTAAGAATCCGACAACTGTCTTTCTGTCGCAGCCCGTGTCAATGCCGCTTCCACCCCCACCTCTTCTTGTGCATTCTCCCTCTGCGCCGGTCGCTGAAGTGCCACAGCTCTTAGCGGTGATTGACTTTCCGCCATCACCTTCCGTGGTAGTGCCGCCCTTCGTTGGGCTACCGTCGTCAGACGTCGTGGCCGCCTTTTCACCAGCACTTGCTCTGCCGGCCCCCGCTTCGTCAACCCCGCCGGACCCATTCCAGTCTCCGGCCACATCACCACCTTCAGATCCGTTCCTCCTGCCGGTCGTTGCTCCCCCGACCTACTTGCTGCTGTTGCTCATCACCGCTCCACCGACCTTGTCAAAGCCATTTCTTTAGCCGCTCGTCTGCCCGCCGACACTGCCGCTACTCACCGCCGCCGCCGCCATTGCTACACGATATCATGCATTGTTTTGGCGGGAAATCAAGCTACCGGATGATCCAGTCGCCGCGTGGAGTTCGAGCTTGAGGACAAGCTCGATTTCAAGGGCGGATGAGATGTTACGTGTCGCGTATTAATATAATTATCTCTATTATCGAGGTGTCTAGTTGTTATCATTATGTAGGAGCCTCGAGTCCCGAGTCTAGTTTTAGGTGTCATCATTAGTGTTTTGTCTTTTTATATGTTGTAGTCCATATAAAGGCAAGAGTAGTGTATGTTGAGATATGAAATGAAGTTCAAGTTTCCTTGTCCGCTTGTTGTGAGATATTGGTGGCTCTCTCCTCCAACGAGCAAGCCCGCCTAGGCAGCCGCGGTTCCAGCTCCACGGTATCTCCTCCATCGTCATCTCCACCTCCGGCCACCATTCCAACGAATTACCACTGTTACGAAAGTAGGCCCGTAACAGAATGATATCATCCACATACATTATGAGAACAATAGTATGACACCTTCTCTTGTGAATAAAAAAGAGCAATCATAAGCACTCTTAGAAAAACCAAGTTGAAGGAGCTTATGACTAAGGCTCCATTTGGTTCGGCGGTGGCGGTCGATCGGCGGCTTGCGGGTGGAAACGGAGGTGTGACTGCTCCAACAGAACTTTTTGGGGCGTTTCTCAAGGCGGGCGGGTGGAAACAGCAAACGCCGCCAGAGGTTCATTTGTTTACCCTCCTTCCGACGGCGTTTGCCCAAAACGGAGCTGTGAAACGCCCAAACAAATAGAGCCTAAGTTCTTAAATCACGCTTGAGTGGATTGCTTGAGACCATAATTTGCTTTCTTTAGCCTGCACATAGACTTAGGTGAAGTGAAAGCTGGAGGAAGTAGCATATATATATATATATCTTTCTAAAGATCCTCATGCAAGAAGACATATTTCACATCTTATTGATGAAGAGGCCAAGATTGATTGACAACAATGGAAAGATGAATTCAAACATAATTCAACAATGGTCACTTGGTAATCGACGCCATCAACCTGAGTAAAACTTTTGGCCACCAATCTTGTTTTGTACCATTCAATGGTCTCATCCCAACAATGTTTAATGGTAAATACCCGACGACAACCCACACCATGCTTACCATAAGGGAGTTTAACAAAATCCCAAGAATTTTTGTTCGTAAGTGCAACCGTCTAACTTTTCATAGTGGCATTTCATTATGGATCAAGGAGAGCTTTAAAAATGTTAGGTATAGAAATCGAGGAAACATTAGTAAGATAAGCACTGCACAGTGGAGAGAGATAATAATAACTCGCATATTTTTCTATGGATAAGCAAGTGCTACTACTGCATCAAAGAGAGGGCATGTTCAGGAGCTAGGACCGGGGTTGCAATATCTACTTGACGGATGGTGGAGGGATCATGAAACAGTTTTTTCTCTTATAAACCCTCATTTTTTTCTATGATTTGTCATTAGCATCACAACTATTTTTCTCTTGGATAACAATGTCCGGGGTAAGTTCATTGGTAGGAGCAAGGTTGCAGATGTCGGATGTCTGGTTTATGTCGGTTTGAGTTTGAAATGTCGTATGTCAGATTTTTTAGGATATATCGGGGATATTTTAAAATATCGGATTTTAATATTTAAATAAATTTATTCATATATGTAAACGTTTTTTTGTAAATACGTGCAGTTACATACATAATATATTTTTATAAATTACACAATAAATATATGTACACATAATCTATGCTTATAAATTATACAATAAACATATATACACATAATATATGTTTATATATTACACAAATAGAAGCATTGACGACAATAAACAACATAAATAACACAAAATGAGGGTGAGACGAGAAATAAGTCAAATCTTGGCTCAGAGAGATGCACAAAATATAACACAAAACAAAATATTACCGCTCGGACGCTTAAAAGAAATGAAATATATATATTTTTAGTACTCTCCATATATTGTCTATGAGATATCGCCCGATATATCGGGTAAAACCGATATATCGGAGCCTGAAAACCGATATATCAGAGATATTTTCAAAAATGACAATTTTGCTTAAAATGTTGATGTCATGGAGTTTTCTACCCAAGATCTTTATGTCGGCCGACATTATAACACTGGGTAGGAGCGTAACCATCATTCTCCAGAAAGGAAGGATGATGAACAATTTCAGAATCTTTATTGGTCTCATAAGGAAAGATTAAATCACATCCCCTTTGATTGGGAGCATACCATATAAAATACACCTATGCTCTGTTTCGCGTAGCTGCAGCGACTGAAGAAGCAGTGATGAGAAGCAATGACGAAATAATCAACTGTTTTGCTGAGTGACGGCAAAATCTGCGAAATTGTTTGGAAGAACAATTTTTGCAGAGCTGTTTCAAACGGAGAAACTGTTTAATCTGTTTGACAAAACAGTTGTGCGGTGCGCAATTCATTTTTTTGAAACTTAAACACAATCAGTAATAACATAAAGCGAACAAGTTAACTTAATTCATTTTAAGTGTTCAATAACAATATTAAAAAATGACAGATTGTTTTTAAAAGGATTGTTTCAGTCTTGAAAATCGTAATTGTGCTCCGTCATGCTTGATGAAACTTATCCCTCGATCATTGACCGTTAACTGCACATCAAGAATAAATATAGTTATTGAATTTTTTATATATGTTTATAAATTTAAACGTCATAATGTTGTATACCTGTGATACTCCGTGAGTTAATCTGCAATGTAGTCCCTGATATTGGTCATTTCAGTAGCTCCCGTCCCCTCAAATGAGCTTGGTGCATTGTTCATTCTTCACATATCAAGATACTACCTATAGGCAACATCATACTTCATTATACCAAGTTGACAATTTTAACTTTTGATGAGAAGGATGATCCCTTAGGTTGGCTCACCAGATGCAAATAATTCTTTAGTCATCAACAAACACCAATGACATAATGAATAATTTTAGCCTCCCTCCACCTGCTTGATATTGTTCAGTTATGGTGTGCCCGTTTGCAAGAGGACAATCTTGGCATGATCTGACACGACTTCAAGCGGGGCCGCAACCTATGCTTTGGCCCCCCCCAATTCGCAGCAACCCCCTTAGTACCCTTACAATATTACGTCATATAGGACCGATTGATGGATATTTGGTACAATTTTAGATTCTTCTTGCTCACGTCATGATATCCCCTGAGATGCAGCTCGCCATGTTTACAACCGGGCTTCACGATCGACTATATTTGGACGTCGAGTTCGAGGTCCCCCGAGACTTGGTGACAGCTATGAGCTTATCAAGATTGTGTGATCATCGACTTTAGTTGGCACATGAGGCTTACATCACTACCAACACACGCAAGTTGGAGGAACGTGCCGAGGGCACCCAAACCCCACAGATCCGTCGACTATCTCGTATAGAATTGTCTGACCGCCACGCGCAGAGGCTATGTTTTAACGGCGCTGAGCAGTATACTCGCGAATCAAATAAGTTATAAAGCGATTACTTTATGACTCGCAAAATGTATAAAATGATTTGTATGGATTGCAAAATCGTACCTGAAGCAAGTTTGACAACACAACATAGGTTAGTGGATGTTGGACGTGCAAATTAAATATAAGAAATTTAAAATAATGACAAAAGTATTACCAAATATTCGGTGGTGGAACTTGAAGATGAAAAAACAGTTTACTTTCAGGACAATAATTATGGAACAACTAGTTGATGCTAATGGGAAGTCATGTATTTACATTTAAGGATAGGTGAAAAGAATGTACTTAGAGAATCAAAAGATCGTACACCCTCAAATAAATAATATTGGTGGTGAAAAGGGGGAGTGTAAGATAAACTGAGAACAAAAAAGATCAGCTATAAAACACTCTACACTTGTATGAATGATGAAAATTTGGCAAGACATAAAGTTGCTAGGAAAGAAGCTAAACATGCAGTAGGCAAATCAAGACGTCAAACTTATAAATAATTTATAAGCGAATAAATACCAAAGATGGAGAACGTGACATATATACAATTGCTCGAGTTAGAGAGAAAGCCAAGAGATTTAAGTTAAGTTAAATACAAAAAAAATAATACAGGTACAATTTTAGCGGATGATATGCCTATTAAATAACGATAAAAAAATATTTTTATCAACTCTATAATGGAACAAAAGACAATGAACTGAACTTGAAATATTTAAGTAAATCAGAGAAGTATAGAAACATAACGTCTTATTGTAAAATTCTAGCATCGGAGGTAAATGATGCTCTAAAGAAGTTGAAAAATGGAAAGACGGTCGTGCCAGAAGATATACTTATTGAAGTATGAAAATGTCTACGGAAAGAAGAAAATTTGTAGCTTACAGGTTTCTTCATTAAGATACCTAAGTTAAATATGATGTCAGAACAGTTGAGAGATAATATCTTGGTACCTTTGCATAAGAACAAAAAAGATATACAAAATTGTGTTAATTACAGAGTAATTAAATTAATGAGTCATACCATGAAATTATGAGAACGAGTAATAGAAAAAAGAGTAAGATAACAAACTAATATTTCATAGAATCAATTTGGATTCATGCTAGAACGGTCAACCATGGAAGTTATATATCTCTTGAGGAGATTCATTGACAACTATCGAGAAAGAAAACAAGATCTGTATATGTTGTTTATCGATATTGAGAAGGCTTATGATAGGGTTCCAAGAGAGATCTTATGGGAGTTGTAGAAAAGAAATGTGTATATGTACCATACATTGACATAATCAAAATATGTATACAAATTCAACGAAGGTGAGGACATGTGAAGGATTAACACAGAAATTCCCTATCACTGTTGGCTTACATCAAGGTTCAGCTTTAAGATCTTATCTCTTTACCCTTATCTTAGATGAGCTAACTAAACATATTTAATAAACAATACATTGGTGTTTATTGTTTGTGGATGATATCGTTTTGGTCAATGAGACGCGCGAGGGTGTAAACGCGAAACTTGAATCTTGGCGAGACACTTTAGAAAAGAAAGGTGTTAGGTTGAGCAGGGCAAAACGGAGTATATGGAGCTTAAATTAACAGTGCAAGAAGGACGGATGGCTTCGTTATTAAGTTGAGTGATCAAGATATTTCCCGCAACGAGTGCTTTAAATATCTTGGATCAATAGTTCAAAAAGATTGAGGTGTTGATAAAGATGTCATACATAGAATCCAAGTAGGTTGGTTAAAGTTGAGATGCGCGTCAGAGATCTTATGTGATCGTAAAGTACCATTAAAACTTAAAGACAAGTTTTACTGTAGTGCAACTAGACCAGCGATGCTCTATGGTTCTGAGTGTTGGGTAGTGAATTGTGTTCATTAGCAAAAATTGGGAGTTGCGGAGATGAGAATGCTTCGGTGGCTGTGTGGGCACACGAGACTGGAAAAAATTAGGAATGAATGTAACAGAGATAAGACATGAGTGACATCAATTGCAGAGAAGATGCGATAAACTCGACTAAGATGGTTTGGACACGTACAAAGGAGACCATTAGAGGCACCTATTAGGCGTTGTGTGGGTTTAGTCACTAGGCATGCTAAACAGGGGGGGATAGACCAATAAAGACTTGAAATTAAACTATAAGGAAATATATGATGTACTTAAGCATTAGTGATATTATGACTAAAGAGTAAAGATAGGGCACAATGACGACAAAGGATCCATATAATCGACACCACTATAGTGGGATAAAGGTTTGAGTATTGTTGTTGAGCAGTATACTTGTGGCCCTCAGTGCAAAAGACTTTTATCGACATGTGGACTCTGATGACTAAGGGGTTGGGTGAAGTGGACACCATCGTCTATCTCCCTTGAGCTTGAAGTCAAAAGCTCTTTTTGCACGACGGTAGTGATGTTATGGTTTAGTGTTATTGTCTTTATTGTTATTATCTTTAGGGTTTTATTATATCGTTTAGTGTTATTGTTCAATGTCGTTATGTCATAGTTTTTAAGTAATTCCAAGTGTTTGGACTTATTTACAATTATGCTTGTAAGTCTATTTAAGGGACCCCTTGC
The DNA here is from genome assembly GCA_039583875.1 of Platanthera guangdongensis. Taxonomy (NCBI): domain Eukaryota; kingdom Viridiplantae; phylum Streptophyta; class Magnoliopsida; order Asparagales; family Orchidaceae; genus Platanthera; species Platanthera guangdongensis. The sequence continues at coordinate 131,474,732 of CM077154.1, read as the reverse complement.
GTCTTGAAATGGTATGCAAGAATTAATATCTTCTTCCTTGTCTTATTTATGTGATCTTGGTAGCTCTCTCCTCCCGAGCACACCCCACCTAGGCAACCGTGGTTCTTATTTCACTGTACCCTCCGACCACTACTCTGACAGCCCATAATTCGCCACTTTGGAAACTGCGCCTAAACATAATTATTAAGATCTCCTGACATATCGAGATTATTTGTAAAATCAAATCATGATAACTTTATGCCAAGACCTTTTTGTCTTTAGCTACGATGAACCTTCTCGGTGTTTTTCACATCGACAATGCGAGATGAAATATTGTATTTTGCGATATGGGTCTTTTGTGATATTTCTCCTTAAATGTGATTACAACCTTCTTGCTGTTAAACTTTAATAGACGATAGACACAGTCAGACAATATGCCAACAATCATCACAAGACAAATGTTTATAAATAAAACACAAATAACAAATAAATGTCATTTAATCTCAAAACTTTTTTTCATCAAGCATATAATTATCGTCTTCTCGTAGTGGTCTTTGATTCCCTCTACACTTGCACAGAGCACATCTACCATGGTGTATACATTCTCTACGATGGTGTCGACCTTATTCAGCACAACACTAGGCCGACACTAGTGTCTTTCATAACTTGAAGGAGTTGGCTCCCGGTCTTTAGCGTGTTGTTGTTTAGCTGGGCAATCTGGGCTAGCCAATCCTCTACCTCTGGTTGTTGTCCTTGCTCTGCCGCTCTGCTTGAAATACCCAACGACATCAGCTGTCATATGATGTTGTGCCAACTTTTGAAGTCTCTCCATATTCCTTTCTAGGACGTCCATCTTCCGAATGGTCTCCTTCTGGAATTCTCATTCCTTGCCGCCTCGTCCATAACTCTCTCCAGACGACCTCCCTGCAACAATTCCATCTCGCAGAGCCGCATTATCTCCCTCTCCTGCTCCAGCTTCTTGTCTAGTTGCCCCTAAGACTCCCGATATTACCAGAGTTTCTTCGCTTGCTCGTTGAAGACCTTGTCTCGAGCCTTCACGTCCAATATGAACTGTTTGAGTTCCATCATGCATAAAACTTCAATATTCTTCTCCTTTTTGGACTTGCTCGTCATCTAGAAAATTCCTTTTCAGCTCCCGGATTAAAGTTCCTCCATCACTTCCCTCTCACCTACTAATATGGTGCCTTTAACAAAAGCCTGAATGATGTCTAACCCACTGGCTTCCTCCTCCTATTACTCTGGGGGGGGGGGGGGGGGTGCTCCTCCACGCTCTCCTTCTCCTTAGGATCCTGCATAATACTTTTTGATGTAGGCTGTGCAGTCCTCTCCTGTGTCACTCCCCTGCCACTTGGACCCAGTATTGAGTCCCCATCTCTTTGTCCACCCGAACTGGAAGAAGGTTCTATCAATGGACCTATGTTGAGGGGACGTCCTCCGCTCCTGTAAGCTGCGACTTCTTTGTGGTTACATATGAGTCAGGGTTCAGATCTTTCTTTTTGAATGCAGTGGAGATGTTTGGATTAGTCTGAATGACATTCGCCTTCGTGACCACACATTGAGCAAACTATTGCATACTTATTGGTCCCACAATCGATCTCCTATTGAACCTTGAGGAGACATCCTCAGTTTTTTCCTTTTTATCTCCCTTAAGCATAATCATCTCCTGACGTTCCCCAGGCTCACCTTCTTGACCAATGCGATGGTGGTTTGATCCCTGCTCGTCTATATATAGTTTGACTCGAGAACAATAAAAGTATTGCTATCACCCTCTCTTTTGACTCTTCTTTAGTTTTTCTTCTTCCAATTTCACTTGGAATTAGGAGATCGTGACCATTTTTTGGAAGGGGAGCATGTTTTACAAGCTCCTATGTTTGCAGTGGGACCTCCAGTGATCTCTGACCGCCTCTATTCTCAACCACCGTCAAGTAAGGTTATCCCCAATCACAGACATTTCAGGGTCCAACAAACACACTTTTAGCATCCATTTCACTCGATCTCCTAATTTCAACACATATATTAAGATGTTTCATCTCCTTTCATCTTGTAGAGGATTGTTTGGGGAGGATGCTCCTCCACCCTCTCCTTCTCCTTGGGCTCCTGCGTTACAACCTTTGATGGAGACTACGCAGTCTGCTCCCATGTGACTCCTTGCCACTTGGAACCAGTCTAGAGTCCACTATCTGGAAGAAGGTTTTATCAACGGAGCCTACGTTGAGGGGACTTCCTCCACTCCTTTAAACTGCGATTTCTTGTTGTGACATGTGAGTTAGGGCTTAGATTTTTTTTTCACATGCATTGGAGATGTTTGGATTAGTCTGAATGACATTCGACATCGTGATCACGTATTTTGCAAACTATTGCATACCCGATGGCCGCGGATTGATCTCCTATTGAACCTTAACGAGACATCTTCGGTTTGTTCCTCCTCATCGCCCTCGAGCACAATCAGCTCTTGTTGTTCCCTAGGCTGACCTTCTTGACCAGTGATCCCTGATTTTCTATATATAGTTTGACTTTAGAACAATAGAGGTATCAGTATCACCCTCTCTTTTAACTCTTCTCTAGTTCTCCCTCTTCCAATTGCACTTCGAATCAGGAGATCGTGGCTTTTTTCGGATGGGGAGCATGTTTGACAAGCTGCTGGATTTGCGATGGGACCTACCGTGATCTCTAGCCGCCTCCGTTGTTCTCAACCAGCTTCAAGTAAGGTTATCCCCGGCCACAGACATTTCAGGGTTTAACAAGCACACTTTTTGCATCCATTTCATTTGATCTCCTTGGTTCAACACCTATGTGTTAAGATGTATCATCTCCTTTCATCTTGTAGGGGATTGTTGATGATATCTTTGAAGTCGTCATCCATCAAGTACAAGTGGCCAAACTCATCATGGGTAATCATTGAATAGCCACTGTGATCGATAAGCAATACTAATGCAGGACAAAAGGCATCACCTTTAATTTCATGTCATTGTATATCATTTGACTTTTCATTGTGGACAATAGGTATATTGTTGCAGGAACAAATACATGACCTCTAATTTCATGTTTAAATCTTTGTAACTAGGATATAGTAGTTTTAACTTCATATTGATATTATGTGAGACTGTATGTGTCATGTGTGGTGATCATAGTCTAATGCGGTAAAGTATTAAAGTGTGTAATTTAGTCAAATGTAAGCATGCATAAACTGCGTGCCATCAATTCCTGTTGTCTTTCACCTCATCATTGATCTCAACATGTGACCTCCTTGATTTCCACCTCATCACCATATACCCCACCATCCAATCCACAATCAACCACCTCCTACTTTTTATCTTAAAACTACCACCCTCTTTCTCTATTACCGCTGATCATAGAGGTTTCCCTCGCGGCCTCGCCCCAAATTGTAATCCCACCAACTCTTTTTCATAACCAACCATCCTACCACCCTTTTTTCTCATCTCATACGGGCTATAAAAAGGAGTCTTGAGTTGCATTAAAAAAATCTATGACGTGATATATGAAAAATTTCCTTTTTCCACCGTTGAGAATGAAAACTTGACAATCCTTCTTCTCTGAGTAAATTACCTCTTGATGATCTGGTGAGCAGCTCTTGGTAAAGAATTTCCAAGGAAAGAATGCCATTATCTTGGCAAATGACTAACTGTGGTAATCAAGTTCATGGAAAGGCCAAGCAATGGGAGACTGTCTTGTGGAATTCAGTCTCCCTATCCCAATAACTCTAAATATTATGTTTAATTTTGTTCAGTATTGTCTCGTAGGATTTGGAGTCCGTTTTTCAATCCCGTTGGTCTAGTGTTCTTGTGATTGTTAACTATTTTTCACAAGATATCAACTTTAGCCCTCCAAACCTCATTAAAAATTGAGCTAAAGAAAAGTTTTTTCAAATTTTAGTTTAAGTTCCATAGGTGCTGATTATTGGATTCCACATCCATTATGATCATCATAAAGAGGGCATCATCTCACATAGCCCTACATCAAATGCTATTGGAGTGGTACCGACCCTTACATTACATATTAGTGGTCTAGAAAACAAGTCATTCATTTTGGTGGTATTACTCTTTTTGTACTTGATGAGAAGACTGAACTACTGCAAATAGGACATTCACGTCACTTGCTGAGCTTTTTGCAGTTTGAATTCGTTTGTGTTAGAGAATATTAGAAAAACATGATGTATTGGCCCATTAATAAGGCCCATATAGGAGTTAGTGTTTAGTCCCACATTGATTGTATAGCTTAATTTTCCTCTTTTCTCTCATATATATTTATACTCATACTTGTATTTTTGTATTCAAGAAGTATATACAAAGTTTTTCACCTTTCTTTATATGGTATCAGAGGCATCGATCCAGTCTTTTTTTTTCTCAAACTGCCAGGCGCCAGGTCTCCTGTTAACCGAGTGGTTTGTTCTCTTGCCTAACCGCGCGGCTTTGCGGTTTCTCCACTTTCTACCCGCTGCCATCTCTTCTTCCGTGGATCCACCTCCTCCTTCTCTTCTCCGCCTCTTTATAGCCTTCCCTTTCTCTGGCACGTGGGCCCAACCCCCTCCCCATACGGCCTGGTCTTCTAACCGACACGAGTTTCTTTCTATCCGCTGCAACTACTACCCGCGGCGACTTCCCTTGTTCGTCGGGCGGCTTCTCGCGTTTTTCTTCTATCCGGCTTCCTACTCAAACCGCTGCGGTCTCCTTACCGCGTGGTTTACTCCTCGCTGCGGTCTCCTTACCACTTGTCACTTCACGACTAGCTCACCTACTCGCGGGGACTGCTTTTTCTCTCCGGTGCGGGTTGCTTCTAACCGCACGGACTAGTGCCTATCCGCCGTGGCTGTCTTGTTGCGGTTTGCTCTTAGCCGCCCGAGCTACTTTCTATTCGCTTGCGGTCTGTCCCTAGCCGCTCGGTCTAGTTCTTGTGGCTTGCTACTCGCCGCCCGACCACGACCTGCTTGTTGTGTTGTTCGGTCTGTTGCCGCGCGATTTTCCTGCGGTTTGCTATTCGCATGGACTCTCTCTAGCCGCTCGGTTTCCTTCCTCCCGGTCTGCTTTCCGACTTCTATTCGCTGCCCGCCCAGCTCTTTGTGACAACCCAAAATTCGTAAAACAAAATATTTATTTTTGTCTCGATGATGAGATAAGACAGTACGAATTTTTTGAGATTTTTCGCGCAATTTCCATTTCATTTAGTTTTATTTTTGGCTTTATGTCAAGATGTCACTTGATTATTATCATTTGGAGGCTGATCTTCTTTTGTTGAGCTGCTGTTGATGACCAGCCGGACTTGTTGTTGGCTAAGTATATTGCTTTGGGTTGCTATTATTTAAGTGGGCTGTTGTTATCAATTTCAGGCAGAATATATATGTATGCTGACAACTTAGTAAGGTGGAGATTTGATTATTTTGACACTTGTAATTGTTATAGCTGACTGGTTTGATTGTTTTGACACTTGGCCAAGCCAAATGTTAGCTGAATTTGACTTTGGGATTCATGTGGTGTCACCTATTTGAGTTAGTTACTTCAGTTTGTCTTCTTGCTGCCTCTTCATCGTTTGTCTCCTATATAAAGAACTGATGACCTCCCTCCTCTTCATCTCCAAACTAAACTCCTGCTCTCCCTCTTTTCTTCTGTTGTTGTCTCCGCCGGTGGACTGCTGCTTCTTGCCACTGCCTTGTTCCCTGCTGCCCCGAGCTGCTGCTCCCTGCTGACCCGAGTTGCTGCTCCCTGCTGCCCCGAGCTGCTGTTCCATGTTGCCCCGAGCTGCTTCTCCCTGCTGCTCCCTGCTGCCCTAGCTGCTGCTTTGCTGTACCTCTACCACTGGTTTTGCGAGCTGCTTCTGTTTCTCTGCTGCTGTAAGGATGTTTTCCTCCCTCTATACTTTCTGAATGGCAGATAATAGGTTTTTTAGCTGGTTTTTCTTGCTGTTTTTTCGCTGTTTTAGGGCTGAAATGTGGTTGTTTTCTTACTGTTTTTGGGCGCATTTTCGCTGGTTTTTCGACGACTTTTTGCTGCATTGTTTAGTGGCTGTTTTGGTAGCTGTTTAGTGGCTATTTAGGTAGCTGTTTCGGTTGCTGTTTAGTGGCTGTTTAGGTAGTTGTTTAGTAGCTATTTTGGTAGTTGTTTCGTGATTGTTTTCCTAAATTTCTAAAAGCTTTACTGGACAGTATTTTATGAGGACGGATATTCCATTTGGTGGCTGGTTAGCCCATTTTGAGGCACAATTGTGGCTGTCCAACAAAGTATACGAGCTGAATTTGGTTTTCTAAGGTCATTTCAGAGTATTTTGAGTTTTCCGATTTATTATATTTGGCATTCCGTCTTTTCGTAAATCCTTATGTTTTCTAAAAGACGCAACCCGAATAAAAATGCATACTATTACAGTGGTTTCCGCAGCCAAGAATTAATCAAAGAAGAATGACGTCTCAGGATAATATGAATGAAGGCAAAACTGATGTGAGTATTTTATTTATTGAAATTATGGATATCCAATTATTTTGCATTATCTAATTTATCATCTTTTAAAGAAACTGTCTGTGCATATGAGTTTCGACTCGATGATATATCGCTAAATAAATAAAAGTGGGCGAGGAGACAATTAAGCGATACAGATTTCTGAGGGGATCAGTTTTATTCAAAACTCCTGTTTATACAAGATAAAACTTATTTAAAACTCTGCATAGGGAAATACGAAAGATTCAAATTCGATGATGTGGAGGCATCTACTGATGGATTCACCAGTAGGGGTGAGCCTACAATTACGCCCTTCGGGGGTGTGGCCAATTCAAGTTGCATACCTAAGTCTTTCCCATAATATGAAACTAAAGGGTGAGAATTCAGCGAATTTTAAGTTGCATATTTCAGTAATTACGATTTAAATGTACTGTAAGCATATTGGTATACTCCTTTTGTTGCATGTATAACCGTTTCACGAGATTTCTGTCTCACATAGTCATATTTTTATGGCTAACCCATTGTGAACCCATTTTTTTTGTCAACAGGAAACATTCCTAGTGCTCGGAAGAGGATTTCGCCGGAAAAGATAGCAAAGCTCGAGGGAGACGCAAAGCCTCGTATACCACTTTCAAATTCTGATTTTTGTATAGATGATTACTCGTAGTTACTTTTTTTCGGTTGTAACTCAGTTAAGAATGAATAAAATACTATTTTGGATGTTCTTTGTACTGTACTTAGATGTGCTGCGACTTTTTTATTGAAATTCTGTTCAATTCTTGAAATCATTTGGGAATCCCGGGAATTTTGTGTCTTCACAACTTGGTATCAGAGGGAGACGGTTTCAATAAATTGTGTCGTATCATAAACAGTATGAAGTTATTGTAAACTAAGAGTACAACATAATTAATAAACTTACGTTCATGAACCTTTAAGTTTATTCCGGTCGACGTCGTCAAAGGATACATGAAGAACGTGAAGTTCAGTAAGGATCTAGATCCGAGAAAAGCGCTAGTTATCAAGTTAGTTTTCAAGGACGAAAGCTCTTTTAGTGGGGAAGATTTGTGACAACCCAAAATTCGTAAAACAAAATATTCATTTTTGCCCCGATGATGAGATAAGGCAGTACATGAACACAAAGGGGAGAAGTCAACAAAATTCTTATCCAAGCTTGGGTAATTCTCGTCTGGGCATACGACTTGTACGCTGAAGCATGTTCCTGCGTCTGGGCAGGTTGTCGACATTCTCACCAAGGCATTACCACGACAAATGTATCATCAGTTCTTATCCAAGCTTGGTGCATACGACTTGTACGCTCCAGCTTGCGGGGGAGTGTTAGAGAATATTAGAAAAACATGATGTATTGACTCATTAATATGGCCCATATAGGAGTTAGTGTTTAGTCCCACATTGATTGTATAGCTTAGTTTTCTTCTCTTCTCTCCTATATATTTATACTCATACTTGTATTTTTGTATTCAAGACGTATATACAAGGTTTTCACCTTTATCTACAGTTTGCAAGGATTAAAGTTGTTGGTTGTGGACCTCAATTTTCTTGCCAAGAACCCATGTACTTTACAAGTTGGCGAGGTGCCTTTAGTATACCGTGTTGTGAGTTGGGTAATTCTCGTGGGTTCTTTGAAGTAATTTTGATAAGCGGTTATTCTGCCTTTTTGCATCAGAATTTACAATAATAACGTATCCATAGGTTTTGCTTTAATCCTTAAAGACTTTCTAAAGATTTGATTAGTCATGCTTCTATATTTTCTTATTTTGTACAGGTTTATTACATGTTGATACATATTCTTCACGTTCCGTCTTTCTTTGACACCGTCACTACATGAGAGCAACATGACAATCTACTCCTGTTGATGAATCCTTGGATTACTAGCTCAAAGTTGCTGCTTAGGCCTTGTTTCTCAGGGTGGATCCCGCACGGTCGTGACCACGGTTCGTTTTGCGAGGCCAGGGCTGTGCTCCGGGATTTCCCATGGAGTTCTGCCGTGGGGAGGCCACTGCGGTCGCGGTGGCTTCCTCGCGGCTGGCTTCCGTGGGAAATCCTCTCCGCCAAACGTGACCCTAATCTTTTCATTATTTATCCCTAATCTTGGAAGGATGCGCTATCTCATTGACTAATTGCTTAAGCTTCTTCTTGGCCCTCCCATCATTGGTAGACACTCTACTCCGTCTAGCTTCACATGCCGGACATATAGAGGTATATATTTTTTGGCAAATGTTGATTGCTCATTTATTTGTCCGGCTATAATTAAATTAATACCCTGGCCTCATGTTACCTACTTGTTGATTGATAGTGAAGTTCCTCCCTTGACCTGACACTTCTAGGCTCAATGAAAATAGAGAACATCTCGATCCCATAGATTTGGGTACCAAATGTGCTTCGACACTTTTCAAGAGGGATTATTTCAGACATGACTTCATAGATGTATTTCACGGGTTATTTTAAACTTATGTCTGCTTTGCTTGTTAATTTGCATCATGGCATCCTTTTGAATTCAACCTAGTGGATAAGAAATTGGATGCCGAGTCGCCTCCAATCAGAGCCCTTTGAGTGGACTTGCTAAAATCAAGTTCTTCTTGCTAGTGGTGTTGATCATCGCTTTTATCACCAACAACTTGAATCTGTAGGATGAAATTTTTTTCATGGCTATCTAGATCTGTGCTGAACTTCTAGTATTCTCCTTTGGACATTAAGGAAAGGCTTCCTTTAGGCACGTTGATGCATCCCAATTCATGTTGGCAGCAATAGACATTCTTGGCCAGCCCAAGTCACACAAGAAAAATAAGAGGGAGATAAAAGGGAAGATGCCAAGAGACATCCCAAGGCTCTAGAATTCATTCATCCAATAACATACCACATCACATGCAAGCCATAATATTTAAGACCTACCTAGGGGCATCCCAGTAATTACGTAGAAATAGTATATTGTGAGAAATTAAATGTTAAGAAGTCTGCGGAAGGAGAGTCACAGTCACGCGAATAGCTCGTTTATGCCCACCGTCGGAATGTCCGTGGCGCACTAATTGCTGCATGAACCCGGTCGTCCCCAGCTGTCTCGGATGAGTCATACAACCAGACATACTTTATGTATGCATGTGTACATGTTTGTATGTGTATATGTGTATGTATGTAGGTATGTATGTATGAGCTAATTAGTTGGAGTTTCATGAACTTTTAATTGGGTTGTCGACCCATTTAACACCCCTAGCTACAAGGAATTTGTTGAGGCTTCTGAAATACACATTTAGGGCTTTTGACGAAGACTACATTTGAAGGATTGTAAGACCAATTTATCAGTGGCTGGGTTTGATTGATGACGACAATTGGTGAAATTTTGTTACGGACATGCACGCCGACAACACACTGCGGCCAAGGTTGTCAGGATCGAGATCCTAGGTGGGATCGTTTCAGGGGTTGGATCGGATCAGATCGTAGGATCGGATCGAGAATCGTAAGATCCTACTACATTCATAAAGCCAGACTTATATGATGAAAATGAATTTGAAATCATACAATTACACAAATAATCTATACAAAAAATTATATAATTAATCATTTTCATTGGTTGACTCTAAGTGTAAGGCAAAATAAGAACATGAATATAGAAACATTTATAATTATAAATGTACCTGAGTACTAGTGGAAATTCTGAGTTCTAACTCTACTTTAGCAACTGTAAAACCAAGATGAGTAGACATTTTTGTCCTAGTTGTCACATCTTTTTCAAACTATCTTCAGTAACCAAATTATGAAGATGAACCTACAAATGAGAAAACATAAATCTGAGAGACAATCATAAAGAAAAATTATCACATTGTCTAATAATCTAATCTCAGAAGCAAAAGATGAAGCATCAGGAGCTACTTGACTAGGATAGAATCATGAAATATTGCAAGATTGCATGACAAATTTCCTATTTGATGTTTATAGTTATAACGATAACAATGCTATCAGATCGTTAATTTTGAAATATAAAATATAACAAAAACATAAATCATTATCAACAACATCAAATAGAAGTCTTCAAACACATCAAATAGGAAATACAAAAATGAAGTCTAACACAAAATAACAAATCTAAGAGGTCCATGGTCTATCAGAAAATCATCAGTACAGATCATTAACAGGCACATCAACCATATCTTCATCAGCAATAATCGCATCTTCCTCATCACCACCACTGACATCCTCATTGTCATCCCATTCACCTTCACTAATATACTCAGTAACTTCGAGATCACTGCGCCTTAGGGTGAGATCTTCGACTCCACCTATAATAAAAAAATTTAATTAAACGAGTTATTTACACTTGATAGTAATAGTGAAAACTTGAATTTTACAAATATTCTTCATTAATTATAAAACTTACCTTCTTCATTTACTTCTTTATCAGATTCTTCGTCGTTCTTTTCAACACTCTCATCACTATAAGTTTCATGTGTATTTCGAAGGATCCCCAACCAGTTGCCCTTACGTGGAAGAACTGCATGTTCCCTTTCCGTGATCCATTCATCATCTGAAGGGATATCCTCAAAATTATAAAACTTTTCCTTCAATTGTGTATCTCTTCTATCTTGCCGTTCCATTAACCTCATGTTGTACATCACAAAAATCAGATCGTTCCTTTTTTTTGATGCAAACGATTTCTTTTTCTGGAGTGCACATATTAAATATCATGACAATTAAAAACAGTAAGAATACAAATACAAAAATTATTCTTCATCATTCAAACAATTTTTTTATTTGGATCTCACCATCTCAAATGCGCTCCAATTGCGTTCACATGCAGAAGAGCTACATGTCAAACTTAGAACGCGAATATCAAATTTTTTCAATTTCGGACAATTATCACCATATGAATCCCACCAATCAGCTATACAATACAATGTTGTAAACTTTTAATTGATTAAAATGATATTAATTATTTAATATGCATAATGATTAATAAACTAAAATTATTTTTCCTGGAGCTCTTTTACTTCTAGTTGTCTTTGCAGACTCTAAGCCAAATAAGCCTCTTGCGTGTTTGAAATCATCCATCTGAATATCTATCTTTGTCCTCTCATCTTCGTTTGGAATCATCCGTTGGAGGCAACTGTAAAAACCAATTTTGACTTTTGCATCCACTCTAAAAGTTAGGATAAAGTGATAATGTGGATTTAAATAATATGTTGACACATTCAATGGTCTATGAAGTTGGTTTGCCCATCTCTCATCAATGATGACCCATTTTGGCTCATGTCTACATAAGAAGCAATATTGTACATTGTCAAAAAAAACAAAATAATATAACCATTGCATATATCATAAACACTTAAATTCAAAATAATTAAATTACTAATTTTTTTTTGATGTTATCAAAATTGAGTTGAATTTTTTTCCTTTGCTTTATCCATCTGCTCATATATAAATCCCTTCATAGGACCTTCTGAGTCAACCATTCTAAGCACCTTGATTAGTGGAAATGCTGCTTTCAAACATATGGTCACATGAGACCAAAAACGCTTCGTGTTCAAAACAATTTTTTGAATCAATTTTCCCTTCTTAGAACCAGCAAATCTACTAGACTTCCATTTGGAGGAAGTAAACATTGTCATCAAACCACCTTTGTTCTCTGAAAGACATCCCAATGCCAAGTAAGCAGTTGCAAATCTGGTCACTGCAGGTCGGATCAATTCTCTCCCCTTTGTATGTTGTTATTTTTCTACCCTTTGCTATTGTTGATTTTTGCAGCTCAATTTTTTTTCAAAATCTTCTAATATCAAGTCAATACAGTGGGCAACACATGGTGTCCAATATAAGTGTTTCTCTTCTCCATCAACATATGACCGGCCGCCTTACAGTTCGATGCATTATCAGTTACTACTTGCACAACATTTTCCTCCCCGACCTTCTTCACAACCTCATCTAACATTTGAAAAAATTTTCTGATGTCTTAGCAATGTCAGAAGTATCTATAGAAGACAAGAACACAGTACCTTTGAGACTATTTACCAAAAAATTACATATAGATCTTCTTTTTCTATCTGACCATCCATCAGACATAATTATGTAATCAACTTTTCTCCATTCTGCCTTGTAGTCTTCTAGTAATTGAAGAGTTATGTCGACATCTTGTTTCAGGTATTTGACTCTTATGTCGTTATAAGAAGGAGGTTTCATTCTGGGGCCATGTTGGCCTATCATTTCAACCATACTTATGAATTCCGGATTCTTCACACAATTGAAGGGAATTGCACTTGTGTAGAAGAAACGAGCAATTTGTTGGCATGCTCTTTCGCTTGCATCTTTTTTGAATATAACTCCAATTGTTGATTGACTGCTCTTTCTTACAAAAGCATCCATTGGCTCTTTTCCCTTTGATTTTTTTAGTTGACCTAACTCAACTTCATAGTCAACTCAACTTCATAGTCAACTGTTGCTTCCTCAATATCTCTTTTCTTCTTTATAGCGTCCTCTCCATGAGCTTGAACAATGCTCAAAAAATGATTTCTCACTTTTTCGGGTACTTTAGTGCAGACTTTCACGTTAAATTTTGTCCCTGCTAGATGATGTTTCAACCTATATATTCCACTGGATCTAATGACTAGACAATATTTACACCGTACTTTTTTGGTTGTACTGTCTATTTCGATCCCATGCTCCCACCCAGGATCACTTCTAGAGCCGGATGCATTTTTCGGAAATTTTGCTTATAGTATTTGAACCATAAGGTCCAGAACCCGAGGTGGACATCTAAATATTAATAAAAATTAACAAAAAAAATAAGGTCATGAACTAATGATAAGAGAAACTTTCACATTCAGATGATTTCTGGACTGAAATCAGTCCAGAATTTCTGGACTGATTTCAGTCCAGAAATCATCCAGATTTCTGGACTGATTTCAGTCCAGAAATCATCCAGATTTCTGGACTGATTTCAAGCAGAGGAAGAGCAGTAAAATGCAGACTACAGAGGAAGTTTTTTGGATGAGAAATCATCCAGATTTCTCATCCAAAAAGACCTGTATGTCGTCGGGACTCGGGAGGAGGAGAGGAAATCTGGATGCCTGTGTGTCTTCGGGAGAAGAGGAATCGCCGGGAGGGGAGGAAGAAAATCCGGCTGTATGCCGTCAGGAGGAGAAGATGAATCGTCGGGAGGGGAGGAAGAACAGCCGGGAGTCGGGAGGAAGATCAGTCGGGAGGAATGTGTTAGGGTTATTCCGTGTTCTTTTAATAGGGCCACGAGATCGCGGAATCGAGTAGGAATCGCGATCCTACCGATTCCGCGATCCGGCTCGTGATCTTGCCTGAACGTAGCCTAAATTCGATCCTGAACATGATCCGGATTGAATTGCAAAATCCGGATCGTAGGATCGCACGATCCTACGATCCAGATTGCCATCCTGACAACATTGACTGCGGCAGGTCTACACGCGTGGGAAAGCGTCGGATATTAGCCCACCGATCGTGCAAGAGACCACGAACTCCATCCCCATTTGATTATTTCTATTTGAATGCTCTTTTGGTTTTTACTATGTGCATACTGAATTCTTGCTATTCGCACCCCACTATTATAAGGGTGTTGTATGCTCTCAGTAGTATTTTTATCTTTTGATGAATGTGTTTTAGGGCTCCTCCCTAAGTTCCTCTCAATCCCCTTTTTCTTCCTCTCCCCACCACCGACCCACTCCCTTGCTGGTTTCTTCTCTAAGTTCGTATCAATTTGGTTTGACCTGCCCTCACCGTCCGCAAAGCTCGTTGCTGGTGCCTTCCAACCCGCTTTTTGCCAGTTCCTTCACGTCTTGCCTCGCACGTTGCGCATCTTCACGCTCCCGCACATCCGTTGGATACAACAGTCGATCTCTGCTCGGTTTCGTCGACTCCAGCATCGCCCACCCCTCTGCTTCTGCTCGGCCATTTCCTCTCACAGTGCTGCCAACCCATGGCTCCCAACACTTGCTCAACTGGTGACCCCACTCTAGAAGCCACCACTGATGCCTTTAATCGTCGAGTGGAGGCTCAAGATCAGCTCATCGCCATCATGCATGCCTCGCTCCTTGCCCTCCATTCCAAACTCGACTCCCTCCAAGCATCGACCACCGCCTCCGCCGCCTCTGGCTTTGACTCTCCCGCGTACGAGAGCTCCTTCTTGGCGCCGTGCCGCCGAGAGTAATGCCCTAGCCGCTCCATGACCGCCCGCTCGCCCACCCCACTCTCTCCCTTGACATTTCGTCCTTCGCCGATGTCGAACTGATGGGTTGGATTGCTAAGGCAGAGCAATAGTTCGACCTCAAATTCAAGCCGGAACAGGACAAGGTGTCTACCGTTCTTGTCGGCCTCAACGGCTTTGCGCTCCATTGGGCTTAGTGGCTCCGCCAATCTAACCAAGGCCTCTCCTAGCTCGAGCTAAACGGGAGATGATTTGGCAGTATGACCCACACTACTCTGGTTCCTCCTCTATCGAGCATCTCTGCGGCGTCCGCCAGACGATTGACCTTGACGACTATATTGATGAGTTTGCCTCATTCTTCACCCACGTTACCGGCCTGCCGTCTGCTCACTGCATGTGTTTCTTCATGTAGGGCCTGCTACGATACATCTGCTCCTGGATTCACACACACCACCCTCAGACGGTTTTTGTCGCCCTTGACATGGAGCGTCTGGTGAAGGTCGAGCTCTTCTTTCGACCACCTGCCCCTTCAGTTGGCCACCCCTATCCTCGGCCACTTTGGCGAACACCTGCTCCAGGCCCTCTGTTGCGCCCGTCGCATGGGGACTTTGCTAGGGCTGCATCCCGGCCCCTCAGCGCTTCTCCAATAATGACTACAATAAGCTCCGCAACAAAGGTTTGTGGTTCCGGTGCTGCCAACCCTACTCCCCCAACCATGAGTGATCCGTTAAGGAGTTCCATGTCATTTCCGGCAACTTCGACTCAGAGGTTACCTTGGCAAACTTTGAGGCACTGGAGCTCTCTGAGGAAGGCGCCAGCTTGGACACCACCACAACGACATTCCACCGCCTCGATTTACCTTGTTTCTCGCTGGGTGGGATCTCCGTCCCGCAAACCATGAAGCTCCCGGGCATGCTTCGGGATCGTCCTATCATTGTCATGGTGGACAGTGGTGCGAGCCACAACTTCATCTCTGCGTAGCTGGTGCACCAATTTCAACTTCCCTTAATCCCGTGCCCGTATTTTACAGTATGCCTTGGCAATGGCGCCTCCGACCGACTCAGGGCCATTACCCCGCTGTGACTCTTTCGGCGGGACCCTGTACCGTGACAGCCGACTTCTGTGTTTGGCCTCGACGGTATCGATGCCATCTTCGGGGTGGCTTGATTCCTCACGTTAGGCGACGTGAGTCAATTGGGCCACCATGACCATGCAATTCCTCCACTAGGGTCAACTCTGCTGCCTCGACCACGAGTCCGCTCTCCGATCTCCTTCCGCATGATCGAACAGATCACTTACGTCGACTTCTCCGCTTGACTTTGTCCCCTCTTGGAGTTGTCCGCTGCTCCTCCCTCTCACTCGACCGACCTTTAGGGGTTGCTAACCAAATTCGCCGACGTCTTTGGTCCCCCGGCCAGACTGTCTCCTGCCCGACCGACCGATCAAACCATTCCCCTCCAGCCAGGTACTGTAGCAATATCTACGCGGCCTTACTATTATGGTCATGTGCAGAAGGATGAGATCGGGTGTTTGGTCCGAGAGATGTTGATGAGGGGCCTTATCTGCCCTAGTGCTAGCCCGTTCTCCTGCTCGATCCTTCTGGTCTGAAAGGATGACAATTTGTTCTTTTGCGTGGACTATTGCGAGCTCAACAAGGCCACAATACCAGACTAGTGCCCAATCTCGGTGATTTTGGAGCTTCTGGACGACCTTCACAGGGTCATCTTCTTCACCAAGTTAGACTCATGGTGGGCTATCATTAAATCTGGGTGCGGCCGGTGGATGTCACAAAAACCCCCCTTTCATACTATCGACGACCACTATGAGTTCTTGGCCATGCTCTTCGGGTTAACCACCTTCCAGGCGACGATGAACGACATCTTCAGGGCTGTACTTTGCCGTCGTGTTCTTGTTTTTTTTGATGATATTTTGGTCTACAAATCTTCATGGTAGGATCAACTCCGGAACGTCCGCCTCACCTTGACTACTATCTCCTCAAACTTTGGCATGACCTCCCCTACCTTCTGGGACGATCGTTCGTGGTCCGTACCGATCACCACAGCCTCTGCTACCTTATGCAGCAGAAGATTGTCACGCCAGCGCAGCAAGTGTGGGTCGCCAAACTTCTGGGCTATGATTTCACGATTGAGTTCCACCCGGGTAGGGAGAACCGGACGACCGATGCCCTCTCTCGTTAGAGCCAGTCCACGGAGTTAGAGGCTGTCTCTCGGTCGGTGTGGGAGGAAGCGGAGACCATCCAACACGAATTGGAGGCAGTTCGCCATTTGATTGGGATTCAGATGACCCTCATCACCGACGCCACGACTCACCCACCATACTTTCTAGTGGGAGGCTGCCTGTTCTTCAAGGTCCGCGCCGTCCTCGCGCCGTTTTCTCCGAGCATTTCTCGTCTCCTCGCCGAGTTCCATGTCTTACCCTCGTGAGTCAATTGGGCCATCATGACCATGCAATTCCTCCACTAGGGTCAACTCTGCTGCCTCGACCACGAGTCCACTCTCTGATCTCCTTCGCATGATCGAACAGATCACTTACGTCGACTTCTCCGCTTGGCTTTGTCCCCTCTTGGAGTTGTCCGTTGCTCCTCCCTCTCACTCGACCGACCTTTAGGGGTTGCTAACCAAATTCGCCGACGTTTTTGGTCCCCCGACCAGACTGTCTCCTGCTCGACCGACCGATCAAGACATTCCCCTATAGCCAGGTACTGCAGTAATATCTATGCGGCCTTACTATTATGGTCATGTGCAGAAGGATGAGATCGGACGTTTGGTCCGAGAGATGTTGATGAGGGGCCTTATCTGCCATAATGCTAGCCCGTTCTCCTGCTCGATCCTTCTGGTCTGAAAGGACGACAATTTGTTCTTTTGCGTGGACTATTGCGAGCTCAACAAGGCCACAATACCAGACTAGTGCCCAATCTCGGTGATTTAGGAGCTTCTGAACGACCTTCACAGGGTCGTCTTCTTCACCAAGTTAGACTCATGGTGGGCTATCATTAAATCTGGGTGCGGCCAGTGGATGTCACAAAAACCTCCTTTCATACTATCGACGACCACTATGAGTTCTTGGCCATGCTCTTCGGGTTAACCACCTTCCAGGCGACGATGAACGACATCTTCAGGGCTGTACTTTGTCGTCATGTTCTTGTTTTTTTTGATGATATTTTGGTCTACAAATCTTCATGGCAGGATCAACTCCGGAACGTCCGCCTCACCTTGGCTACTATCTCCTCAAACTTTGGCACGACCTCCCCTACCTTCTGGGACAATCGTTCGTGGTCCGTACCGATCACCACAGCCTCTGCTACCTTCTGCAGCAGAAGATTGTCACGCCAGCGCAGCAAGTGTGGGTCGCCAAACTTCTGGGCTATGATTTCACGAATGAGTTCCACCCGGGTAGGGAGAACCGGACGACCGATGCCCTCTCTCGTTAGAGCCAGTCCACAGAGTTAGAGGCTGTCTCTCGGTCGGTGTGGGAGGAAGCAGAGACCATCCAACACGTATTGGAGGCAGTTCGCCATTTGATTGGGATTCAAATGACCCTCATCACCGACGCCACGACTCACCCACCATACTTTCTAGTGGGAGGCTGCCTGTTCTTCAAGGTCCGCCCCGTCCTCACGTCGTCTTCTCCGAGCATTTTTCGTTTCCTCGTCGAGTTCCATGTCTTACCCTCTGGGGGGCAAATGGGCTCCTTCCGCACATACCGCCTCTTTATTGGCCTCACTTGTTACGACAAGTCAAAGTCTTTGTGGCCGCCTATCTCGTTTGCCAGAAGGCCAAGTACGAAGTCGCGTTCCCGCACAGACTCCTTCAGCCTATGCCTATTCTGGATCTCATTTAAGAAGATGTGTCCATGGACTTCATTACCCAACTACCGCGCTTACAAGTGTTCGACTGCATCTTGTTCGTAGTGGATCGACGGTCCAAGTATGATCACTTCATTCCTCTCCGCCATCCCTACACCGCCGCCGTCTTGGAAAGCTTCATCAATCGGGTCGTGCGCCTCCATGGATTTCCTCGGTAGATTGAGTGACTGTGATCCACTATTCTTGAGCACCTTTTGGACAACACTTTTTCGGTTGTAGGGGATATGCCTTCGCATGAGCACCACTTACCACCCACAGACGTATGGCCAATCCGAGGTCCTCAACCAGTGCTTGAAAACATACCTTCGATGCTTCGTGTGGGAGCAACCCTGAGGGTGGGCTGAGTACTCCTACAAGCTACAACACTGCCTACCACCATGCAGTCGTCACCACCCCGTTCGAGGTCGTTTACGGCCGCCCGCTACCCTCCATTGTCCTCCACCTCCCTGGGGAATACCAGGTGAGAGAGTAGCCACTACCACGCACGACAGGGAGACTAGCCTCAACCATCTAAAGCACCATCTGTGGCGGGCTCAACAAAAGATGAGATCCTTTGCGAACAAGAAGAAGCACAACCTTTCCTTTCGGGTGGGGGAGAAGGTGTTCATCAAGTTGCACCCGTACCGCCAGCTATCGGTGACCCGCCGATCTTGCCCGAAGCACTCTCCACGATTTTTCGGCCCTTTTGAGATCCTCGCTTGTATTGGCACAGACGCCTACCACCTCCACCTTCCTAGTGGGAGCCGTATACGCCCGGTCTTCTATTTTTCTCAACTGCACCGTGTGGTGGGCAAGCATGCTGCCCAGATCACATTCCGACCGACATCGACCTTGCTAGCGAGGCGTCATACTACCCAACCAAGATACTGGATCGTCGCTGCCACCTTCCGAGGGACCCCACTTTAGAGGAGTTCCTTGTCGCTTGGGTCAATCATCCAAAATCTGACATTATGCGGCTGCCTCAGGATGGCTTCCATCGCCAGTTCGCTAACATCTGCTTTGAGGATGAGACACATTTTCCAGATGATGACATTGTTACGGACGTGCACGCCGATGAGACATCGTGACAGATTTACACGCGTAGTAAGGCGTCAGATACTAGGTCACCGATCGTGGAAGAGACTGTGAACTCCATCCCCATTTGATTATTTCTATTTGAATATTATTTTGTTTTTTACTATTTACACACCAGACTCTTGCCGTTCGCACCCCGCTGTTATAAGGGGTGTTGTATTCTCTCGTTAGGGTTTTTATCTTTGACTGAATGTGTTTTGGGGTTGATACCTAAGTTCCTCTTAATCCTCTTCTCCTTTCTCTCCTCCCCACCGTCAGCGCCCTCCCTTGCCAGTTTGTTCTCCGAGTTCGTATCAAATTTACTATTTCACGATATATATATATATATATGTATATATATATATATATATATATATATATATATATATATATATATATATATATATATATATATATATATATATATATATATATGTATATATATATATATATATGTATATATATATATATATATATATATATATATAGAGAGAGAGAGAGAGAGGAATAGGGAGAGAACTGGTTCTCTCCCTATAATTCCTCTATATATATGTATGTGTGTGTATATATATGTATGTATATATATAAGGTTATTTACCAAAACCTCTCCTTGAAGTTTGCATAATTACAACTTGCACCCCTCTAATTTTCAAAATTACAAAAACCTTCCTTCAATGTTTACACTTCATAATATTCATGCACAAAAGTAGCCCCTTGAAGTAAATCTTCATGGGGCGTCTTTTTGTGCATGAATTTTATAAACATTGAGGGGAGGTAATTGTAATTTTGAAAGTTAGAGGGGTGCAAGTTGTAATTACGCAAACTTCGAGGGGAGGTCCCGATAAATAACCACATATATATATATATATAGGAATAATTACCAAAACTTCCTCTGGAAGTTAGCATTATTACAGATTGCATCCCTCTTATTATTGAAATTACAAAAACCTCCCATGAAGTTCACATTTCATAACAACCACGCACAAAATATCCCCCTGAAAATGTACTTCGAGGGGGGTATTTTTGTGCATGTATGTTATGAAATGTGAACTTCATGGAGGTTAATACTATGTTTTGTAACATTCATGGAAAGTTTTTGTAATTTCAAAAAAAGAGGGATGCAATCTGCAATTTTTCAAACTTAGAGGGGAGGTCCCGGTAAATGGCCTGACAGACACGAGGTTCCGCCCATACAACCAATTGCGATAGTGCATTGAGCGGGCCCCCAATGTCCCGCGTGATAGTGCTTCGACCAAGGGTTTGCCCCGGCGTGATGGTGCTCCCACCACTCACAAACCTCCGGACGCTATACTCTGCCCGTCGCACTGGTGGTGAGATCACATTTTTTATTGTCTGTAAGAGATTTTGTTTATATGTGAGGACATATTTTAAAATTAAAAAAATACATAAATTAATGAGTTTGGAATTTTTGTAATAAAGAAGGGTAAAATCGGAAAGTGAATGTTTAACCAAAAGATGTTTTCCTCTTTTAATACACACACACACACACACTGATACCGATGGGGTATCGCGGCGGCGGCAAGCGGTCGCCCGGCGATGTCGGGCAATAAGCGGCGGCGGTAAGAGGTGAAGGGAGGGAGGGAGAGATTAAAGGAGAGGAGAATTAGGGTTAAGGAGAGACGAGGGTTCAGCCCCCAATAAGCAAATTAATTCCAGGATGCCAATAAAGTTTACATACCCCTCATATATATAGATGTCCCATAGAGGCTTAAAAAGAAATAACATAAAAAAGAATAACATAAAAGGAGGGAATAACATAAAGGGAGATAATCTAAAAAGGAAATAGCATAAAGGGAAATATCATAAACGGAAATAACCCAAAAGGAAATAACATAAAGTCGCCGTTGCCGCTACTCCCACGTTCCTGTCTCGCCCTCGCCCGCGGTTGGAGTAGGTTCGCCACGGCTAGTCCCGTCCGCCGTCTTCCCTCACCGAGTGTATACGCGCCACGGCGGCTCTTCCGGATGGAGATCGGTAACAATACCGCCGTCTGGGAAATTTGTCTTGTCCTCAAGACAAAAATCTGGAAACTGTCGCCGGAAGTCGTCGCGTAATAACCACGTTGCCTCCTCCACTGGGCGATTCTTCCAAGCGACGCGGACTTCCTCCGGGCCGGCAGCGTTGGAGCGGTGGTGTCGGTGGTCGATGATGGCGTCGGGGTACAGAGAGTCGTCGCCGGGCTGTGCACACTCCGCCGGTATATGGTCCATCGTGGGGTGGTCGCCGACGACGCGGCGGAGTTGGGAAACATGGAAAACCGGGTGGATCTTGGTGCCCTCTGGCAGACGAAGGCGGTATGCCACCGCCCCAATGCGGCTCATGATCTCGTAGGGCCCGTAAAAACGCGGTGCCAATTTCGGGCAGGTCCGGCGGGCGGCCGAAAGTTGCCGATATGGTTGCAGCTTGATGAACACCCGATCGCCCACTTGGAATGAGAGGTCCCGACGCTTCTTGTTAGCAAAAGCCGACATCTTGGCTTGTGCTCTTCGTAAGTGGTGTTTGAGACTATCAAGAATGATATCCCGATCTTGAAGGTGCTCCGCTAGACTCGCCACGGGGCATTCCCCGGGTAGATGGCGAACGATGGACGGCGGGGGTCGGCCGTAGACTATCTCGAACGGGGATGTGTTGGCTGCATGATGATAGGCCGTGTTGTAGGAGTACTCCGCCCAACACAACCACTTGGTCCAAGTGCCCGGTCGTTCGCCGATGAAGCAACGTAGGTACGTCTCAAGGCACCGGTTCAGCACTTCGGATTGACCGTCGGATTGCGGATGGTAAGCTGTACTCATGCGCAAGCGGGTGCCTTGGAGGCGAAATAGAGACGTCCAGAAATTGCTCAAAAATAGCGAGTCGCGGTTGCTGACGATGGACCGGGGAAACCCATGCAGTCGTACCACCTCCGTGATGAAGGCCTCGGCCACCGTGGAAGCCGTGTAAGGATGACGCAGCGGTACGAAGTGCGCGTATTTGGAGAGTCGGTCCACCACGACTAGGATGCAATCGAATCCGTGGGAGCGAGGGAGGCGCGTGATGAAGTCCATCGCAATGTCCTCCCATATGTGATCCGGAATGGGTAGGGGCTGCAGTAGGCCGCTTGGGAACATCGCCTCGTATTTGCCTTTTTGACACGGAAGACACGCCGCCACATAAGCCTTCACTTGCTGAAACATTTGGGGCCAATATAAGGATGCCGCCAGTCGGCGGTAGGTGCGGAAGGCCCCCGCGTGGCCGCCCGTCGGGGTGGAGTGGAACTCGGCTAATAATTGTGGAATCCGGTCCGAGGAGGCGGAGAGGACTAATCTGCCCCGGTGGAACAAACGGCCTCCCTCGAGCGTGTAGGGCGGGTGCGCCCCGGGGTCGGCCACGAGGGCGGCTCGGATCGCCGTAAGTCGCGGGTCGCGGTCCACCTCTTGTTGGATACTTGCCGCCTCGTCCCAAATTGGTCTGGAGATGGCCGAAAGTTCCACCTCCTGTGGTTGGCGCGAAAGGGCATCGACCGCGCTGTTTGTCCGCCCCGGCTTGAACTCAATGGAAAACTCGTAGCCGAGCAGTTTAGCGACCCAAACTTGTTGCGTGGGCGTGACAATCTTCTGTTGAAGCAAGTATCAGAGACTATGGTGGTCCGTCCGAACCACAAACGGCCGGCCGAGCAAGTATGGCCGCCAATGTTGCACGGCGAGCACTAACGCCATGAGCTCGTTTTCATAAGCAGAGCGGCTCCGCACGACGGCCGAGAAGGCCCGGCTGTAGTAGGCGACCGGTCGACCGTCTTGCATAAGGACCGCGCCGACCCCGGTGCCGGACGCATCACATTCGACGATGAACTGTTTGGAGAAATCCGGCATGGCCAGAACCGGTCCGTGCACGAGAGCCTTTTGGAGGGCGGCGAAGGCGTCGGATGCCGCGGAAGTCCACGTGAAGGGGCCCTCCTCCGAGAGCTTGAGTAGCTGGGTAAGTGGCCGCGCCAAGGAGCCATAGTTCTTGATGAAGCGCCGGTAGTATCCGGTGAGGCCCAAGAATCCGCAGACCTCCCGAATAGAAGTGAGGGCCGGCCATTGCACGACTGCCTGAACCTTGTCCGCCTCCATTGCCACGCCCGAGGCCGATATAGTGTGGCCCAAGTAACTGACCGAGGTTGCGCCAAACGAGCATTTCTTTCGGTTGAGGACCAGCTGGTGGTGCCGCAGTGTGCCGAAGGTGTTCCTGACGTGAACGAGGTGGTCCTGCCACGAACGACTAAACACCAAAATGTCATCGAAGAATACAAGAACATGCTTACGGAAGACCGGTCGAAAGATGTCGTTCATCGTTGCTTGGAATGTGGCGGGGGCGTTGGTGAGCCCGAACAGCATGACGAGGAACTCGAAGTGGCCGTCATGGGTCCGGAAGGCCGTCTTCTCGATGTCCTCCGGCCGCACCCGGATTTGGTGATATCCGGCGAGGAGATCCAGCTTGGTGAAGTAAGTTGCTCCCTGAAGCTCGTCCAGCAGTTCTTGAATCACCGGAATCAGATAGCGATCCGGCACCGTCGCCTTGTTAAGTTCCCGGTAGTCGACGCAAAAACGCCAACTGCCGTCTTTCTTCCGTACAAGCAAGACGAGGCTAGAGAAGGGACTGACGCTGGGGCGGATGAGGCCACCCAGTAACATTTCGCGGACTAGACGTTCCATTTCGTCCTTCTGGGCGTGACCATATCGGTACGGCCGGACGGAGATGGCGGCGACGCCCGGTTGGAGGAGAATCGAGTGGTCGGTTGCCCGCGGTGGTGGCAGCCCCCGAGGCGTATTAAAGAGGTCCGAGTATTCATCGAGCATCGGTCGGAAATCCGTGGGAAACGACGCAGTGGAGTCGATGGTCTCGACCGCCCAAAGCCACGCGGTGAAATCCACGTCCGCCACCCGGTGGAGCGCGCGAGCCGAGATAGGGGAGCGGAGGAGGGTTGCGTCGCCCGCGAGGTGACAGGCACGACCTTGGTGGTGGAACCGCATGGTCATGGCCGCCCAATTCACACGGACCCCGCCCAACGTCTGGAGCCAAGCCACTCCAAGAATGAGGTCCAGCCCGCCTAATTCAAACACATAGAAGTCCGCCGTGATGTCGCAATTGCCCACGGAGAGCGGAACGCCCGAGCATTGCCCCAATGTAGGTCGACGGCGGCCGTCCCCCAAGCACACCGTGAAGGCCGACGATGGCAAGACCGGAAGCTCCAAGGCGCGCGCGACGTGGCGAGAAATGAAATTATGGCTTGCACCGCTGTCGATCATGACGATCACCGGCCGCCCGCGGATAGTGCCGGCCATCTTCATGGTGCGAGGGCCGATGATGCCGCCCACCGAGTATAACAACAGTTCCAAAATGTTGAGGGTGACCTCTGCGCCCGGGGGTCCGTCATCATCCCGGATGGCGAGGGCGTCGAAGTCGGCCATGGTGACTTCGGGATCTTCCTCGACGAATAAGGCGTGAAATTCCTTAACGGTGCAGACATGCTGCGGTGAGTACGGTTGGCGGCACCGGAAACACAGCCCCTTACGGCGCAGCTCGTTGTTGTCCTGGCTGGAGATGCGATGAGTGGTAGCCGGCCGCGGCGGGCGACTTTCGCCAGCCGGAGGTGGTCGGTCCCGCGTTGCTTGCGGTCGGGATGGATGAGGTGGAGGGGTCGGCCCCGGGCGGATTCCCAAATCAGCCTCCACTGCGCGAGCCAAGTTGAGGGCGTCGGAGACGGTGCGCGGGTGGTGGGTGCGGATCCGGGAACGGATGGAGGGCAATAGGCCTTGGAGAAAAAAACCGAGGTAGTGGTCAGGTGGTAGGCCGGGTACCTCTGTTACCAAGGCCACGAATTCATCAATAT
This sequence comes from Platanthera guangdongensis, assembly GCA_039583875.1. Classification (NCBI taxonomy): domain Eukaryota; kingdom Viridiplantae; phylum Streptophyta; class Magnoliopsida; order Asparagales; family Orchidaceae; genus Platanthera; species Platanthera guangdongensis. The sequence continues at coordinate 131,449,305 of CM077154.1, read as the reverse complement.
ACGTATCCACGTCGGCCGTTTGGCGGGCGCTGCAGAGGCGTTCAATGGCTGACCCGGTGTACCGGGAGTCATAACGGGTAATCATTTCCTGTTTGAACTCATGCCACGAGATAGAAGGTTGCACTTGACGGAGCCAACACGCCCAGTGAAGCGCCGACCCGCTGAGACCGACGACTGCTGTGCTGATGCGGTCCGCCGACAGTGTTCCGTTGAGGTCGAAGAACTGTTCTGCTCGTGCAATCCACCCCAAGGGGTCGACTCCAGAGAAGTCTGGAATATCGAGGAGCGGTGCCGCCCGATTGAGTAGCGGCGAGCCGGCGACGGGGCGGGTGTTGGCGGGAATATGGACGGAGTAGGCGGCATGCCTCGGAGGGACCCAACGTCGGTATGGGCGGTAGAGCCCGACGACGGCGTGGCAGTGACCGGGGGGGGGGGGGGGTGTGGAGAGCGTCCAAACGCCCTAGGAGCAGTGCTTGACCAGCGATGATGGCCTCCATGGAGGATTGGAGGGTGGCGAGATGGGCATCGTGGCGGTCGAGGCGTTGGCGGGCCTCGTCGGCGGTGCCCGCGGAATCGGCGGGGGTGGATCTCGTGTTGGGTGCCATGGGAGGATGTTCCGGCGGCGCGAGGCGGGCGGAGATGGCAGGTCGGACCAATGATACCGTTGGGGTATCGCGGCGGCGACAAGCGGTCGCCCGGCGATGTCGGGCAACAAGCGGCGGCGGTAAGAGGTGAAGGGAGGGAGGGAGAGATTAGAGGAGAGGAGAATTAGGGTTAAGGAGAGACGAGGGTTCAGCCCCCAATAAGCAAATTAATTCCAGGATGCCAATAAAGTTTACATACCCCTCATATATATAGAGGTCCCATAGAGGCTTAAAAAGAAATAACATAAAAAGGAATAACATAAAAGGAGGGAATAACATAAAGGGAGATAATCTAAAAAGGAAATAGAACAAAGGGAAATATCATAAACGGAAATAACCCAAAAGGAAATAACATAAAGTCGCCGTTGCCGCTACTCCCCCGTTCCTGTCTCGCCCTCGCCCGCGGTTGGAGTAGGTTCGCCACGGCTAGTCCCGTCCGCCGTCTTCCCTCGCTGAGTGTATACGCGCCACGGCGGCTCTTCCGGATGGAGATCGGTAACACACACACACACACACGCACACACTATATTAAAAGGAAAAAACACCCTTTGATTAAGCATTCACATTCCAATTTTACCCCTCCTTATTTAGAAAATTCCAGTTTTAAAATTTGTGTTTTTATTTTATTTTAAAAAATGTGCTCTCATATATACAAAGTTCTCTACCTACAATAAAAAATGTGTTCTACCCGCCGCTCGCAAACCCACGTGCACACCGCAAAAATGAACGACAAGCGGAGTATAACACTCATGGGTTTGCAAGCGGTGGGAGCGCCGTCGCGTCGGGATACTGTTGTAGCCCGTATAATGTTGCGTGGGGCACGGGTGACCCTGTGCACTATTGCAATTAAGGTATTGTTGTGATTGGCCTTAGGGGAGGTGCCCCGTGCCAGTCACACCCATGTTCAAGTATATATATGAGCATTTACCGGGACCTCCCCTCTAAGTTTGAAAAATTGCAGATTGATATATAATTATATATACCATGATTATGTACTTGTTTTATACAAAAATATGAATAGAGCTAATGTAGTCATAATCTATTCTTAACCTGTTAAAATGAGACATGTAAAGTATATCTCTTAAACATAGGAATATAATGTGACATCTGTATATTTCTAAAAAAAATTCCAGGACTTGTTAATTTCTGCCTCTTTTTAGAGGCATAGCCGAACAGTTTCCCTTACATTTTCTCACATTAAAATTTTAGGGCCATCCCTTCGGCAGTCTTTTCGCAGCCGCCTATTAGTCAAGTTGGCCTCACCGAAGAGCAGGTAAAAAGTATAGATCATTAGCAGTATTTTTTTCTCTCAAAACTTTAGTTTTTGGTTATTCTTTTTCTTCTATTCAACATCTACTTATGTCTAGGCAATTCAAGAATACGGTGATGTCGATATCTTTACAGCGAACTTCAGGCCTTTGAAGGCGACTATCTCTGGCCTACCTGACCGTGTACTTATGAAAATGGTTGTTTGCGCCAAGTCAAACAAAGTCTTGGGCGTGCACATGTGCGGAGAAGATTCCCCAGAAATGATTCAGGTCAATGCCCAATGACTTTTTTTAAATGCATATTGCGTTCCTGGTTAGCATCTCATCGGATAAATTGAGGAGTTTCAGGGGATTGCTATCGCGGTTAAAGCAGGATTGACTAAGGTTGATTTTGATGCGACCATTGGGATTCATCCTACATCAGCTGAAGAGTTTGTTACGATGAGAACACCAACTCGTGTGGTTCGCAAGGCTCAGCCTTCCGTTGAGGTTTGTCTTAGAAAATACAATATGAACAACTTTGTATGCGTATAAACAGTTAATTATCGGGACCTCCCTCGGGTCCTTGTAATTATGCAAAATCTCAGGGGACGCCCCAGTAATTATCCCTATATTTAAATTCGTCTTAGAGCCTCATAATTTTCAAGTATTATCCATCATAGTCATGGGCAAAAAGCCCGGGCACGCCTGGTAAAAGACCTGCTAGGCCCGGCCCGAGAAAAGCCCGGCCCAGGCCAGGGCCGAGCTTGGGGCCCTTACCATGCCCCTATTTTTTCCGGTTGCCCGGCCCGGGCCGGGCAAAACCCGGGCGCTGGGCTAGCCTGAGCCCGACACCGGGCTAAGGAAAAAATCCCGCCAGGCGGAATTAGCCCTTTGAATTCAGCCCGGCCCGGCCCAAAGGGCCTAACCGGGCTCCCCCTTTGAGAGGGAGCCCGGTCCGGCCTGGTTTAAACTGGGCCCGGACCGGGCCCGATCTGGAAAAAGCCCGGGCCCGGGCCGATCAGGCTTTTTGCCCATGACTAATCCATCATTCTGCCTGTAAATTAATAAGTAATCTTTATGCTGTATTGTTTTCTTATAGGAGAAGACAGGGCAGACCAAATTCGCTGTGGACGTTTAATTTACATTGGGGTAAGTCCTGGTTGCTGAAATGTAGTAATTTTTGGTATGTAATCATAAAGATGGCTTTCCACCCCACCCCCATCGTGTTTACTGTGTATAATACTTAATTTGAGTAAACACAGCTTCACAACCATTAGAAGTCCTACATTTTCCTCTTAAAAGTTAAAACTCTAATTTCTGTCCCTCACAGTGAAGATTTAAAAAAAAAACAGTTTTTTTCTCTGAAACGTTGATTCAATGCTGAAAGAATTATTTCTGTATTTAACCTCAATTTGCTCTCTTTAAACGTTGTTGCTGCAAACATTTCGGCTATGTTTGGGAGGACTTATTTTCACCGGTCAAGCGGTTACGGCCGCATGAATCGTGTCATAATTAAGGTCAGGTTCATGCGGTCGTAACCGCTTGACCGGTAAAAATAAGTCCTAAACGGAGCCTTCCTCTTTTCCTTCCCTCCTTTATGCTCTGCCATTAATGAAATGTTTATCATATCACCATTGGTGATCTCACGCTACTATCAAAGCATTATTTTCTTGTCCTCTCCCACGGCTGCCACCTTTCATATTCTTCATGTTAGTCTTTCTGTAGAGAGATATATGGTGCTATTGCGGTGAGACCAAGGAAGAAGCTCTTTTTCTAGGGAGACAGACGAACATGAGGAGCTTGGTTTTGAAATCGAGAGGTCTCAACTCGAAGTAAATCTGATTTTGAAGTTGGCAGTGCTCTTCACAAGGTCAGATAGATCTTGGAGAACTTTAATCCTATGATCATAAAATTTAGTTTCATTGGAAGTTTAAGTAAACAAATATGCAATTTAAGCTAAATTAGTGGCATTTAGCGGGGAGAGTATAATGAAATCTCATAATATATATTGATAAGTTCATCATGTACAATAATACATGCGTGAGAAGTGCTAACTGCTCCCAAATAGACGATAATGTGATTCTTTTTCTTAGAAAGACCTCATTTGCATAGGTGTTGTGACGGCCTCCTTACTGCGGGATGCACAAAAGTGACCTCCTTTCCGATTCATTCTGCAGTTTTCCGCTGGTTTCTTTGTTCCTGCGTTCCGAAGAACACCGGCTGCTGTGCGCCAAGCATGAAACACCCGGCACCAAAAGGCTCTAAATCAGCAGCGAACCTTCTAACATACTTGCGTTTAGATTTGAAGATTTTATCTATGAAATTGGATCATTCCTGAACATTTGAAGCACCGGAATCTCTCCTATTGTTGCAGGTTCTGCCGATTTTATCTTATTTTAACAGATTGTATAGAGAACCATGAAGAAGAGGAGCCTCCACTATCACCAACTTTTCAGCAGTGAGCTCTCCATAAAACATTGCGGCAGGAAGATTTTCGTGTTACCCGTCTTCTACAAAGAGCTTAGGCCTAGACAGAGACCTTTCTTCATACAAACTTTGGTGCAGAAAACAACTTCAGTTCATTTAGAGGCAGTATGGTTACTATTTTTTGATTGTCGACTCTTTATATTGCTGCAACAAGACCGTTAGAACACTGCTTTTGTTATAGTTTTATGATTATTTGTTTATTGTTCATACCCTAAACTGAAACTTTGGTATTTGTGAAGTATTGCTAGAAGAATTTATTTTGAGAAGCAAGCTTAATGAACTGTGTTGCTTATTGATGGAAAGATATAATGGTGTAGGTGGAGGGAATAAAAGAGGTGGCAGTTAACTACGACTGCGGGAAAATGAGGGTGGTGGTCGAGCTGTGCAGGTGAATCGGGCCGCCTGGTACGAAAAAATAACGGTTTAATATCACATCAGATATGATGTCCCACCTAACGAACATCTGTTTGGCATGGTCGAGCTGTTCACGAGCACACATTGGAGGCGCATACTAACAGCGCACCACTGTGCAGTGTTTGACGACAAAAGTATTATTGCACTTTGGCAGTTGCATAATCTCTTCCCATTCAAAAATCTCATCTATTTACTTATTTTGTATATATTTTAGCTTATTTAGTTTATTTCTAATGGTTTTTTAGTTATTTTATTTTATTCATTAATTATTATTCTATTACTAATAATTATTTTCTTGGGCAATTTATAGTTTTATAACATAAAATTAGGGTATTATTATATGCCAACCAAAATTGGCAATTTGCCAATCAATACTGTTCAGGATCAGGAGTTCAAAAATAGGAGGTTTGGTCTGCGTATTGGAGTTTCGTGGACAAAAAATTAAATAATATTGGGCTGCATATAGCTAAAATTGAGTTGCATCAACAATGCCCTAAATTTATATAATTCTTTTTGTTGTAACAACATGTTTACCTGTTTTACTCTCAACTATACTCCTAAGAAAACATGAAATTCAAACTGTCCAAATTATTATTTTTATTTATTCAACAATACTGTAAATTCTAACTTTGATTTAATATTAATAAAAAAATCTAACATGAACAAAAAACTATGTCCAAGTTATTATTACTACTTTTATTTATTTATGGATATTATATAAATTATATCTTTGATTTAATGTTAATATGGCTTCATTTAGCATGGTGGCGGCGGTTATAAACGCATGAGTTAAACCGTCATCCGTTAAATATCACCTAACAAACATCATTCATTTGAACATAAAAGCGGATGAAGTTCTTTAAGTGGGCCGTGAGCATTGACGAATGACAATTTAACCCTCAGGAATGCTGAATGATTTTATTTAGCCCTGGTCGGGATGGATGGAGATCATTTTTATTTGAGGCGTTTCTGTTTCGTTCATTTTATGGTGAAGAATAATTCTTATTTATCAAAAGATGCAAAATTTCAACAAGAAGGATCAGACTTCGCCATCCTCCCACTAAAATTGTGTATGGACTGCGAAAATTGGGGGTCGACGGTTCACGAATCTTGAAGCAGATCCGAGGTCAGAGATTTCTATGCATACGAGGATGAATCAGTGGACTGTGTATACGTATTTGCCGAAGATTCCCGCCGCGGGTTGATCAACAAACACTTTTAAGATTATTTTAAATTATTATGATTTAAGAGGGAGTAAATTAGCAAACTCCCCTCTCAACATTTTAGTTCCTGCTGATTTATGATCCCCGAATTAAGTTTATAATATATATATATATATATATATATATATATATATATATATATATATATATATATATATATATATATATATATATATATATATATATGCGCGGAAATATGGGATATATGCGTTGCGCGGATACTCATATTTCCCTATATATATATATATATATATATATTATTCTATAAAGGAAAACTTCCCTTTGGTGCAACATTCATAAAGCCTAATATATTCTCAATCTTTTTACTTTAAAACTAACATAAATTCAAGAAATATTCAAATACATTTGAAAATAAAGGTTACTTATGTAATTGCACCATAAAGTCACCTCCAAAATAAAGCTGATAGCAGACAATTATGAGGCACAATATCCAAAAAACATCATGTCAAGTTCTCTCATTACACCCTATCAGATGTCAGTTGCTCTCATTACTAATATATATTTATATATTATATATATTTATAATATATTATGTAGTTGCACACTAAAGTCACCTCCAAAATAAAGCTGATAGCAGACAATTATGAGGCACAATGTCCAAAAAACATCATGTCAAGTTCTCTCATTACACCCTATCAGATGTCAGTTGCTCTCATTACTAATATATATTTATATATTATATATATTTAAAATATATTATGTAATTGCACCCTAAAGTCACCTCCAAAATAAAGATGATAGCAGACAATTATGAGGCACAATGTCCAAAAAACATTCTGTCAAGTGCTCTCATTACACCCTATCAGCTGTCAGTTGCTCTCATTACTAATATATATTTATATATTATATATATTTATAATATATTATATAAATATATACTATATCATATTGCATAGGTGCGAAGCCCGCCGGGCGCGGGCGAAGCCCGCCGCCGCTACTGGGTACTGTCGCGCGGGGCACGAGGGCCGGAGGCCCGTTCCTGTCACTCCCACGACAAATGTCGCTCCTACGACAAATGTCGTCCGCCACGACAAATGTCGCCCCCACGACAAATGTAATCGCCCACGACAGTACCCAGTAGCGGCGCGGGCAAAGCCCGCCGCCTCTACTGGGTACTGTCGCGCGGGGCACGAGGGCCGGAGGCCCGTTCCTGTCACTCCCACGACAAATGTCGCTCCTACGACAAATGTCGCCCCCACGACAAATGTAATCGCTCACGACAAATGTCGCCGCCCACGACAAATGTCATCCCCACGACAAATGTCACACCACCGGCGAATGTCGCACCCCCGACGAATGTCGCACTCCGCCGAATGTCGCACTCCGCCGAATGTCGCACCCCGCTGATTGTCGCACCCTGGCCGAATGTGCCGAGGGCCGAAGGCCCGTGCCTGTCACTTATATATATATATATATCAGGGGTGCACATAAAGACCCCGGTCCCGGTCCGGGACCGGTCCTGTGCAGGACCGGTCTTTTGGGATACCGGTCCCGGACCGGTCCTGCCAAAACCGGTCCCGGTCCGGGACCGGTTTTTCCTTTGAAAACCGGGACCGTCTGGGACCGGAAGGACCGGTCCTAACCGGTCCTAACCGGTCCCAGACCGGGACCGGTTATTTAAAATAATTATTTTAATTATTTTTTTATATTATTATATTTTAATTTTAATGATTTAATTAAATTAAATACTATTATACTAACATGTAAATAATACAAATTACAAAATACAAATTACAAAATTGAATTGCAAAATTGCAAAGTAAATAAAATTTTTTATTAAATTTGAAATTAAACTACAAAATCAAAATACAAATTACAATTTACAAATTATAATAAAAAATCAAAATACGAAGATTTTTATTAAATTTGAAATTATATTACAAAATACAAATTCAAAATTTTGAGTTGAGCACTTGAGCCTTGGACTCGTCTTCATTCCGCCGCGCTCCCCAGATTTAAGTTATTAAGCTCGTCTTCAACTTCAGACTCACTGTCTTCAATTGACGAGACGTGTTGTCTTCTCCTCAAAGCGTCCAAATGGTCCTTGTAGCAAATGCAAATCTCCAAAGATTCTTCGGTCAAACGGCTCCTTCGCTCGTTCAGAATCCTGCCACTCAAAGAAAATGCAGACTCCGAAGCTACTGTACTAGCTTGGATGGTTAGTAAATCACGGGCCATTAAGGCCAAAATAGGATAATTATTACATTTAATTTTCCACCATTTTAAAATATCAAAATTTTCTATTTCGTATGCGGTCATAAAATCTTGAAATTGGGTTTTGCTATATAAACCTAATTCGTTTAAAGTACTCGAAGTTCGTTGTTTTTTCTTCGAAGCTAACTCTAAAAATCTATTTTTTAAAATATCTTTTGTTCGAGGGGCGGTGGATTCCTCGCGAGGTCGCAATCCATATAGTGATCGTAATAATTATATAGGCGAGTAAAATCAGAATTAAATTTTGCAACGCTAACGTTGTGAAAATCACTACAAGATTCGTTTAACTCTAAATTTCGATTAATTTCCTCTATAAAATTTTCAACCCCGTCTACACCCATTAAAGGGTTTAAAGCCGCAGCACAAGAAAACATAGGTGGCATATGCGTATAATATTTTAAAAACTTTTCCTCCATTACTAATATTAACGGACGCCACATTGGGTTAATTTTGTAAGTTTTAAACGTTTCAGTAATTAATAAAAAATTTTCAATAACAAGCGAGCTAGTAGGATAATAAACGCCCGATAAAATAGTTGTTGCCCGATAAAAACTTTCTAATAAATTTACGTAATCTTCGATTATAGCCCAATCTGACGCATCTAAATCATGTGATTCTTCTACACTATTATAAAATTCTATCAATAACGATTTTTGTGACAAAGCCCGTTTTAACATTTTGTACGTGGAATTCCATCGTACCGGCATATCATAAGATGGACCCAAAAATTTTTTACCCTGTGCTATAACAAATTTTTTGAAATCTTGTTTTCGCCGTTTTGAACTATAAATAACTCGTAACATAGTACGTATTTTAATAACATAATTTTTCATAAAACTTAAACTATCTTGCACAATTAAATTAAGAACGTGACATACGCAACGTGTATGAAAAAAAATACCATCTAGCATAGGTTCCAAATCATTAATCAAATATTTAATAGCCATATTATTATTCGAGGCGTTATCAAACGAAATACTTAAAATTTTATCTTTTATTTTAAAATCTCTAATACACTTAATAATCACCTGATAAATAGCTTTACCGGTGTGCGGATATTCAAAACCTTCAAAACAAATTATACGTTTATTTAACTCCCAACTATCGGGATCGACCCAGTGACAAGTTATGCAAATGTACGAAAGACCGTCAACTAAACCGCTAGTCCAAACGTCGCTCGTTAAACTAACTCGACCGTCGAATGTTTCAAAAAAATTTTGTAAAAATAATTTTGATTGCAGGTAAGCTTGTAAAGCATCACGTCGAGTTGTAGTACGACTTACCTGTTGATATTTTGGTTGAAGTGCTTCGTGTATGTAAGACGTCATTTCGTCGTTGTCGTAGTGGTTGAACGGAAGTCCGCTTTTGATGACATTCTCCATTTGTCGCTCCCGTTGTCGAGCTTGGTCATATGTCCAAATGTGCCCGGTCGTCGAAATTTGAGCTTGGTTGGCCTCCGACGGGGCTTGCTTGGAAAGACACGATTTGTTGTGTCGGGCGAGCGTTGTGTTGCTACTATTAGCGGCCATAAGCTTCGCGCAAAGTTTGCACTTCGCCTTAATTTCGCCGCCGATCCGCACTTTGTCGAAGTTATCCCATACCGCCGCTTTATGTCGGTGCTCAACGATCTCATGATCGACGGACGCTGAGGAGGACGCCGGCATGGAGGAGGAGGAAGCCATTAAACACGAGTATGAGTGAGAGAGAGTGAGAGAGGTAGTGAGAGAGATAGTGAGAGAGAGAGAAAGAAATATGAGAGAGGGAGGGGGGGGGGTTTAAATAAAAAAAATTAATTTTTTTTTATTTAAAAAAGAGCCTAACGGCTCTTTATATGAGCCTGCCACGTGGCAGGCTCATATAAAGAGCCGTTCGGCTCTTTATATGAGCCTGCCACGTGGCAGGCTCATATAAAGAGCCGTTCGGCTCTTTTAATGAGAGCCGAACGGCTCTCATTAAAGAGCCGTTAACGGCTCTTTTAATAGAGCCGTTAACGGCTCTATTAAAAGAGCCGTTAAGGCTCTATTAAAAGAGCCGTTAAGGCTCTTTTAATAGAGCCGTTAACGGTTCTATTAAAAGAGCCTTAACGGCTCTTTTAGCCGGTCCCGACCGGTCCTGAAACCGGTCCCGGACCGGGACCGGTAAAAGACCGGTCTAAGACCGGTCTTTTACCGGTCCCGGTCCGGGACCGGTTTTTACCCTTTTTACAAGGACTGCCGGGGACCGCAGGACCGGTCCGGGACCGGACCGGTCCTAACCGGGACCGGTCTCTGTCCGGTCCCAACCGGTCCGGTCCCAACCGGACCGGTTGGGACCGGTTTTTTTGTGCACACCTAATATAATATATATATATATATATATATATATATATATATATATATATATATATATATATTAGCCAACTAGTCAAGTCAAAGTCGCCATGACATTTGACTTTGAAATCAATGCAACAGTTTTGACTTTCAATTGATCCACTTTTGGTCGAACATAAACTATAAATTTGAAGTCGGGTTTTTACAGGTTATTAAGTCATTTAATAAGTAAGATTTAGGCGTGTTCAAAAAGAACATAGAACTGAGAACAGATCTAGAATAGAACCGAACTGATAAACTCAAGAACGGTCTTGATGAGGTTATCCCTAATTTATAGGAAAATCGGGCTGCACTTAGCTGGTTCACGCTCTCCCCCATTAGTGTCATGGGAGGCTACACGCGTAACCACCGCGCGCGCGCGATCCACGCACCCGATCCCTGTGGTAACCACTGCGCGGCGGATCCCGGACGTAGTGCACTAGATGCCGACCGGCAGCGCCACCGGCCCGCTCCTCGGCCGTCCATTCCCGAGCGACCTCGCTGTGCGGCCGGCCCCACGAGGGTCGGCTGAGGCCGCCCGACCCCGGGCGATCTCGCTGCGGACGGCCCTCATGAGGGCCGGCCAAGGCCGCCCGACCCCGGAGCGGCCTCGGTGCGGCCAGCCCCCGCAAAGGGCCGGCCAGCGCCGTCCAGGCCCGGGAAAGGCCTTGGTACGGCCGACCACCGCAAGTGCTCGCCGACCCCCGCTAGGGCTGGCCGCCGTTGCCAACCCCCGCAAGGGCCGGCTAGGGACCGCCCGACCCCTAGAGGCCTCATCGCGGCCAGCCCTTGTGCAGGGGCCGGCCAAGGCCGCCCGTTCTTGGGCGACGAGGGCCAGCTAAGTTCGCCCGTTCTGGGGTGGCCTCGCCGTGGCCAGCCCACGTGAGGGGCGACCGAGGCCGCCCAGATTCGGGCAGCCCTACCAGGGACGGCCCCCCGACCGCTCGCCAGGCGCGGGGGTGGCGGCTGCCGCCCCCGTCGTCATCGCCGGGCCACCAGTTTTGGCGGGCGGGCTCTCTTTTGGCCCAAGGGCGGGATCGTCATTTTTCAAAAAGGACGATCCACATGCTTAGTTTTGAGCAATCTTATTGGCCGATCCGAAAATATTTAAGCAAAATTATCGGACCACCCTTCTTAAATAGGCCAACATTCACTTAAAAATGATATTTTTCCAGAACACACTAACTTCACTCTTTCTCTCTCCACTCTTTCTCTCTGTAGAATTTTTCGTCCAAGTTCTCTCCCGCAGCGCTCCGTTAAGATCGTAAAGACAAGACGAGCGCGGTGAAAAAACAAGACCAGGGCGGGACGCTCAGAGCCATCCCTGCCATCGCATGAACACGGCTCAGAAGGCGAAAGCGGTGCCCACTCCCGCAAGAAGCGATTGACGAAGGACCTCGAGAGCAGAACGGCTACGAGGGGCGCTCAAAGCCCATTCTCCCCCATCTCACTAAGTGTAACGAGGCGCGTTTTGTCGCACTCGCTCTTCTCCCGAGAACTGTGTAACAGACTATGTGATAGTGGAATTTAGGCCGGCACCGAACTGACCATGTGATTTTTTATCAAGATTGCGGGTTTTCCACATCATCAAGCCTCCGACTCAACATTCTGTGAATCTTTGACTGTTGGTACGCTCGACCCCACCGCGGACTAGGACGGCTCAGAATGCCCGGTCTATCAAGAGCGACGCGCAGATCCAACAGTTTGGCGTCGTCTGTGGGAACTGTTTCACAAACAAGTACGAAGACACCAAGAACGATGGTTTTCGCCTTCGAAGAGATAGAGGGAGGAGTCATGACTGTCATGGGACCTCTTGGATTCGAGCCCCCCACACATCCCTCCGACAGCAGCGGGCATAGGGGGAAAAGGGACAACCATCATTTTCAAGGAAAAAGACTTCGAAGGACTCCAGATACAGCACCAAGACCCCTTAGTTATCAGTACTGAGATCAGAGATACATGTTACCTGATGAAGATATTCCTGGTGGGCTGTGGCAGTTCTGTTGATATCCTCTTCCGTTCCACCTTACATAAGATTAAGCTCGCGGAGGAGCACATGAGCCCCGCTTTAGGCCCAGTTCACGACGTCGACAATTGTCCGATACCAGTCCAGGGAGTGATCTCGCTCCCCGTCACAATTGGGGAGCCACCAATGCAAGATACTCATTGCGTTCAATTCGTCGTCGTGGACTCCGACTCTTCGTACAACGCAATATTGGGGAGGCATTTCCAGGCGATTTTTTGGGCTGTTCTGTCAATGCCACATCTCACCATAAAATTCTCCACCCGTGATGAGATCAGAGTTGTTCGCAGGGATCAGACAGCCGCTCGAGCATGCAACATAGAATCTGAGCAGCGGTCTCATGCGCTCACCCACAGCATAAACAACTTTAACCTTCGTGATAAAGCATCCATACAGCGCGGGGCCCCGATGGAGGAGCTCGTATAAGTCACTCTCTCACAGCATGCCCCGACGCGCACAATACAAATTGGTTCCCTATTGACTCCGGAGGAGAGGGGGGAATATGCAGTTTTTCTCCGTAAGAACATGGGCATCTTTGCATGGAACCCTAAAGATATGTTAGGGGTGGACCTAGAAATAATCATTCATTCCCTAAATATCAACCCCTCCTGCCGACACATGGCCCAGAAGAAAATAAACTTCGCTCCAGAGCGGTTGCAGGTGATCGAGGAGGAGATTGCCAAGCTCCTAGAGGCGAAGTTTATCCGGGAGGCCTGATACCCAACCTGGGTAGTAAATGTAGTCATGGTGAAGAAACCCTCTGGGAAGTGGAGGATGTGCGTCTACTACATTAACTTTAATCAGGCTCGCCCCAAAGACAGCTTCTCACTTCCTAGGATCGATCAACTCATTGATGCAACCGCCGGACATGAGCTCCTAAGCTTCATGAATGCATACTCTAGGTACAACCAAATACGAATGAATCCTTACGATGAAGAGCACACAGTTTTCCGAACTCACAAAGGCATCTACTGCTACCGGGTCATGCCCTTCAGCCTCAAAAACGTTGGCGCAGTATATCAGTGGTTAATGAACAAAGCTTTTAGGAGTCTCATCAGAAGAACGATGGAGGTGTATGTGGATGACATGCTCGTCAAAAGTGTTCACTGCCACAACCATTTGGAAGACTTGGAGCAATGCTTTTAGACACCGCGTCAATAAAAGATGCGACTCAATCCCAACAAATGCACATTTGACGTCACATCATGTAAGTTCTTGGGCTTCATAGTGACCCACCGTGGGATAAAGACAAATTCCGAGAAGATTAGGGCTTTGAAGGATATGGCTCTCCCGCACTCGATCAAGGAGGTTCAACGATTGAATGGCAAAATTGCCGCACTTTCCCGCTTCCTGGCTCGAACAGAAGATAAATACTACCCTTCTTCAAGATCCACCGAGGGGCGCGCAACTCCGACTTCCAATAGACGGATGAATGACAGGCTGCGTTTGAACAAATCAAGCACTATTTAGCGTCCCTACAGCTCTTGTCAAAGCCAATTCCTGGTGAGGACCTATTTTTGTACCTAACAGTTTCACCCTCCGCCCCGAGCTCGGTCCTTGTGAAGGATGAGGGCGGAATACAATGCCCAATTTATTATCTCAGCAAAGTTCTCACCGACCCCTAGACCCGATACCCAACGGAGGATAAAATTGCCATATCACCTATCTTCTCAGCAAGGAAGCTCCGATGTTGAAGCCAGGAAAATACTGACCTCAGAATTTGGATCAAGGCCGCCTAAGGTTACCAGTTCAGAGGTAAGACTAGACGGCTAGGATGACTAGGATGAAGAATGAAGGCAAACATGACCCCAGATGTTGCGGCAGGAAGGTCCCACCACGTACCTAGATGCTCGAAATGAGTAGCCCCTTCTCAACCTGTCTTCTCAGCAGGAAGGACCCTAGATGTTGCGGCTAGGATAAAATGGCCATATCACCTGTCTTCTCAGCAGGAAGGCCTTCCGCGGTCATGTGCGCTGGCTCTGACTTCTGTCTTGACTTGTTGACTTTGACTTCTGCTGACCTGACTGTGGTAGAGCCCATCCTCGACAATACAGGTTGTACATCCGACCTTACTTCCAAGCGCATATGATAAAAGTGTTAACACGATTGCCCCTCCAAACCATCTTCCAGAAGCCAGAAGTTTTAGGGAGGCTTATCAAGTGGGCAGTCGAGCTGGGCGAGTTTGATATCCACTTATTGTCGTAACCATACATTAAGTCACAGATTCTTGCCGACTTTATCATCGAGTGTACCATTACAGAGGCAGCACCCGAGGGGGGGGGGGGCGCCATTCGCTGGACCCTTTACATTGATGGATCCTCAGGTGCGGAAGGCACAAGCATCAGAGTCCTTCTAATAAGCACAGAAGAAATCACTTTGGAGTATGGACTTCAACTAAATTCCAAGCCACCAACAACATCGCAGAATACGCGGCGCTGATCGCCGAGCTCCGGCTTGCCATTGATAGCAGGGTCGAAGACTTGATTATTTACACTGACTCACAACTGGTTGCGTCCCAAATCGAGGGAGATTTTGAAGCCAGGAATGATCAGCTGGCCCGATACTTGGTATTGGTCAGAGATCTTCTGCAAAAGATCCCTTCTCCCCAGATCCAGAATATTCTTCGGGAATAGAATTCTAGGGCTGGCACACTTTATGAACTCACTACTTTGCTTGTAGGGTTCCAGTGGTATCTTGAGAAGGGGCAGCTCCCAGAAGACCAAGCTGAGGCGCGATGACTTCGAGTACGGGCGACAACATTCACTATAATCAATGGAGAACTATACAAGCGGGCGTTTTCGGGTCCCTACCTAAAATGCCTCCCCGAATCTGAGACGGAGTACTACTTAAGGGAGGTGCACGAGGGAGTCTGCAGGGAGCACCTCAGAGGGAAATCCCAAGCACAAAAGATACTCCATCAGGGGTTTTACTGCCCCACAATGAAGGAGGACGCGACGGAGTTCGTCTGAAAGTGAGCCAGCTGCCAACATCATGCCAACACACCACATTAGCCTCTAGTCACCCTCACAGTGATTCAGAGTCCCTGGCCATTTGCCTAGTGGGGAATAGATATTCTGGGGCCACTCTCTATGACAATCTGGCAGAGGAAGTTTATCATCATGGCCATCGACTACTTCATAAAGTGGACAAAAGCAGATCCCCAAGCCAAAATAACTGAGGACAATGTGAAGAAGTTCGTGTGGAGGAACATTATCTGCTGCTTCGAGATACCAGCCATCATTATAGCTAACAATGAGATGCAGTTCATCGGGAGGTCATTTACTATGATGTGCAAGGACTTGAAGATCGACCTTCATCATACCTCTGTAGCACATCCCTAGAAAAATAGGCAGATTGAAGTAACGAATCGTACCATCCTCAAGGGATTGAAGGCACGCCTCCACGAGGCAAGGGACAGTGGGTAGACGAGCTCCCCAACGTGTTATGGGCGTACTGCACTACAGGGAGAACCCCGACTGGCGAAACGCCATTCAACTTATGTTATGAATCTGAGGAAGTTATCCCCATAGTGTAACACCTCCCCTGTAGTGAACGTATAATATGGGTCCGGCCGGGGCCCCACAACATACGGACGCCACAGCTTTAGTATTAAAAGTTGATATAGCTACCCACACTCAAAACACTTTGCACAACACAGCGGAAACACAAGCAAGACAATAAGTTATCCACCACTAGAAGAGTAAAACAAATGGCCTTATGGCCTTACAACAAGTGTCCAAAATCAAATAATACAACAGTTATGAATGTGCCTAACACTCCTAGACTACCTCGGCATGCAAGCCGGATAACATGAATCTCAAACATACAACATCACATGAGTAGAGTTATAAAAAGAAAAGCACTTCATGAGGCTTAGGCCTTTCTGGCCGGCGAGCTAGCTCCTGCATGCGATCCTTGCCCTGTAAAATTTATTAGTAACGTGGGTCAGCAAAGGCTGACCTCAAACTGTGCAACAACACATCTCCTCCCGGCCGCCCCTAACGGACCCCGGGGTACCCCTCCAACCTGCAAGTTAGCACTTCGTATGCAATAATCATAAGCAAGAAAAGCAACTACAAAAACAGGCTTGGATGTCACACATATCATACATGTTTTCTACTGGTTGAGCATATAATAAAAGGGCCTACTTATGCAATCATGTATGCAATAACCTGGGTTTCACCCAAGGCACCCTAACTCGTATGCATCTAGCACATCATCACATCATATGGGTACTCATCGATTCCCAATTGGCATAAAGCCGCAAACAAGGGGTCACCATCCCCCCCCACGGCTCACAGACCGCCTCAAGGAATTCTTGTCAAGGCCCCACCGCTCAAGGTCTTAGCCCCGGGCTTGCCTACAAGCTCTGACGTCTCATGTCAGGATTCCAACAAACACAAAACTGACCGATTCTAAGAAGCCTTGCCGGACCCCACCCGCTCATGGCCTCATTGCCCGGGCTTGTCCCCATGCTTGGCGTTCTTGTCAGTCTTACAGAAGGGGACTAGTCTCATCGGGACACTCTCCGCACATGACGTGAACGTCACGGGATAGCCAGCCGACTACGGAGACATAGCCACGCCTTGACACAACACAAACCAAGACAAATCCACCCTAGTCCCTCATTTGTACTGCAGCGTTCCCGCACACCAAGGAAACCATCTCCAACTCATGCGGAGCTAACCTTGGCCATCAAGGAAAACATCTACCGCCACGAGGAGCTAACCTTGTCCGGTTCCAACTACACGTACTCACTCGAGAAAAAGGGGGAAAACATCACCACATCACAAACGGCGTCTTACCGCAACGGGATCTCTACGAATCCTTAACGTTCGTATGCAACATCACCGAGTCGGACTAACGGTCGCGACTACGGCTTCAACCACCATGCCTAATCCACTAACAGAGCGGACCTCTAATGCAAAATATGCCGGGACGGACTCAATCAACCCGGAGGTTCCTCTTGAACCTTGGCAAACCAAAACCCCTCTCATTTGAGAGTTTGGTGCCCAAAAGCTAGAAAGAAAAGATGCTAAAGACATGCATCCTAAGACCGAGATGAGAAGTGTCGTTACCTTCCGACTCCTCTTCCTTGCCATGGCGAAATAGCCGGATGAAAACCTTCGCAACGATTTAATCTCCACGGATCTGGACTCGGCTCGCGGTTTGGAGCACCGAAACCTCTCCTACAGCCCAAACTCTCCTTCTCCTCCTTCCTTGTTCTCACTTCTCTCTAAATCTTTAGCAAGAGAATGCTTGGAGAAGAATGAGGGTTTTCAACCCTATTCTCGGACTTAACTCCTAAAGAAATGATCTGGACCATCAGATCCTAAAACCATGGAAAGAAACGACCACGATCCGACAGAAAAATAAAAGACCTGGGCCGAACACGGCCTGGCACACGCCCGTGTCCAGGGCCGTGTGCCTCATTCGCCGTCTCAAATCGACGCGCCTGAAAAAGTACACGGGCATCCGACACGCCCGTGTTCGATCCGACACGCTCGTGTCCCCAATGACACGGCCGTGTGGCCTGCCGTGTGCCTCCATTGGCACGACCCCAAAAACATCCCGAGAGGTGACACGGCCTGGGACACGCCCATGTCCCAAGCCGTGTGCCAAGTCTCGACACTCGTCGACAGCCTTTGTGTCGACACCGCGGAAAAACGTCGAGCGAAGATCGTCGACCAAGCGGGACACGCCCTGTGACACGCCCGTGTCACAGGCCGTGTGCCCCAGTCTCGACACTTGACACTCGTCGAGTGAACGTCGTCGACCGAAGATCGTCGACAGACCCACACGGCCTTGGACACGCCCGTGTCCTAGGCCGTGTGCCTTGTCTCGACACACTGTCGAGCGAAAGTGTCGACACCCCGGGCCGAGTGTCGACACGGGCTCGACACGGCCTGCGACACGGTCGTGTCGCAGGCCGTGTGCCCCCTGCCAGAAACCAAAAAAATTCCCAGAAACGCAAATCGACCCTCTCTCAAGAAACTGGGGTGTTACAACTCTCCCCCCTTAACAGAATTTCGTCCCGAAATTACAAAACAAAAGGGTACAAAAACTTACCTTGTACCTGAAATGAAGAGTCCTGGATACTCTTCTAGCATGGCCTGTTCTCGCTCCTAAGAGAACTCCTCTCGACCGCAGTTGTCCCATCGGACTTTCACGAGTTTAACCTCTTTGTTTCGCAACTGCCGAGTCTCCGAATCCTCTATAGTAATTGGAAGGACTTGCGTCCTCAAGTCATCCTCAATCGGCACCGATGCCGGCTCAATCACCACACTAGCCTCCACCAAAGCTTTCCTCAAGACAGAGACATGGAAGACGTCATGCAATCCACTCAGCTCCGCGGACAACGCCAACCGATAGGCTGCTTCTCCCACCCGTTCAACAACTTCAAAAGGCCCCAAAAACCTTGGAGTCAACTTCTTGAGCCGGCGAATCCGTGAGACGCCTTTGAACGGTTTGATCTTCAAATAGACCCAATCACCTACCGCAAACTCCAACTTCCGGTGACGAGCATTAAAGTATTTTGCTTGTCGGTCTTGCGCCACCTTCATACGCTCTTGTATGGTCCGTACCATCTCACAAGCGTCAACTACCACCTCCTTTCCCAAAATTATGGTGTCTCCCGCCTCTGCCCAAGACATCGGTGTTCGACACCGTCTCCCATACAGAGCTTCGTATGCCGCCATTTTTATACTTGTTTGAAAACTGTTGTTGTACGCGAACTCCACCATGAAGAGATGATCCTCCCACTTTTTGCCGAAGTCAAGAACGCACATTCTCAACATATCCTCCATAGTACGGTTTGTTCTTTTAGTTTGCCCATCAGTTTGAGGATGGAACGCCGTACTGAACTTTAGCTTCATGCCCAAACTCTTTTGAACTAGTCTCCAGTCCTTGGACGTAAACCGTCCATCTCGATCGCTGACTATACTCTTTGGAATCCCATGCAGTCGCACAATATTGCGAACATACAACTCCACCAGCTTCTCCACGCTGTCCTCTTTCCGATTTGGGATGAAGTGGACCACCTTGGTTAAGCGGTCCACGATCACCCAAATAACATCATTACCATGCTGCGATCTAGGCAAACCATGAACAAAGTCCATGGAGATGTCATCAAATTTCCATTCAGGGATTGGAAGGGGCTTCAAGAACCCGCCCGGCTTCTGGCACTCGGCCTTCACCAAGGCACAAGTTTGGCAACGATTCACATACAAAGCTACGTCTCGCTTCAGCCCCGGCCACCAAAAGTATTTCTTCATATCTAAGTACATCTTTGTACTGCCTGGGTGAATGGAGTACTTTGTGAAGTGAGCCTCAAACATCAACTCCTCACGGAGTTTGCTGAACTGCGGTATACAAACCCTTCCGTCCTTCCTCAGATTCCCATCAATCATCTCCCAGGCACTGCTCTCGCCCGCTTGAGCCTCCAACACAAATGGTTGAAACTCCACATCCAACCGAGTCGCTTTCCGAATGCGATCGGTCAAGTCGTTCTGCACTTCAATCCAGTTCAACCGAGCCATGCTGGACTCGCCTCTCGCAACACATTCCAATCCAAGGGACTCCCATTCCCGTACCAACCGCTCATCATGAGCTTCGATCCAATTACCTTGCCCTGAGTACTTTCTACTCAAAGCATCCGCCACCACATTGGCTTTACCTGGCGTATACTGAATCGCCACCTCGTAGTCTCCAAGAAACTCAACCCACCTGCGTTGCCGCATGTTCAAGTCCTTTTGATCCAAGAGATACTTCAGGCTTTTATGATCCGTGAAGATCTCCACCTTTGCACCATAAACATAATGCCGCCATATTTTCAACGCGAAAATTACTGCCGCCAACTCCAAGTCATGGACGGGGTAATTCCTCTCATGAGGCTTCAGCTGTCTAGACCCAAAATCTATCACCTTGCCATGTTGCACCAAAACGCAACCCAAACCGCAACCCGATGCGTCACTGAAGATCTGAAATCCCTCGGTCCCTTGCAGTAGACTTAGGATTGGAGCCATCATCAGTCTCTCCTTCAGTGCCTCAAATGCTTGACTACACTCTTGAGTCCACACAAACTTATGATCTTTACGAGTGAGTGAGGTGAGGGGTAGAGCTATCCGCGAGAAATTCTCCACGAATATCCTATAATACCCGGCTAGTCCAAGAAAACTTCGGACTTCCACCACGGTCCTCAAGACTGGCCAATCTCTGATGGCCTCCACTTTTGATGGATCCACTGCCACCCCATCCCCACTAATCACATGGCCCAAAAATGTCACCTTCTCTAACCAGAACTCGCACTTGGAAAATTTTGCATACAACTGATTCTCCCTCAACACTTGCAAGACCACCCTCAAGTGGGACTCATGCTCCACTTCCGATTTGAAATATACCAAAATGTTATCAATGAAGACAACCACAAAAGAATCCAAGTATTCCCGAAATACTCGATTCATAAGATCCATGAACACAGATGGTGCGTTCGTCATCCCGAACGGCATCACCGTAAACTCAAAGTGTCCATACCTTGTACCAAAGACAGTCTTGGGTATGTCCTCGTCCCGAATTCGCAACTGATAATAACCCGACTTCAAGTCCAATTTGGAGTACACCACTGACCCCACCAGCTGGTCGAACAAGTCATCTATCCGAGGGATCAAATACTTATTCGTGACGGTCAATTTATTCAACTCTCGGTAGTCTATGCATAGCCGCATGCTACCATCTTTCTTCTTTACAAACAACACCGGCGCGCTCCACGGTGAAGAACTGGGTCTGATATACCCTTGCTCCAACAATTCCTGTAGTTGTACTTTAAGTTCAGCCAACTCATTTGGTTCCATCCTAAACGGAGGACGTGACACCGGCCTAGCCTCCGGCACTAACTCGATCGAGAAGTCGATCTCCCTCCTAGGAGGCGCTCCAGGAAGTTCATCCGGAAACACATCCTTGAACTCTGCCACTACAGGCACTTCCTCAATAGACAACTGGGAGATACGAACCTCCAATAGCGCTACAAACGCTACACCACCCTGGTTAACCGCCCGCATCAAATGCATGGCCGAAATCAGGGAATAGGCCACTCCACAAAGGCCCTCAAATTTGACTTCTGTCTGCCCTTTTCTCCTTAGGGTCACCACCTTAGATAGGCAATCGATACTGGCGCGCTGCTCTGCAAGCCAGTCCATGCCCAAAATGACATCGAACTCCACCAATGGCAAAATCGCCGCTACCAAAACGAAGTCAACTCCGTCCAGCTCCCAACAGATGCGCCCTCTGGCCCCTGTGGTCATGGATGACCCATTGGGCATGCGTACTTTCAACTCTGCGTCCGCTGAGAAAGACTCAACTCCTATTCTCCGGATGAAGCTCTCCGCAAGAAAGGAGTGTGATGCTCCCGTATCGAACAATACCCTAGCGTGGTATCCAGAAACTAACACGAAGCCTACAACATAGACATCACACAAAAGTCTAAAAGTATGAAGCACAAAGTTTCAACTTAAATTTTCTTCATACCTGTCACCACATCGGTCTGGCGGATCGCTTCTTGCTGTCCAAGGTTGTAAGCCCTTGGTTGCACCGGTTGGAACCGAGAAGTGCTCGACTCCGCCATCTTCCCTTTCTCTGCAGCACTGGGGCCGGAGCGCACAGTCTGCTCCTGCCTTGTCTCTTGCCCCGCTCCTCCTTAGGGACAAACACGAGCTATGTGCCCCACCTTACCACAGTTGTAACACGTCGGCGGTCCCCTAGAGTGAGAACCTCCAGGCGTCCAATTGCTCTTCTCACCGGATCTGGGAGTGTGAGGCTTCTTCCTCCACCTACTCCCTTCAGACTTTCTATGAGATTGGGAAGGCTTCCCTTCCCCTTGCTTGGGAGTAAAACCCTTACGGCGTTGGGTTCGCTCCAAATCACTTTCCAAAATCCTGGCAGCCTCAACTAGTTCATTGAATCTCGCCCTCTTCATGGAGATGAGGGGTTGCCTCAGATTCTCCCTCAGCCCCTAGTAGAAGAGGTTATCCCTCTCCATATCATCCGCCATCGTCGTTCCCGCATAACGACCCAAACGGGTGAACTCCTGCACATACTCATCCACTGTCTTGTCTCGCTGCATTAAATGCAGAAATTACCTCTGAAGGGCCAATCGTGTAGAAACTGGAATATACCTCTTTAGAAACGCATCCCCAAAGTCCTCCACTGACGGGGTGCGTCCCGGGAACTGGCGGCCGCTATGGCTCACCCACCATAACTTGGCGTCTCCTTCCAACATGAAAGCCGCATACTCAGCTTTCTTTTCCTCTGGCGTCTCTGCCGCCCTCATAAGCTCTTGAATGTGAACCCACCAATCCTCCGCATCCATTGGCGTACCAACTCCCTTGAATGACGGGGATGGAAACTCAGGAAATACTTCATGTGCCGGTCTCCATGTCCAACAACTACCCTCTCCGCCAAAGGCTCCACTCGCCTGGCTTCTCCTCCTGGCACGGCCGTCGCCGTATCCGGTGTAGCAGGGGTTGCTACCTGAGCTGCTGCTGCAGCTTGGGCTGCTACCATCGCTTCTACAAGCATGTGGCAGCAGTCGGCCGGGTTTACACCCGTGCCCAAAAGACCTGGAGCAGTAGCACTGCTCGCCGAAAGCTCTTCTCTTGCTCTCGACGTTCCCGCCTCGTTGCTTGCACTCTTCAAGAAACAAGAACAAGGAATCAGTCTCAAATCTCAAGACTTAAACATAAGGACACTCATCGTCCCGCGTTACGCTTATGTGGATAACTTCTCTACGCATTGACCTTGAATCTAACCTCCCTCTGATACCAAATTGTAACACCTCCCCTGTAGTGAACGTATAATATGGGTCCGGCCGGGGCCCCACAACATACGGACGTCAAAGCTTTAGTATTAAAAGTTGATATTGCTACCCACACTCAAAACACTTTGCACAACACAGCGGAAACACAAGCAAGACAAGAAGTTATCCACCACTAGAAGAGTAAAACAAATGGCCTTATGGCCTTACAACAAGTGTCCAAAATCAAATAATACAACAGTCATGAATGTGCCTAGCACTCCTAGACTACCTCGGCATGCAAGCCGGATAACATAAATCTCAAACATACAACATCACATGAGTAGAGTTATAAAAAGAAAAGCACTTCATGAGGCTTAGGCCTTTCTGGACGGCGAGCTAGCTCCTGCATGCGATCCTTGCCCTGTAAAATTTATTAGTAACGTGGGTCAGCAAGGCTGACCTCAAACTGTGCAACAACACATCTCCTCCCGGCAGCCCCTAACGGACCCCGGGGTACCCCTCCAACCTGCAAGTTAGCACTTCGTATGCAATAATCATAAGCAAGAAAAGCAACTACAAAAACAGGCTTGGATGTCACACACATCATACATGTTCTCTACTGGTTGAGCATATAATAAAAGGGCCTACTTATGCAATCATGTATGCAATAACCTGGGTTTCACCCAAGGCACCCTAACTCGTATGCATCTAGCACATCATCACATCATATGGGTACTCATCGATTCCCCATTGGCATAAAGCCGCAAACAAGGGGTCACCATTTCCCCCCCACGGCTCACATGCCGCCTCAAGGAATTCTTGTCAAGGCCCCACCCGCTCAAGGTCTTAGACCTGGGCTTGCCTACAAGATCTGACGTCTCATGTCAGGATTCCAACAAACACAAAACTGACCGATTCTAAGAAGCCTTGCCGGACCCCACCCGCTTATGGCCTCATTGCCCGGGCTTGTCCCCGTGCTTGGCGTTCTTATCAGTCTCACAGAAGGGGACTAGTCTCGCCGGGACACTCTCCGCACATGACGTGAACGTCACGGGATAGCCAGCCGACCACGGAGACATAACCACGTCTTGACACAACACAAACCAAGACAAATCCACCCTAGTCCCTCATTTGTACTGCAGCGTTCCCGCGCACCAAGGAAACCATCTCCAACTCATGCGGAGCTAACCTTGTCCACCAAGGAAAATATCTACCGTCACGAGAAGCTAACCTTGTCCGGTTCCAACTACACGTACTCACTCGAGAAAAAGGGGGAAAACATCACCACATCACAAACGGCGTCTTGCCGCAACGGGATCTCTATGAATCCTTAACGTTCGTATGCAACATCACCGAGTCGGACTAACGGTCGCGACTACGGCTTCAACCACCATGCCTAATCCACTAACGGAGCGGACCTCTAATGCAAAATATGCCGGGACGGACTCAATCAACCCGGAGGTTCCTCTTGAACCTTGGCAAACCAAAACCTCTCTCATTTGAGAGTTTGGTGCCCAAAAGCTAGAAAGAAAAGATGCTAAAGACATGCATCCTAAGACCGAGAGGAGAAGTGTCGTTACCTTCCGACTCCTCTTCCTTGCCATGGCGAAATAGCCAGATGAAAACCTTCGCAACGATCTAACCTCCACGGATCTGGACTCGGCTCGCGGTTTGGAGCACCGAAACCTCTCCTACAGCCCAAACTCTCCTTCTCCTCCTTCCTTGTTCTCACTTCTCTCTAGATCTTTAGCAAGAGAATGCTTGGAGAAGAATGAGGGTTTTCAACCCTATTCTCGGACTTAACTCCTAAAGAAATGATCTGGACCATCAGATCCTAAAACCAGGGAAAGAAACGGCCACGATCCGACAGAAAAATAAAAGATCTGGGCCGAACATGGTCTGGCACACGCCCGTGTACAGGGCCGTGTGCCTCATTTATCGTCTCAAATCGACGCGCCTGGAACATCACACGGGCATCCGACACGCCCGTGTTCGATCCGACACGCCCGTGTCCCCAATGACACGCCGTGTGGCCTGCTGTGTGCCTCCATTGGCACGGCCCCGAAAACATCCCGAGAGGTGACACGGCCTGGGACACGCCCGTGTACCAAGCCGTGTGCCAAGTCTCGACACTCGTCGACAGACTTTGTGTCGACACCGCGGAAAAACGTCGAGCGAAGATCGTCGACCAAGCGGGACACGCCCTGTGACACGCCCGTGTCACAGGCCGTGTGCCCCAGTCTCGACACTCGACACTCGACACTCGACACTCGACACTCGTCGAGTGAACGTCGTCGACCGAAGATCGTCGACAGACCCACACGGCCTTGGACACGCCCGTGTCCTAGGCCGTGTGCCTTGTCTCGACACACTGTCGAGCGAAAGTGTCGACACCCCGGGCCGAGTGTCGACACGGCTCGACACGCCCTGCGACACGGCCGTGTCGCAGGCTGTGTGCCCCCTGCCAGAAACCAAAAAAATTCCCAGAAACGCAAATCGGCCCTCTCTCAAGAAATTGGGGTGTTACACGTAGACATCAGGATTCCAAGTCCCCGGGTGCAAAATTTCAACCTAGAGGAAAATGATGAGCAGCTCTGAGAGAACCACGACCTCATCACGGAGGTAAGAGATACAACAACCCAGCGAATTGCAGCATACCAAAGGCATGTGGACCGCTATTACGATCGAAGAGTAAAGCTAAGGACAATCAACACCGAGGATCTGGTGTTACGAAGTATCAAGGCAACAGGCAAGGCGCCTCAAAAAGACAAGCTCTCTTCAGCATGGGAGGGACCATTCGTCGTTACGGCAGTTGTCAAACCTGGGGTGTAAAGACTTTAGAACACAGAGGGAAAGACTCTGCCACGCACACGGAACACCCAAAACTTACAACATTTTTTACAATAACGCAAACTCGTTGCCCCAAACTGACAGATAACTTTATAAAGTCGCGAGCATGTACTCGTGCATGAACTATTTTGTTTCTCGATCATAACTGTTAAATGATATGATTGTCTCTAACACCGCTCTTACAGAGACACATATGAGGCTTGCTCCTCGGTACAACTCCGGAGATGACCCCCCACGGACTTCCCACTATCACGGATCAAAGGATTGTCCTTCTCCCACACATTAGGTCGAAACAAACGCCTGGGTTCACCCCCGCCATCTCTTCGGGACCAT
Organism: Platanthera guangdongensis; assembly: GCA_039583875.1. Classification (NCBI taxonomy): domain Eukaryota; kingdom Viridiplantae; phylum Streptophyta; class Magnoliopsida; order Asparagales; family Orchidaceae; genus Platanthera; species Platanthera guangdongensis. Next base: position 131,422,709 of record CM077154.1, on the reverse strand, counting down.
GTCCTTACAACCTCCCACTACCGACGATCGAAGGTCTGCCCTTCTCTACGCAGTAGGTCATAGCGTAGCCAGGGCCTGCCCCCCTTTTCTCACAACCGGTTCGAAGATCTGCTCTTCACCGCCTCTTCGGGACGGCGTCCCTAAGTCCTCTCACTGTCGACGATCGAATGTTTGCCCTTATCTCAGCAGTAGGTCGCGACATAGCCAGGGGTTGCCCCCTCGCTCGTCACATGTTTGAAGATCTGCTCTTCACTTCCACTTCGGGAACACGCCCCAGCAGCCTCCCACTGTCGATGATTGAAGGTCTGTCCTACTCTCTACAGTAGGCCGCGGAGTAGCTAGGGCCTTCCCTCCTTGCTCGCCACCGGTTCGAAGATCTGCTCTTCACTGCCTCTTCGGGACCACGTCCCAGTAGACTCCCACTACTGACAATCGAAGATCCGCCCTTCTCTCCGCAGTAGGTCGTGCGTCTCTAAGGCCTGCCCCGCTCGCGCTTTCCATCGGTTCGAAGGTCTGCCCTTCACCGCCTCTCCAAGACCACGTCCCCGCAGCCTCCCACTATTAGAGATCGAAGGTCTGCCCTTCTCCTACAGTAGGTCGTGACACAGTCCGGGCCTGCCCCCCTCATGGACGCCCGGGTTCGAAGGTCTATCCTCCATCGCCAACCACTGAACGACATCCCTTGGATTGGTAAACCCAACCTCGCACTACCCAGCTAGAAGCGTACTCCCTTCTCCCTGGTAGTAGGTTGTGGAGCCTTTCGGGTCTCGTCCTCCAACCGTCGCGCATGCTTAGCAACACTAGCCAGCTCGAAACATCCACCCTTCACCCCAGCAACAGACCTCGACATTGTCTAAAGCGTCGCCCACCAAGGGTCACTCTCAAATGAGCACAACCACATCAAATTCACCCACGCAAAGGTAGCAGAGCCAATAGTACGAGATTCTCTGAAGGAGCCAAAAATATAGTAAAACAATCACTCAGAAGATCGAGAAGCAAAAGCACACAAAGCTGCAATAATTAAAGTAAGGGTACAAAGCACAATCACAAATACATGTCGAGTACAAGCAAATACAAATAAAGTAAAAGCTATAAAGCTGGAGTCTACTCCTCATCATGCTCAATACACTCATCCTCTGAAAGGTCTTCGAAACCAAGGTCAGAGACGTCACACTCATGCTTGCAAGATATCATCTGGAGGGTGTTTGTCATCCCACGACGGAACACCACCTCCTGAATATCGCAAAGCTCGTGCTCAACCTCCTTCGTCCAGACTTCCTCATGAATCTCTCCAGATAGCAAGCAACGATCCTATTTGAAGGCAATCAAACTCTTGTACTCGGTCACCCCTGTTGCCTTCTGCTCGGAAAGCTTCTCTTCTGAAGAAAGATGCCCCATCTCGGAGTCGGACGCTAGACGCGCAATGACCCCCAATGCATTCTCCTCCAAGGACTTCTTAGCCAGGAGATCCTTTTGAAGTCACGCCACCTCAGCCTTCAGGTTTGACTAAACCCGTTGAAAGCAAGACAAGTCGCGCTCATGCCTCCCTTTCAAATCTAAAAAGAAAGTTTTTGCGTCTCTAAGTTTCTCCTGAAGGGAGAGGTACACATCCTTCAAGCCAACATAACAATCATTCTAAAGTAGAGCAGTCTGAGCTTGCACACCAACCTGCAAAGGGGAGCAATGCGAGGTAAGATAAGAGCAACATGAACAAGTCAGCACATAAAAGTGAACTCAACGCGATCAAGGAAGAAAAAACATGCTTCCCCTTCACATGGGCCGAAGCAGGAGCCTCCTCAACAGGAGCATGTGGGGGGCGCGCATGTAGGATTTCACGTGCTACGGCGGGTCGAATTTTAAAAAAATTCCCAACAACCATACAAAACACGGGATCGAATATCCAATGTAAACGCCCTACTAGAAAAGCAAATGAAAAACCTAACTCATCACATCTAACCATTACAAAGAGTTAGATATGTACCTCTAGAGAACAAAGTCTCTAGGCGGAAGAGGTGAGTTGTCGATGAGATAGAAAACGATTCCACCGAAACAAAGAGGCGGATGGAGTCGCCTCTTGGTTAACCTTGAACCCGAACAGCGGCCCAAGTCCGTTGATAGAGGAAGAGGCACACACTTAGACCAACTCCGCCAAAAGCACCGAGGACTCCAAGTGGCCGAACCACACTAGTCGTTGGCGTTTAGTGGAGCGAGGTAAGAGAAAAAAAACCATAACAGGCCTGCTAGAGAGGAAGATTACCAAGGCAAATCTCTTGCCCTAGCCGAAGCTCTCAGCTTGAGCACGATCTGGAAAGGGACGGAAGACTGCTCCTCCACGAACCATTTGCGAGCTCACAGTAGCCGACCGGCGGCAGAGATGAAGGACCGACAAGAAACAGGAGTGGCCGGTGGAAGTCGCCGGTAGAGAGACTGGGGTGGAGGGGCGAGCCTTGACAGGAGGCCGGAGATCCACGACCTGGACGAGCGCCGCCGTCGGGGTCGATACAAAAACCCTAGCCAAATCCCCAGCCCGTATCCTCCTTCCGTGCAAACTCATATATATATATATATGTATAAAACTAACTTTTATATATATAAATATATATAAATCTTTATATATAATATATATATATGCAATTACAAATACATGAATATATACATATATGTGTGTATTTCATATATATATATATACAAAAGTATATATATATATATATATATATATATATATATATATATATATATATATATATATATATATATATATATATATATATATATATATATATATATATATATATATATATACATCCAAACACACATATATATATCATATACATATATACATATATATCCAAATCAAGCCCATTAAGGGTGGGGTTATACAAACTCCAATTACTGTGCTCCTCCATTAAATAATTACGATGACTTGCCTCATCATAATTCTTTTTAATAATCACACAGAAAAGCTTGTCTAAGCTAGACACGTCATCATATTATCTAACTAAGTTTAATACGGTGAATCGAGGCTGTTCCCGTTCATATGGTGTGACCTCACAGAGGAAACATGCCGCCACGGTGATAATACAACATTTATATTATCGACTATAAGAGGCTTTATCAAGGCATTGTAGTCGCCACAACAACACATTACAAGAGGTAACCGAACTATATGACCAGTGTCTACCTTTGTCACATGATATCATAAATATTGTGCGAAATGGGACCGTGTCATTCTCGCACTATATTTGTCTTTCTCGGTCTCATAAGCAAGTGTGTCTTTATAACTACATTAGTTATAATGCATGCTACACAAACTCGCTTTGTCAAGGGGCCCGACTATATCATAACCCAAACTAGCTTGGGGACAAATGATATTTCGATATATACATCCCTTACGCGTAAGTATGAACAACGAATCATAGTATTTATCACCATCAAAAGATAGTCTTCAACTACAATCACATTGCTCACACTGACACGCTTAATCTACATATCTCATATCTTCAAATCACTAGACACGTTGCAAGCACTAATGACACTTAACACATTCCATTTTAATGTTACAACTTAAGATAGACCAACCTCAATATGTATGAAACCATACGCATACACACTCAAGTGATTAAATGATAACTATTATCAACATTTGTAGAACTACAATGTACTTTAATTCACATGACAATCCAAGATGGTGGTCAATGTCCCTCTTTGACTACCAGGATCGTGAGCACATAAAACTAAGATCATGTGATGGAACTCAAGTGTTCTACACCTCAAGACCAAGGGCATCTTCCTGAGCTAACATGATGCATCATCATATGATCTAGGGACAGAATGAGATAAACATTCACTAAAACATGAACTTTAATAAAATTAAAGACAACTTTCAAAACACAAATCATTCAATCTCCCACTTATTTTTAAAGTTTCTAATAAAAGAAATACAAAACATAGGAATCCTCCGTCAATAAACATCAAGCCATTCTCCATGGTCTTGCAACCCCATGGACTCGAAATGAATTTCTCCTTTGGCTTGAGACAGAGGCTTGGTGAAGGGATCAGCTGTGTTGTTATTTGTGTCAATCCATAAAAACGCAATCTTGCCTTCTTCAATGAAGTCACGTGTGACAAAATACTTCTGATCCATGTATTTTGTCTTGTGATGTGATTTCGGCTCCTTGATTTGTGAAATGGAAGCGCTATTATCACAAAACAATCTCAAGGGCCCTTCACTCGATGTCACGACTCCCAATTCCTCAAGGAATTTCTTTATCCAGACTGCCTCTTTGCTTGCCTCTGCGACCGCCATGACTTCCACTGCAGTGGTTGAATCAGCAGTAGTGGATTGTTTCCAACTACGCCAACTCACAGCTCCACCATTCAGAAGAAAAATGAACCCAGATTGAGATCTTCTATCGTCCGGATCTGTCATAAAGCTAGCATCCGTGTAACCTTCTACATGGAGCTCTTTATGTCCACCAAATACAAGAAACTTATTTTTGGTCCTTTTAAGGTACCTAAGAATATTCTTGACCGCAGTCCAATGATTTGGACCAGGTGAAGCTTGATGTCGACTCGTCATGCTGAGAGCATATGTGACATCCGGTCACGTACAGATCATGGCATACATGATGAAACCTATGGCGGAAGCATAGGGCACATTCATCATGTATTCAATGTCTTTATGTGATGAGGCACATTGAGACTTGCCTAGCTGTGTAGACGCCTTCATTGGCACATTTCCTTTCTTAGAGTTTTCCATATGGAACCTTTCTAAGACTTTGTCAATGTAGATACTTTGACTTAGGCCAATAAGTCTACGTGATATGTCTCTATATATCTTTATCCCTAATATATATTGGGCTTCACCCATGTCCTTCATTGAAAAGATTGTTTTCAATGAGTTTCTTACTTGTTCCATTAATGATAAGTTGTTGCCCATTAAGAGAATATCGTCAACATATAAGATCAAAAATATAATGTTGCTCCCACTAACCTTCTTGTATACACAATGCTCTTCCTTGCTTTGAATGAACTCAAGGGTTTTAACTTCTTCATCAAAGCGTTTATTCCAACTCCTTGATGCTTGCTTCAACCCATAAATGACTTTTTGAAGCTTGCATATTTTGCCGCTATTTTGAGAATCCTCAAAACCTTGAGGTTGCTTCATGAATACATCCCCATCTAGCTTTCCATTTAGGAAGATCGTTTTGACATCCAATTGCCAAATTTCATAATCATGAAATGCGACAATCGCCAACATGATCCGAATAGTCTTAAACATCATAACGGGCGAGAAGGTTTCATCATAGTCAATCCCTTGGATTTGACTAAAATCTTTCACTACAAGTCTTTCCTTGTAGGTTGTCATGTTTCCATTCATGTCCATCTTCCTCTTAAAAATCCATTTACAGGGGATGGATTTCTTTCCATCAGGAAGGTCAACCAAGTTCCATACTTGGTTGTCATACATGGATTGCATCTCCGACTTCATGGCTTCAAGTCATGCTATGGAATCCTTTCTTTCCATTGCTTCTTCATAGGTCAACGGGTCTTCTGTGTCTAAAATAAACACCTCATGAAGACCCATGTAAATGTCAGGTTTTTTCTTTTCCCTGATCGACCTTCTAAGATCCTTTGGTTTGCCTAGCTCAGTCTGAGTTTCTTGAATTTCCTCCACTATTTCTGGTGGAGTCAATTCATGCTCAACACGAGTAAGACTAACCGGTGGTGGTAAAGCAAGAGTTTCCTCCGTAATCATTTGCGAAGGTGGAATACTCATACTCCCACTGACTAAAGGAACTTCTTGTGACTCTTGGTGATCATATTGAACATCAGTGCTCACCTCACGATCACTTTCTTGTAGGTTTTCTTGAATTTCCTCAAGTGTCACCCTACGGTCACTGCTTTTGATTCTTTCGAGAAACTCTTTCTCTAAGAATGTAGCACCCTTCTTAACAATAATAGTATTTGTTGATTTGTGCCAAAAGCTATACCCTTTTGTTTCTCTTGGGTATCCAATGAAGAAACACTTATCGGCTTTGGGTCTAGTTTGGATGATTGCATACGTTTGACATATGCCTCACAACCCCAAATCTTAAATAAAGATGCGATAGGTGGTTTCCCAACCCATATCTCATGTGGAGTTTTCTCTACGGCTTAGTTGGAACGAAGTTTAAAGTGTAAGCTGCCGCTAAAAGTGCATGACCCCAAAAATATAAAGGTAGATCGGTTTGACACATCATGGGTCTAACCATGTCTAGCAGAGTCTGGTTTCTCCTTTCGGAGACACCATTCCACTGCGGTGTTCCAGGAGGAGTTAGTTGTGGTACAATACCACACTCCTTTAGGTAAGTATTGAACTCATTGCTCAATTACTCACCTCCATGATCTGATCTCAAAACTTTGATTCTCTTATCTAGTTTATTTTCCACTTCATTTTTATATTCCTTGAACTTGGCAAGGGATTCACTCTTATGCTTCATTAGATAAACATAGCCATATCGACTATAATCATCCGTAAAAGTGATGAAGTACCTAAAACCATCTCTGGCACACACATTCATTGGACCACATACATCAGAGTGTATCAATTCCAATAAGTTGTTTGCTCTTGCACCTTTCTTTTTAAAGGTGTCTTGGTCATTTTGCCAGTTAGGCATGATTCGCATGTCCCAATTGCATCAGGATCAAAAGAACCTAAAAGATTAGCTTGATGTAATTTCCTTATGCGTTTTCATTAATGTGACCAAGACGATGGTGCCATAAGAGTGTCTCACTTATGTGAGATATTTTGAATCGTTTGTTATTGATATTTAATACTTGTTTATCATCAACAATGTTAAGCATATACAATCCATTGAAAATGAAAGCACTTGCATAAAATAAACCATCCTTCTCAATCCTCATTTGGGAGTTCCCAATGATAAAATTAAAATCTTCTGCATCCAAACATGACACAGAAATAATGTTTCTTAAAATAGAAGGGACATGATAAACGTTAAATAAAGTCAAACATAAACCACTAGGTAAGGGGAGTTCCAAAGTGCCCACCGCAACTGCAGAAATACTAGCACCGTTTCCAACCTTCAGCACCACCTCTCCTTTGCAAAGAGACCTCCTATCCCTTAGTGACTGCACGTTTGAGATTAAGTGAGCACATGATCCGGTATCAATTACCCAATCAAGGATAGTAGTGGTTAAATTCAAACTCAACTCAATAACAAAAATACCTTTAGGACGCTTCCTTTCGATTTTGCCTTCATCCAAGTCTCTCTTGTACTTGGGGTAGTTCATTTTGAAGTGTCCCTTCTCATGGCAATGGAAGCATTCAGTGAGAGAGTTAGGAGAATTCTTCACTTTGCCTCCCTTGGAGGTACTATCCTGAGTACCTCCCCTTTTGCCCTTGAGATGAAAATTTCCTTTCGAGGTCTGGCCTTTAGACTTATCCTTGTTTTTGAGTATCTTCTTGCCATCAGACGCCACAACTAAGACAACATTTCCTTTTGTCTTGCCCATGTCAACCTCAATTGTTTTGAGGGCGTTGTGCAGTTCATTTATGGTCATTTGTTTCTCACGCATATGATAATGCATGATGAAATCCTTAAACGAGTAAGGCAGTGCCCCCAAAATGATGTCTTCCGCAATGTCTTCAGGAATTGGAGACTTCAGTTTCTCCAACTTTTCCAAATAGCCTTGCACCTTAAGGAAGTGCACTGAGACTGACTCACCCTCCATCATCTTGCACCTTGTGAGTGCGATGGTGGTCTTATAGCGCTCTTTACGAGCACTATCGGTGAACATTTTCTCCAATTGTGCTACAATTTCCTTTGCAGGAGTATCGAGAAATTTTCTTTACAGCTGATCGCCAATGCTGGCTAGAATCAGAGTCTGCATGACACGTTGACTGTCATTCCATCTTTTATATTCCTCCTTCTCAGCATCAGTTGGCTTGCCAATCTCTTTCTCTACTGGGCATTCACCCTCCAGTATAGGTAAGAGATTCTCCAAGCGCAACATGATGTTAAGCTTGAGGATCCAGTCAGAGTAGTTTGACCAGTCGCTGGCAAGCGAGCTTTTATCAATCATCGAATGCAAAAAATTTGGTAGTGTAGACATAGCTCTATAAAAAAATTCTGAGAGTAAAAAAAGTTCATGTTCAAAAAAATTTTTTTTTAAAAGAAAAAAAACTGATGGATTAGAGAGATCCATATATTGCTATAAAATAGTGAATCAAGATCTTTTCAACCTAGTGGACTCATCCACAAGATTGTCAGGAAGGTACCAATCACCAATCATAATCTTTTAAGACAATCTTAAACATTTATGATTCTTGATAGTAAAGTTGCAAACAACTATTTTAAGCAATAATAACACTTTTCCAAAGGACCAAGCCTAGATCTTGGTGATTTGATTAAGAAAACTCATCCTGAAAGGAAAACTCATGCGAGTGACATTCCAACAAAATCAGCAAGAAGTGCCTCACACAACCTACTCACTTGTGGCCTAATATCGACTCGCATAAGTGCCACCATGTCTAGTGATTGAAATTACACTCATGTTCATCCAATATCACTAGCTTAGATGGACACGATGAGGAGGAAAGACATTCTTAAATTTTCTTTTCACATTCCCTAAAGAATGGAAGATATACAAAAATACCTAACTCACGGCATTCTAAAAAAAATTACATCCATTCCATACCAATTACATTCCAGAGATTGCAATAAAAAAATGGAAAAGCCAAAGCAAGCAAAGAGCCTGCTAGACGGGGCCCTAACAAAGAATGGACTATGTACACAACCCAACATGTTTCACATAGATTATTTTAAATCCAAAAAAAATATCTCCTCATAATCCATGCTAGGGCGAATTACGGAAACTTGAAACAAGGTTGTGACATAGCTAATCCAAAACATTAGGTAACAAAAAAAACAAAATAGGGCCACAAAATCAATGGATATCGAACCTGCTCTGATACCACTGTAGGATTTCACGTGCTATGGCGGGAGAATTTAAAAAAAAATTCCCAACAACCATACAAAACACGGGATCAGATATCCAATGTAAACGCCCTACTAGAAAAGCAAATAAAAACCTAACTCATCACATCTAACCATTGCAAAGAGTTAGATATGTACCTCTAGAGAACAAAGTCTCTAGGCGGAAGAGGTGAGTTGCCGATGAGATAGAAAAATTCCACCAAAACAAAGAGGCGGATCGCGTCGCCTCTTGGTTCACCTTAAACCCGAACAGCGGCCCAAGTCCGTTGATAGAGGAAGAGGGCACACACTTAGACCAACTCCGCCAAAAGCACCGAGGACTCCAAGTGGCCAAACCACACTAGTCGTCGGCGTTTAGTGGAGCGAGGTAAGAGAAAAAAAAACCTTAACAGGCCTGCTAGAGAGGAAGATTACCAAGGCAAATCTCTTGCCCTAGCCGAAGCTCTTAGCTTGAGCACGATCTGGAAAGGGACGGAAGGCTGCTCCTCCACGAACCATTTGCGAGCTCACAGTAGCCGACCGGCGCAGAGATGAAGGACCGTGAGAAACAGGAGTGGCCGGTGGAAGTCGCCGGTAGAGAGACTGGGGTGGAGGGGCGAGCCTTGACGGGAGGCCGGAGATCCACGACCTGGACGAGCGCCGCCGTCGGGGTCGATACAAAAACCCTAGCCAAATCCCCAGCCCGAATCCTCCTTCCGTGCAAACTCATATATATATATATATATATATATATATATATATATAAATATATATATATAAATATATATATGTATATATATATATGTATATATATATGTATATATATATATAATATATATAATGTAATATATATAATATATATATATGAAAAATATATGTATAATATATATATATCATATATATGTATATATATATATATATATATATGTATAAAACTACTTATATATATAAATCTTTATATATATATATATATATATTACAAATACATGAATATAACATATAGTGTATTTCATATATATACAAAAGTATATATATATATACATCCAAACACATATATATATCATATACATATATACATATATATCCAAATCAAGCCCATTAAGGGTGGGGTTATACAAACTCCAATTACTGTCTCCTCCATTAAATAATTACGACGACTTGCCTCGTCATAATTCTTTTTAATAATCGCACAAAAAAACTTGTCTAAGCAAGGCGCGTCACCATATTATCTAAGTCTAATACGGTGAATCGAGGCTGTTCCCGTTCATATGGTGTGACCTCACAGAGGAAACATGCCGCCACGGTGATAATACAACATTTATATTATCGACTATAAGAGGCTTTATCAAGGCATTGTAGTCGCCACAAACAACACGTTACAAGAGGTAACCGAACTATATGACCAGTGTCTACCTTTGTCACATGATATCATAAATATTGTGCGAAATGGACCGTGTCATTCTCGCACTATATTTGTCTTTCTCGGTCTCATAAGCAAGTGTGTCTTTATAACTACATTAGTTATAATGCATGCTACACAAAACGCTTTGTCAAGGGGCCCGACTATATCATAACCCAAACTAGCTTGGGGACAAATGATATTTCGATATATACATCCCTTACGCGTAAGTATGAACAACGAATCATAGTATTTATCACCATCAAAAGATAGTCTTCAACTACAATCACATTGCTCACACTGACACGCTTAATCTACATATCTCATATCTTCAAATCACTAGACACGTTGCAAGCACTAATGACACTTAACACATTCCATTTTAATGTTACAACTTAAGATAGGCCAACCTCAATATGTATGAAACCATACGCATACACACTCAAGTGATTAAATGATAACTATTATCAACATTTGTAGAACTACAATGTACTTTAATTCACATGACAATCCAAGGTGGTGGTCAATGTCCCTCTTGACTACCAGGATCGTGAGCACATAAAACTAAGATCATGTGATGGAACTCAAGTGTTCTACACCTCAAGACCAAGGGCATCTTCTGAGCTAACATGAAGCATCATCATATGATCTAGGACAGAATGAGAAAAACATTCACCAAAACATGAACTTTAATAAAATAAAGACAACTTTCAAATACAAATCCTTCACGCGCATTGGACAAGTCTCCATGGCAATCGCAAGGGACCGCTCCTGATTGCCCCTTCGGTAGGTTAGCATGGCGGCGCGCAGTGGACAATCCTCCATGACCCTTGAACAACAATTTTATTATCCGATCACAGCCCAAGACGGGGCGGCGGTAGAAAGCTCCGGATTAGCAGAAAGACCACACAACAACAAACATTTCTTTTCTACGAACAACCAAATACTAAAGAGATGATCCACCAACTCATGAGGCACCTCGAATCCCAGCATTGGAGTGAAGTCACGCTCGCGGACCTTCATCCAACGACACCGGTCAAGAAGAGAGCTCCAAAGCTCGGACCATTCCCAACAATTACGGATGTAGCCATAAAATGTGTTCCCATGACACATGTATGTCTGCCTCTTGAACACCAACCAAGTCTTGTTGTGGACCTCGATACGCCACCACCGTCAGGACGCACGTCGCACCATTCCTTGAAAAGCTCTAGTGAGATCTTCGAACCATGTTCGCGGAAAAAGGCAATCAGACCCATGATACGCGTCATCACTAAAGGGGTGTCGGAACGCCACAATGCTTCAGGATCTCAGTAGTTTTGTCACACGGCAGAAATCGAAGCCCGGTCTTCAAAGACGACTCACATAAAGTCATCCATCCCACCGGAGGACTCTGCACTCGTTGCTCACAATGAGGAATCTTGATTTCAAGAACAACAAGGATGTTATAATGCCTCCTCCAGAAAGCAATCTGCTCGGCGGTAAGGGTGGAACGCATACGCATCGATCTGTCATGAACAACGCGTTGTGGAACCTGAAAAAATGCACAAAAGATAACTGTGCACAGGGGCGCATCCCGCTCATGCGCGTTGCAGGGGGCGCACCCTGCTCGCGCGCGTTGCAGGGGCGCACCCCGCTCACACTCGCGCTACAGGGACGCTCCTCGCACGCAAGCGTCGTGCACGGGGGCGCGCCCTGCATGCATGTCGCTCCCCGTGCGCACGTGCGTTGCATACGGAGCGCGCCCTGCGAGGCGTATCTCCCCGTCGTCCCATCCCGTGCCCGACCTAGTTTTCTCCCCGTGATCTCTCTCACTCGCCATACCTTCTCAGTCTTGACCGCGCCATCAAACCCGTCTCTTGTAGCCCCCGCCAATGCAATCTAGATCTCTACAAGGATAAAAGTCTGTGGATTCCGCTCGCTACGACTCCCGACTCCGACCGCTTTGGGGGGGGAATGATGGGGTTTGCCCCAATTTATAGGGAAATCGGGTTGCACTTAGCCGATTCACCCTCCCCCCCCCACTAGCATCTTGGGAGGTTACACACGTAACCACCGCACGCGTGATCTGCGCACCCGATCCCCGCAATGGCACGCCGGTCCACCGCTAGAGCTGGCCAAGGCCGCCGTTCCCGGGGGGCCTCACCACGGTTGACCCCCGTGAGGGCCAGCCAAGGCCGCCCAGCCCCGGGCGGCCTCCTCGCGGCCAGCCCTTGCAAGAGTTGGCTGGGTGCGCCCGAATCCGGGCGGCCTCGCCGCGGCCAGCCCCCGCAAGTGACGGACGGGGCCACCCGACCCCTGGCGGTCTCTCCGTGGCCAGCCCTCACCAGGGTCGTCCAAGGGCGCCCGTGTTTGGGCGGCCTCGCTGCAACCGGCCCCCGTAGAGGCCGACCAAGGCCGCCCATTCTCGGAAGGCCTCGTCATGGCCGACCAATGCGAGGGCCGACCGATGCCGTCTGACCCCGGACGTCCTTGTCGCGGGCGACCCCCACGAGGGGCAGTTGAGGCCGCCCAGATTTGTGCGGCCCCGCTATAGCTCGTCGGGCGCTGGGATGGCGGCCACCGCTCCCGTCGTCGTCGACGGTCCCTAGTTTTGGCGGGCGGACTCTCTTTTGGCCGAAGGACGGGATCATCATTTTTTAAAAAGGACAATCTGCAAGCTTAGTTTTGAGTAATCTTATTGGGCGGTCCGAAAATATTTAAGCAAAATTAACGGACCACCCCTCTTATAATCCTATAAATAGGCCAACTTTCACTTAAAAATGGTCTTTTTCCGGAACACTCTAACTTCACACTCTCTCTCTCCACACTTTCTCTCAGCAGGATTTTCCGCCCAAGTTCTCTCCAGCAGGGCTCCGTCAAGATCGTAAAGACAAGATGATCGCAGATATAAAGCAAGGCCAGGGCAGGACACTTGGAGCCATTCCCACCATCACATGAAGACGACTCAGAAGGCGAAAGCGACGCTCATGCCCACAAAAAACGATTGGTGAAAGACCTCGAGAGCAAAACGGCTACGAGCGGCGCTCAATGTCCATTCTCCCCCATCTCACCAAGTGTAACGAGCCGCGGTCTGTCGATCTCGCTCATCTTCCGAGAACTGTGTAACAAACTCTGCAATAGTGGAATTTAGGCCAGCACCGAACCGATCGTGTGGTTTTTTACCCCAATTACGGGTTGTTCACGTCATCAAGCATCCGACTCAACATTCTGTGAATCTTTACTGTTGATACGCTACACCACTCCACGAGCTCGGATGGTTCAGAAAGCCCGGTCTGCCAAGAGCGTCGCGCGGACCCCAACACGTCTAATAGTTCTTGACTTAGGTATGATTTTGAAAAATACAAGAACCAACCTTTTGCGTCGGTTCTGAAATCTCGTGGTTGGATACCCGAAAACCGAATTGAGAACTGTCAAATACATGTTTCATATATATTAAATAAGTACAACTTTAAAAATTTGTTTGATTATTATATAATATAATGTCGCAAAATTATGTTTAAAATAATAGTTAATGGGGTTTTCCCTGAAATCTCTAAGTCAAATCAGCGAGATTCAGATCAAGTACACACGAACCCGACCTGACAAGTCACGCGCGCAAGCCGGGCTTCCCCCAGGAACTAGAAGCACCCAAGAAGGAGATCGAACCGGCGCACACGCCCAGACAGCGCCCCTGCACGCGCAAGACTAGGTCGCGCAGGTGCAACCGGCCTGCGCACGCGTGGCCATGCGCGGCCAGCCCACGCGACCGCACTCCGCGCGGCCGCACGCCACCAGCCTGTGCGGTAGAGCCCTACATGACCGGATGCGGCCAGTTCGCGCCCCCGCGCCCACGCGTGGCGGGGGTGCTTCCGTCATTTTTCTAAAATTGGCGATCGAAATGGAGAAAAGTCATTCACGAACACAAATTCCGCTCCGTCAAAATTATTGATGCATCCATCCAGAAAACTATAAATAGGCCCCCAGACCTTCATTTGAAGACATGCAACTCCAGAGGCAAGAGAGAGCTCTGAGATTTTCCGGCGAGATCGTGTACTTAGGCCGATCCTCCGCTTAGGAATTCGCTCTGCTTCTCTTTTTGTGCAAAGGCTCGTAGGACTTAGAAATTTTTCCAGCCGAAACGCTTCAACCAAGGTTTCGTGGACTTGGTGGATTTTGGCCAGGGTTACACCAAGCAGGGGCGGATCCAGGAATTTTAGCTAGGGGGGCCCAGTCACCAAGCGAAGCCAAATAAATTTTAAAATAAAATTTTTAATGTAAAAAATATATAGACAGTTTTTTGACAAAACATAACATATATTTCAATAAGCCAAAAAAGATACAAACAACCATATACATATCACTTCAGTTGTGCACAACGATTTTTCACTTCATAAAATTCATCTATGATACAATCTTTGTCAATTTTCTCCGCTATTTCTCGCTCAATATATAAAGTCATGCAATTTGCAAGAAATTCATCTTCCATCTTGTTACGAAGTCTAGTTTTAACAAGTTTCATAGCAGATAATGACCTTTCTGTGGTTGCTGTTGAGACCGGAAGAGTCAAAATGAGACGAATCAATTTGTCAATAAGATAGTAGGTCTTCGATTTTTTCGTTTTCACCAATTTCTCATACAACTTGGAAATTATAGATAAATTTTTGAAGTCCTTATGAGAAGGAACATCAAGTTGATAATGCTGCAATTGAGTATTGAACACATAAATTTCTTGTTTACTGAAATCTTGAGGGTAGAAATTCTTTGCAAGGGCATATATATCATCCATCTTGAATGATTTGTATTCATCACTTGGATCTAAAGCCACACTTAGACGAAGGAGTTCCATAGAATTTTCATTGAATCTCGAATTTAGCTCCTGCAACACACAATTTATTAAGGCATTAAAAATATCTACTTGAAAATGATGTTTCACTGTAATGATATCACGCGGACTTTGAAACCGACGATCACTATATTGAACATTCATGTCAGGAACTTTAACTTCATTTTTCTCACAGAATATGGTCACATCTTGTAAGAACTTTTCCCAACCAGATTCTCGCAACTTCTGAATGAGAGTTTTTGTTGTTGAAACTAAATTTATGACATTCAATATATCCTGAGATTGATGTTGCAGTGCTTTGCATAAAACGTCACTGATTCCCAAAATTTCTTTCATCAAATGCAAAATGAAAACAAATTCAAATACTCCCATTTTTCTAAAGGTTGCTTCAGCATCCACTAGTTGAGCAGATGTTCATCCATTATCACTAATATCAAGCAACATAGAGCACGTAACATTATACATATTTATAACACTGTAAACAGAGTTCAGATGTGACGACCATCTAGTATCATCAGTCGTTGTAGTGAACCAATTTGATTGACTCCCGTGCCGGTCTCAATTTCACCTAGAGCAATCATGTGATCCAAGTGCTCTTTTTGAGCAGCTCGCAATTGATCATTGCGTTTAGAAGAAGCACCAACAGTATTAACAATATATATCAGCTCATTAAAAAAATAATGCACTGCCTTCACTTCCTTTGATGTTGCAACAAGAACTAGCTGAAGCTTATGAGATGTTGCTGAGATGTTTGTCTTTCCATCACTTATATATATGTTGAGTTTGAGCAATTAAATCCGCACAATTTTTGACTGCAAGGTTGTGTGGAGAACAATGATCTTTCCCTGAATGAGTCAAAAATGCACAATTCTTTCCATTGACTTTTTTCCAGTTCTGAAATCCTTCCGTCGTGAATGAGTTTGTTCCATATCGACCACTATTTTATTTATTGAAAATATAGCAAGGTGCACAATATGCAGCAACTTTTGCAGGAGAATACTCCAACCATGGAAACTTCTCGAACCACGAATATTGAAATTTTTGCTTATGTTCACCTGAGGATGAATACTCTTGAAGTTTGTGTTGATAGGGCCCAAGTTTAATATAAGCTCGTCGCATTTCATCCTGTTGATTTACAGGATACTCCCAAATTTGTCGTCGTAATCCAGGATCACGCTCGAAAATGATTGAACCACTTTTAGCTAGGGAAGAATCAACATTACATATATCCTGAGATTGAACATTAACTTATTCTATTGACAAAGATGTGTCAGCTTCATTTGTTGATTTTTTGTTGAAAAATGAATTAATAGTTTTCAATATTTTCATGATTACCTGTATAATAACAACTTGTAAAACAACAAACATGCATTATAACATTCACTTATGACACAACTAATATGCTGCTAATTATATGAGGGTTAACTTCCAAAAGGTTAACTTCCACAACTAATATGGTGCAACAATTTTTGTAAGCAAATTATATATAGGCAAAACATTAAAAATTAAGCATCATCTGTTTTTATTGCATTCTATTTTGAAAGAATTATAAGTATAATAAGAGTGCATCATGTGTTTTTATTGCATCCTGGGTGTTTAAATTTTTGTGTACGTTGTTAGATAATTTGGTTCTGCTTTTCACCAACATAAGACTTAGCAAATAGTTTCTTTTCTATAAGAAATAAGCTTAGAAAACCATCTTCTTGACCAGCACATTCTATATGATATTATGAGCTGGCCAAGTACATATAAAACACTATTTAGGTCTGTCTACTCGAGTCCATATTTTTGGACCCCTTAGAGATTTTAATCATGAAGACAAATATCTCAAAAGTGCATAGTTGGAAAAAGTTGACTCTCCGGTTGGAGAACCATAATAGATCGATCTTTGTTTAAACCAATGGGTCTTGGACGGATCTCACAGTACCCTCAAGATGTTGGTCTCATACAAGAAAAGTAAATGTCTGAACTTGATAAGCTTCTGGCCTTAGGGGAATAAAAAATTAGGGAAGTGGTGTGAATCAAAATAAGAATTTCACTAAATTAATCATATTTTCTTCTTGTGAAGGCAATCTATAAAGTTGTGTAACAGAATATTTAATCTATCGAAATGGCCTAATCAAACAAATTTTGCTTGCAGAATGGAAAAAAACCCACTTGCTTATCTTTCCATGAAATCTAACTCTATAATTATCAGCAATAATACTTCCCTCACAGTGTGTTGTCCGGTGTGTTAAATCTGTAGTGCACAAATCATTTTGAACAACTTTCATCCATGTTACCTTGGATCTTCCCTTATGTGGATGACTCGCTTGCACAGTCTGACACTGTTAGAGTTCCCAAGCAGGGAAAATTTTGAACTGGGATGATTGATCTAAAAACAAATTGAAAAGGTTTCTGAAGCAGATACATAAACAAAAGAAGATGAAGAGTCTTCTTGTTTCAACAGCAGCGTGGGACCCCAATAACGACCTATAGGATTGTTCTAGGGGAGGACTAGCTTAAGTGACTCAAATCAAAATTTAGCCACTAATGACTTCATATTCCTGCCACTTCAAAATCCAATAAAAGTCAAGAGAGGTAACCAATAACCTACCAACAACAGGGGCACAAAAATAGCATTTTGGCAGCCAATCAACAACACAAGGGGCTGTTAACAATTGCACCAAATGCTGCCTGCAAACATCACCAAATCCGGGCAAAACCCCCCATCAAAACAGCCGGCCAACATCACTAAAAGCAACCATGCAAAAGGGGGCAGTCAAGGTAAACTCTTAATCACAACAGCCGGCCAACAGGGCTTTATATAAAGGACACAAATTCCTCAAAGCAGGACCAATAATCATTCCCCAACACTCTTATGCATCAATTTATTTCAAAAATTTCAGAAATCAAAAAGGAGGCTCATAGTGAGGAGTTGAAGCCGGTTAAAGGTAGAATTCAGCCAACGAGTGCAAAGAACTACAACAAGACAGCAACCGTGAGCCCGACAGGAGCTCTGCCGGAAGAAGGATATTTGTCGGAAGATGGAGTAGGATATTTGCCGAAGGCCCGAAAGATGGAGTAGGACTGTAGCCTGTAGGAGCTCTGTAAACATGAACAAAACTTAGAAAGCTTAAATCAGAAGTCAGAACAAAGCTTAAACAAATCAGGAATGAAGAATGTGACGGTGTCGAGCTCATACCTTCGTCGTGGAGAAGGGACGCTGAATATAGGAAGAGGAACTTGCCGGGTGCAGGATTCTATCGTGAGCTAGAAGGAGGAGCTATGTCCAGTCTGTCGCGATGTGGAGAAGAGTTTAGGCGGGGCCGCGGGGACCGGGGCTGTGTAGAGGAGGTAGGGTTATACACGCATTTACAGGGGTGGCAGTCGATGCAAAACGCGACAGCGGGAGGTGACGGTATCGTGCGGGGGAGGAGAAAGAAGGCCTGGAAGACATGCTTTTGGCAGAAATTAGGGTAGCGTGCGGCGGTAGAGGAGAGATGAGGGCAGCGTGCATGCGTGCAGCGGGAGAGGAGACATTGCAGAGATGAGAGATGAAATGACTCTGCACTATTTTAATAAGATATAATATAATAAAGATAAAATACATAGGATATATGGAAATTTTAAAATGGGATTAAAAATATTTAGATATTTTAAAAATTTTAGGGGGGCCCGGGCCCCCATGGGCCACCCCTTGGATCCGCCCCTGACACCAAGGCTCGTGGGCTTGGTGGATTTTCCCAGTCGGAACGCTTCCACCAAGGTTCCACCAAGGCTCGTGGATTTTGGCCAAATTTTCAGGCCAACACGCTTCCACCCAGATTTCGTGGACTTAGCTAAATTTATAGGCCGGAACACTAGTCTCATCGAAGTTCCGTGAACTTGGCCAAATTTCCAAGGTCGGTTCCATCGAGACTCCGAGGATTTAGTTTTATTCCTTCATTCTTGTACCCTAAAATTGTAACGGAGAAGCGGGCTGTCGCCATCCGAGATCAAATCTCAATCCATGTAAACTTAATGGAACTAGTGGATTTTGCCTCGTCACAGATCTAGCAACGTGGTTTTTCATCCTTTTCGGGTTTTTCACGTCAAAAAAGTCTCTTGTCATTTGTTGCTATTTACTTTGACTGTTTTAAAATTCGGCCGGATTTTTTAAAATATTTTTAAAACCGTATATTTCGCTGACTGTTTGATAAAAAATAGAGCCAGTCAAATTTCACCCGGACCTTCCTTTAGGTGTGGATGACGGACCCAAAAATTTCTCATGCTTTTCACCCATTTTCCTGCCTCCCGCGGCAACCCCAAAAAAACCACAGGAAATTAAAAACGTTGAATTGCACAACCAAAATGACCTTTCAATTAGCCGTGTATTAAAAACACAAAACTCTATTAGCTGTGAAGAATGCATTATTAAGAAGATTTCAATTTCGTGGGCATGGGACTCACGATACCACGACATTCGTCCATCACCCCGTCACGGCAGTGTCGGTCGTGAATGTGGTGGTTATGAACTGTCATTTGTGAAAGTTCGTTCTCACTTACAAAATTTCATCCACTTTTTATGTTCAATTAGTTTTTTTTGTCGGCCACAACCGTTGCCATGTCAAACATACGTTCTATGACGGCGAAGTTTTTGTCCAAACTCATCGAATAAAAAAAACAGTGCCAAACGGAACGTACGAGATTGATGCTTTCTTTGAATAATCTCCATCTTGGCGGAGTTTCACTTCCAACTAAGGCTCTATTTGTTTGGGCATTTCGCGGCTCCGTTTTGTGCAAACGCTGCCGCAAGGAGGGTAAACAAATGAACCTCCGGCGGCGTTTGCTCCGTTTCCACCCGCCCGCCTTGAGAAATGCCCCAAAAAGCTCCGTTTGGAGCAGCCATGCACCTCCCCCCTCTGGTTCGAACACTCCGTTTCCACCCGCCGCATCGATCCGCCACCACCGAACCAAATGAAGCCTAAAGTGTAGGAAGTTTCATTTCTCACCGGAGCTTCATTTTTCGCCGGAGTCATCCGCACCGCTCTCCCAAATGAACCGCACCAATGCATCGCGTTGTATTACTCACGAGGTTTGACGGAGTTCAGAGCTACCCATGAATATCTAGCTAAAAGATCAGGTGCATGTGTTTCACGTCCTTCTGTCCGATTGCCACGTCTCCTCCTTTCGAATTGCTGTCTCGAGCAATTATTGGAGCATCATGGTGGATCGTCCCTAAAAATTAGTCCGGCCAATTAGGCGAAGTTATTCATTCCGTACGAATCTCGAAGCAGATCCAAGCATTATATTTTATTTGCATGCAACTAAGCTGACAAGCCGTTGGACGGTGCAAAAAGCAGCATTTGGCAAGCTGGCGGACGTGAAACACATGCACCGTTTCACGTGAAACATGGACGGTTCGAGAAGCAGCGTTTGTCGTGGGCAGCCCCTCTTTCGCGAGTAATCAAAGAGGGGGACTGTGCTGCTAACCGCACAGCAGTTTTGGCTACTCGCAGCACGTTTTCTCATAATTTTTCGCGCATTTTGAAAATACGATTTGTACATGCATTTTTAGGAAAAATGTTTAACACGAAAGTTGTAGATCTTTCCAAAAGACGTGAAATTTGGGCGTATTTCTAAAGTACGCCTTGTACATGCATTTTTAAGAAAAATGTTCAATAGGAAAGTTGTAGATCTCGTCGAGATCTACAACTTTCGTGTTGAACAATTTTCCTAAAAATGCATGTACAAGACGTATTTCCAAAAAACACAAAAATTAGGAGAAAGTGCGGTGCGAATAGCCAAAAATGCGGCGCGGATAGCGGCGCCCTAAAATTTTCGGGAGCATCAATCTCCACAAATGCTCGATAACTCAAATCCAAAAGTGATATTAGACTCCTCTCGAAAAAAACACATTTGATCTACATCTTAGTCGAAGGATTCTACGGAACGCGATTTGACATTACTATCAATTCACTCACAAGTCACAACCACCTTCGGATGCCGATTAAAGGAGATACAGACGCCCGTTCGAGAAACCATCACGGTTGTTGGAATCGTGGCCATGAGGCAAAACTTATTCAAAAATTTCATTACGATAAGAGAACTTTCATTTTCTTGTGATGTGACCGCCGCCGCCAACCGCCCTACTTCGGCCGAATTGATCGGCTCTCAACATCTATAAAATAGATGTTCATAAAATAGGGCAAATTCTTTCTTTCTAGGGACCAAATATTGAGGGTATGACATTGTCTTTTCTATGCTAAGACTCATATATGATGAAAGAAACCCCGCATTTGAGTGTTCATTATCTCCGCGATCTACGTACTGTCTCAAGTTCACCTAATCGAAATCGTAAATCAAACCGGAACCGCAAAGAACCAGACCGATCCGCATAAAATCAGACCGAATCATTAGTGTTCGGTTTGATTTTGGTTTATGTTGAATTGGAACAGGAAGCGTTGACATGACGGTTCCAAAAATTATGCTGGAACGCAACCGGAACCGAAACCAGAACTGATCAGACCGAATAAGATTTTAATGTTAATTTGAAGAATCATTATCTTAACGATTCTGTTCATGATCTTACTAGAACCGGAATAGAAACGAACTGTACTGTCTCGGGTGCACGGACATCATAACTCGAGTGTGTGTTATATATGTGAAATTTTTTGGTGCGTATACCTATCCATTACCGTTTCGTGGGCGATCAAAACCGGCAGTATAATTTGTAATTTCAACGATTTTATTGAAAAATACACTGTTGATTTCACACCTTTCTCCAGCATGCACGTGAAGGTGCCGCAAAAGATTCTGTGTGTGTGTGTATATATTTATTTAAATTGATTCACGCCAAGATTAAATTTGGATTACTTTTAAGTAGTTAGAGAAGGCGGGGAGCGAGATAGCAAAAAAAGAGGCAAGAACTCTTGAGGCGCTGGACTCTCTTTCTCAATTTGAGGCGAGCTTTGGTGTTCCGTCTATCGCCGGCGGCAACGTGGTTTCTACCCTAGTGGGGAGAAACGGATTATGTGCTGACGGTGGGA
Source organism: Platanthera guangdongensis (assembly GCA_039583875.1). Lineage (NCBI taxonomy): Eukaryota > Viridiplantae > Streptophyta > Magnoliopsida > Asparagales > Orchidaceae > Platanthera > Platanthera guangdongensis. Next base: position 131,400,500 of record CM077154.1, on the reverse strand, counting down.
AGCGAGTGGTGGGATTGATGGCGACGGAGGTAATGGTGCCCGGAACGCCGGTGATGGAGGGATTGAAGAAGAAGGGGACGACGACTAGGAGCTGGGTTTTGCTGGACTTCGCCGGAGACGAGACAATCCTAGATGTGGATAAGTATGCGATCATGGATCGCGTCCAGATCCACGCACGGGATCTGCGGATTCTCGATCCCCTCCTCTCCTACCCTTCTGCTATATTGGGCAGGGAACAGGCGATTGTCCTCAACCTTGAGGTGACTGATCGAACGCTCTATTCCTTAAATGTTGGTCTATTCTGTTCTATTGTTGATGATTTGATTGTCTGTTGGTTTGACGAGCAGCATATCAAGGCCATAATTACTTCAGAAGAGGTAATTTGCTCTTATTTCCGTTGGATTTCGATGCTTTTTGGCTAACTACTGCGTGATTAACGACTACAAATCGTTTTTATTTTGGAATTGGAAAGTGATTCGTCTTTCATGATTCACCTTTTGTGCCGTGGATCAGTGAGTTCAGATTATGATTCTTTGGAGCAGGTACTGCTGAGGGATCCTTTCGATGATAATGTTATCCCTGTTGTTGAGGAGCTTAGGAGACGCTTGCATCCTGTGACCTCACAAATGCAAGGTGATGAGAAGGAGAACTTGAGTGGATTGCATGATTTAGAGGTTCCTGATGAAGATGGTAAGTTTTGATTATTCCAGTGTCGAACAATTTTAGTGCCATAAAGGAGAAATCAAAATCAAATCGAGAATAAGTGAAACCAATTGGTTCGGTTTAGTTTTATTTTGGTTTGATTTTTCGATTTCAAATTAAAAACCAAAATGCATAGGTTAGTTTTTGTTTGTTGCTGCAAATTTTTTTTATTTGGTTTGAATCAAGATGCATACAATTTTATTTGGGATTATATTATCATGAACTTCATACAATGCATATATCTATTCAGCTTGAAGAAATTCTTTTTTATAGAATCCCAAACTTAAACACAACAAAACTTGGGCTCTATTTGTTTGGGCGTTTCGCTGCTCTGTTTTGGGCAAACGCCGCCAGAAGTGTTGGAAACGTGTATGAGCTCCCCCGCTCGGTCCCAACTCCACAATCGATTCCACTTGACTCCAAAACACAAACCCAAAACTTGCAAGACCGCCACAAACCGCGCGAGCTCTTCTTGCGAGATGGCCGCACGCGAGATCAACACCAAACCGCGACAGGCCGCGCGAACTCTTTCCTGCAGGCGAGTAGTCCACTCGGTGAGATCAAACCTGCGGGACCACCACACGCGGGCACTCAACCCGCGAGTACACCAGCGAGACCTCCACACGCGAGTACGCAAGCCGCGACCTCTCCTCCTCGCGGCGAGATCAAGCCGACTCGCGTCCCGCCTTACTCGCGACTAGTCCACTACCTCTCGCCAATCCCCTCTCCCTCGGTGGCGAGCTCAGCAAACCGCCCGGTTACCCCTTCAAGTCGCTCGGGTCAAACCAACTCGCCGTGACCAAACGGCGAGATCTCCCAATCCGGCGAGTACTCCAACTCGCCCGGCAAGCCTCTCTACCCGCTTGGCAGGGCTCCTGCGCTGCAGCGCTTCTCTTTCTCTCTCTAAGACAAGAACCGGAATTTGGGAGCTTCTCTCTCTGTTTTCATTCCACAAAATAAGTACAAGGGGGGCCTTTATATAGGCAAAGCAAAAACCATAAAACTTCTCTCATAATAAATGCGTCTCACACTCTCTCTTATTAAATACATACCAACCAAATTAATTAAAACATTAAATAAAACATAATAAAAGCTTTGACTTGTTGACCCGGTCAACCAAGTCAATCTCCAACAAACTCCCCCCTCAAACTTGACAGACCATGCCGAGTTTGCCTTTGAGCCTCTCGAACGTCTCCACCTTCAACGCCTTGGTGAATATGTCCGCGATCTGCTCTCCGGTAGGGCAATACACAACTTCCACCGTCTTCTGCTCCACCTGCTCTCGAAGGAAATGGTACCTCGTCTCGATATGCTTGCTGCGCCCATGCAACACAGGATTCTTCGCGAGCTGGATGACGTACATGTTATCCACTAACAACGTCGTTGGGCCATCCTGCACATGATGTAACTCTTCCAGAAGATTTCTCAGCCAGATAGCTTGACAAGCACATGCCGCAGCTGCAATGTACTCTGCCTCACATGATGATAAGGCTATCGTAGCCTGCTTCTTAGAACTCCATGAGAACGCCGCGGTTCCCAGCTGAACGCATACCCGGAAGTGCTCTTCCGGTCGTTCACATCTCCTCCATAGTCGCTATCCGAGTAGCCGACTAGCTTCAACTCTCCTCCAGATGAGTACTTCAGGTCATGGTCCCGAGTCCCGTTCACATACCTCAGGATCCTCTTCGCTGCTGTGAAGTGGTCCTGCTTGGATTCCTCCATGTGCCTGCTTACTACCTCGACCGCATACATGATGTCCGGCCTAGTGAAAGTCAAGTACCTTAGACTTCCGACCAGGCTCTTGAACATAGTTGGGTCCACTCCTTCCTCTTCAGAATCCTTTCTCAGCTTTGTTCCAGGGTCCGCAGGAGTGGAGATAACCATGCTACCCTCCATCCTGAACCTTTTCAGAATCTACTCGGCATACTTCTTTTGGGAAATGAAGATCCCATCTTCTCTCTGTTGCACCTCAACTCCTAAGAAATAGCTCAACTCTCCCAAGTCCGTCATCTCGAACTCCTTCTTCATCAGCCTCTTGAATTCTTCGAACATTGCAGGGTTGCTCTCAGTGAATATCATGTCATCCACGTATAGGCATAGGATCATGATGTCCCCGCTCTTCTCCACCTTCATGTAGAGAGCATACTCATATGAGCACTTGATATACCCATGCTCCTGAAGGAATTTGTCTATCCTCCCATTCCAAGCTCGAGCTCCCTGCTTCAGTCCGTACAAGGCTCTGCTCAGCTTGCAGACCTTTCTCTCCTTGCCTTTCACAATGTACCCTGGAGGCTGCTCGATGTACACATCCTCCTCCAGGTACCCATTCAGATACGCCGCCACAGCATCCATTTGCATGATAGTCCATCCGTAGTGTGCCGCCAGTGCGATGATCAGCCTTATAGTATCGATCCGCGCCACTGGGGCGTAGACTTCATCATAGTCCACCCCTTGGACTTGTCTATACCCTTTCACCAACAGCCTTGTCTTGTGTTTCTCCACTGCTCCATCTTTGTTTTTCTTCACCTTGTAAACTCACTTCACTCTGAGGGGTTTGTGGCCCGCCGGTGGGTCAACTAGCTTCCATGTATCGTTCTTCTTTATGGAGGCCATCTCGGCATCCATCGTCATCCTCCAAGATATCTCCTGAGCAGCTTCTTTATAGGACCGTGGCTCACAATCTGCTAAGAGACAATATAATGAATAGTTAGCATGAATTGAGACCGTCTCCTCATAGAGCTCCGCCAACCCCTTCATACTGGGTGGTGGACTCTCGGAGTCACTCCGACTCCCGCTTCCTCCTCCAGAGTTGCCTCCACTTGAGCTTTCCCCTCTTTAATAGGAGGTGGAAGCTCCCCCTGAATTTCTACTCGGTGGTGATGGCGGCTCAGCTCCACCATTCTCGGCTCCAGCCTCGTGACCACCCTCTTCCTCATCTTCGAAGAACATACCCTTCATACTTCTTGTCTCCTCATCCCAGCTCCAGCTGCTTCCTTCTTCAAACACCACGTCCCTCGAGACTATGGCCTTTCCCGTCACCGGGTTGTAAAATTTGTATGTCTTGCTCTCCGGAGCGTAGCCAACAAAAATACACTTCTCACTCCTATCATCGAGCTTCTTCCTTTTCTGGTCCGGGATGTGAGCAGACACATGGAGGAACCCAAGCAGGACTACTTCACAGCAGCGAAGAGAATCCTGAGGTATGTGAACGGGACTCGGGACCATGGCCTGAAGTACTCATCTGAATGAGAGTTGAAGCTAGTCGACTACTTGGATAGCGACTATGGAGGAGATGTGAACGACCGGAAGAGCACTTCCGGGTATGCGTTCAACATGGGAACCGCGGCGTTCTCATGGAGTTCTAAGAAGCAGGCTACAATAGCCTTATCATCATGTGAGGCAGAGTACATTGCAGCTGCGGCATGTGCTTGCCAAGCTATCTGGCTGAGAAATCTTCTGGAAGAGTTACATCATGTGCAGGATGGCCCAACGACGTTGTTAGTGGATAACATGTCTGTCATCCAGCTCGCGAAAAATCCTGTGTTGCATGGGCGCAGCAAGCATATCGAGACGAGGTACCATTTCCTTCGCGAGCAGGTGGAGCAGAAGATGGTGGAAGTTGTGTATTGCCCTATCGGAGAGCAGATCCCGGACATATTCACCAAGACGTTGAAGGTGGAGACGTTCGAGAGGCTCAAAGGCAAACTCGGCATGGTCTGCCAAGTTTGAGTGGGAGTTTGTTGGAGATTGACTTGGTTGACCGGGTCAACAAGTCAAAGCTTTTATTATGTTTTATTTTAATGTTTTAATTAATTTGGTTGGTATGTATTTAATAGGAGAGAGTGTGAGACGCATTTATTATGAGAAAAGTTTTATGGTTTTTGCTTTGCCTATATAAAGACCCCCCTTGTACTTATTTTGTGGAATGAAAACAGAGAGAGAAGCTCCTAAATTCCTTTGAAGTGAGTAGTACCTTCATCTGAATACTCCAGTTTCCATAATTTGTCTTTGTCAACTTGGGGACTTGCCCCGGCATGACACCTCCAAACTCCATCTCTCTCCTCTATTTCAAACCTTTCGAGTCACCGTAAAGGTTTGCAACCTCCCTCTGATATCACTTGTTGGAAACGTGTATGGGCTCCCCCGCTCGGTCCCAACTCCACAATCGATTCCACTTGACTCCAAAACACAAACCCAAAACTTGCGAGACCGCCACAAACCGCGCGAGCTCTTCTTGCGAGATGGCCGCACGCGAGATCAACACCAAACCGCGACAGGCCGCGCGAACTCTTTCCTGCAGGCGAGTAGTCCACTCGGCGAGATCAAACCTGCGGGACCACCACACGCGGGCACTCAACCCGCGAGTACACCAGCGAGACCTCCACACGCGAGTACGCAAGCCGCGACCTCTCCTCCTCGCGGCGAGATCAAGCCGACTCGCGTCCCGCCTTACTCGCGACTAGTCCACTACCTCTCGCCAATCCCCTCTCCCTCGGTGGCGAGCTCAGCAAACCGCCCGGTTACCCCTTCAAGTCGCTCGGGTCAAACCAACTCGCCGAGACCAAACGGCGAGATCTCCCAATCCGGCGAGTACTCCAACTCGCCCGGCAAGCCTCTCTACCCGCTCGGCAGGGCTCCTGCGTTGCAGCTCTTCCCTTTCTCTCTCTAAGACAAGAACCGGAATTTGGGAGCTTCTCTCTTTGTTTTCATTCCACAAAATAAGTACAAGGGGGGCCTTTATATAGGCAAAGCAAAAACTATAAAACTTCTCTCATAATAAATGCGTCTCACACTCTCTCTTATTAAATACATACCAACCAAATTAATTAAAACATTAAAATAAAACATAATAAAAGCTTTGACTTGTTGACCCGGTCAACCAAGTCAATCTCCAACAGGAAGGAGGGTAAACAAATGAACCTCTGACGGCGTTTGCTCCGTTTCTACCCATCCGCCTTGAGAAACGCCCCAAAAATCTCCGTTTGGAGCAGCCACCTTCCCCCTCCGTTTCGAACACTCTGTTTCCACCCGCCGGATCGACCCGCCACCGCCGAACCAAATGAAGCCTTGATCAATTTATGAAAAACTTAAAAAATCTCAAACCTAAACTGAACAGATTTAATTGGTTTATGAAAAAATACAAAGCCAAAGCAAACATAACTGAAATTGAATCGAGGGCTACCGAATTGATCCAATTTGGTTTAATCGAGGGCAACCCAAAACAAACAGTCTTATGTTGGTATAGAAAGTGTAGTGCTTGACATCAATCGTTGGCATAGAATTTTTTTTTGAGGATGGAAAGATGCAAGGGTATTTCCTTTGGACTATTCTTCGGCAATCCTTCTTCATCATTATTTGTTCTTTGAAGTAAGATGTAGAAAAAGTGAGCCACTGTACATGCTTGATCACAAAGCCAAATTGCAACGGACAGTAGTTTTCCTATGTCTAAGATATCTAGGTTTCATCCAATAAAGATCCTAATAATAAAGAAATGGCTTGTCGATTGCCGTCATAATTTAGTTGTGGATTCTCTTGATTTGAATATTACAAGCTATCTTGTAGGTCATGGCCGTTTTATGAGCAGCACTGAAAGTAGATTGTCAAATGAGTTAGGCAAGTGCAAACATGAACCTAACTATTTAAAAGGTCATGGGCTTAAGAGGGCTAGTCTTAATGGGCTTAGGTTAGGCCTATTAGCAACTTTATCACTTAAAAACTTTTGTACAACTTCTACTATCATGGAGCAACTCAAAATTAGAATAAAATCAGTTTTAAAGGTAGGTTTTGATTGTATAACTTCTTGTAAATATAATAATTAAACTAATAATTTATTTATATTATCTCGGAGAATCAATTTGGATTTATGTCATGGCGGTCGACCATGGAAGTTATACATCTCTTGAGGAGACTCATTAACAACTAAAATAATAATATTTGCATATGTTGTTTATCGATCTTGAGAAGGCTTATGATAGGGTTTCAAGAGAGATCTTATGGAGAGTCTTAAAAAAGAAAGATGTAAATGTATCATACATTGATATAATTAAATATATGTATACAAATTCAGTGACGAGGGTGAGGACATACGAAGGATTAACACAGGAATTCCCTATCACTGTTGGCTTACATCAAAGTTTAGCTTTAAGCCCTTATCTTAGATGAGCTCACAGTATATATCTAACAAACAATACATTGGTGTTTATTGTTTGCAGATGATATCGTTTTGGTCGATGAGATGCTCGAATGTGTAAGTGTGAAACTTGAATCCTGGCGAGACACTTTAAAAAAGAAGAGTTTTAAGTTGAGTAAGACAAAGACGAAGTATATGCAGCTTAAATTTAGCAGTGCAAGAATAACGAATGAGTTCATTATTAAGTGGTTGATCAAGATATTTTCCGCAGTGAGTGCTTTAAATATCTTGGATCGATAGTTCAAAAAGATCGTGGTGTTGATAAAGATGTGATACATAGAATCCAAACAGGTTGGTTGAAGTGGAGAGGCACGCCAAGTATCTTATGTGATCGTAAAGTACCATTAAAACTTAAAAGACAAGTTTTACTGTACTGCAATTAGACCAGCCATACTTTATGGTTTTGAGTGTTGGGCGGTGAATTGTGTGCATGAGCAAACAATGGGAGTTGCAGAGATGAGAATGCTTAGGTGCATGTGTGAACACACGAGACTGGATAAAATTAGAAATGGATGTATCAGGGATAAGACAGGAGTGACACCAATTGCAAAGAAGATGCACGAAGCTCAACTAAGATGGTTTGTACACATACAAAGGAGACCATTAGAGGCACCTATTAAGCGTTGTGAGAGTTTAGTAACTAGGCATGTTAAACGGGGGAGGGGTAGACCAATAAAGACTTGGAATGAAATTTTAAGGAAAGACATGAAGTACTTAGACATTAGTGTGATTATGACTAAAGATAGGGCACAATGGAGACAAAGGATCCATATAGCAGACTCCACTATAGTGGGATAAATGCTTGAGTGTTGTTTTGTTGTACGCAAATCATAAATTCATATTTAATTTGTTTGATTTTGTCAAAAACATTTTTTAAGAAAACTTTAAAACAAAGATCTTTGAGCTCGACAATCTCACCGGAATTCAATGCAAATCAGTATGAGCTCATTTTGAGTCAACTAATTTTTTTTTCTTTTTATAAATTTTATCGGTGGTAAATTATATTTTAAAGAGGCTTTAGTATGCAACCCTTCAAAGACTGTCATAAATCCGGGCTAACTCGAGACCATGGTGGGCTTAAAAGGCTTATTTTACTTGGCTTAGTTAGCCATTTCTCACACCTTAACTTCAAGACCTCAATAATTGCAATTTCAATTCTCAAATATTCCGGTTTAATCAACAATTAGCAATGTGGCTTCATCACTTTGATATGAATGTACCTTAGGTTCTTTATTTTTCAGTTATATTTTCATACCTCGTGGTTCATTCAAACATGCAAGTATATACATTGATTTTTCCTAATTATATAAAAGCTCTATTCATATCATATGCTTTGAAAATAAATATTAAAGGTGAAACATACTTGAAATGTAGAATCTCCTTTTGAGTTCCGAGCCCTAGAAGTCGCTCTAGAAGCAATTTGCAGCTTCCTTGATGCTCGAGCAACAGAACTGGAGACTGCTGCCTACCCAGCCTTGGATGAACTTACTTCAAAGGTGCGCGAAAATATTTCAGTCAATGGCATCATTTTCTTTCTTATCTTTGTATTTTTTAAACCATGAATAATTTGCTTTCCTTGACGTCAATTATAAGTACCATGATCTTCATCTTGAACAAAGCTTTAGTAACCATTTCTTCATCATTCCACTGAAATGGTACAGTTAAATTTACAATTGCCAGCAATAGCTTGGTTCGTTATGTATTCAGCTGCCTACAGTACAGATGAATCAATGAATTACGTTGCTTGTGTAAGACTTCCTATACACACATCTTATCCCCTCCCCTAACATGAGTGAACCAGGTGAACAAATTGTTAGAGTGCTCGAAGCATCCGCGTGACCATCAAGTTTGGAATGGCCTACCCGTTGCCCCCAGCGGGGTATTTATAGGCGAAACCCTAAATCCCCGACTACGGGTTTGGATTCCTATCGGATCCTAACCAACCCGTTAAGTAGCCCATTAAACACTAATATAAATATATCTCAACAATCTCCTTCTATATTGTATATAAGTGTTAGCATAAGAAAGGTGCTACTTATCCAAAAGTTAATAATGACCAAACAAACAAGAGTTTTTCCAGAAAACAAATATGAGTTTTAGATGACAAAATACTAAACTCAAACCAAATGTTCCAAACATGAAAAGCAATAAACTGGAAATCTCAGATCGATAATTGATCTAAGCGAAAAGCAGATCATCATCATCTGGGTCAAAATCAACTGTCTCTCCTCCAATCTCCACTTTTCCTGCAAACAATTACAACAAGAATGTCATGAGACAAATCTCAATGAATTCAAACATTTGCAGAAATAAAGTGATTAGTTCTAACAGCGGGTGAACTTAATACTCTAACTGGGAGGAAAGAATCCAAAAAAAAAAAATAGCATCTCTATCTAATTTACACAAAATTAGATTAATTGATTTCATAGAATCAAACCATGTTCATTCGATTATTAAGATTATTATTAACGTTCCACAATTGTGCTATATCATCAAGTTTGGAATGATACAACAAGCTGTGACTATTATATCATCAAGTTTGAAATGATATAACTAATAATCATAATATCAGGACACATATCAGCAACCTCAGTACTCCTTTTTGGAATGATACCCAATTCAGCCTTTGACAAAGAATAGTTACGTAAGTCATCAAGTTTGCAATGACTGACAACTATCTCACCTCTAGCTTTCATCAGATAGCATCTGAAATACTTTAGTGTGCTCAACGTAGACGCTTGAATGTAAGCAGACAACAGTTCTTAAATTTAAAACATAAGCTAGGTATTAAGTCCTCCTAAATGGACGTTAATCACATCTCCCCCGATGTTTTAGATGTGAGAACCTTACATAAGCCCTTAGTAAGGACATCTGCTACATTATCTTTTGATCTCACGTCCAATAGGGAGATTATCCCCTGACTGGTGAGATAGGTCAACCAGGCCTGTTTCATCCTAAGTTGCCTTCGTTTGGCATTGAACAACGTATTTGTAGCAATGGTCTTTGTGGCCTGATTGTCACAATAAATCGAAATAGAGTGCATTTTCAGACTCGTCATTGGAATGTCCAATATCAGATCTCTTATCCACTCTGCTTCTTCTCCAGCTGAAGCGAGAGCATAGAGTTCCGATTCCATAGAGGATAGTGCAATGCACGTTTGCCTCTTAGACTTCCAAGCTACTGCTGCTCCTCCTAGTGTAAACACAAAGCCACTAGTGGATCGACAATCAGCTATTTCCGAGCACCAAGATGCGTCAGAGTACCCTTCAAGCACTGGAGGATGTCCACTGTAACATAAAACATACTTCTCAGTATACTTTAAGTATCTCATTAGCCTGTCTAAGGCGTCCCAGTGGTCCTTCCCAGGGTTACTGGTGAATCTACTCAACATGCCAACCGTAAAGGCTATGTCAGGTCTAGTGCAGGTAGTGGCGTACATGAGACTTCCTATGAGTTTGAAATAATCCAACTGTCTGATAGCGGAACCTTCATTCGGTTTCAGTCTACTGTTATAATCGTATGGAGTCTCAGCCTTTTTGCTCTTATCATAACCCCACTTTTCTAGTAGATTCCTAATGTAGTGACTCTGACTCAGGGTAATACCCTTTTTTGTGAAGTTCACTTCCATTCCTAGGATGGTTTTCACCTCACCTAGGTCTTTCATGCTAAATTGTGCCGTCAAGGCAACTTTCACGTCTTTCACCTCAGACTGATCAGTGCCCAGAATTAGCATGTCATCAACGTACAAGCATATGATGGCTACTTTATTTGCACTTGTTCTAACGTACAGACATTTATCTGATAGACTGGATTTGAAACCCAAGCCTTTTACACAGGTGTCAAATTTTTCATGCCACATTTTGGGTGCTTGTTTCAATCCGTATAGTGACTTAATCAACTTACAGACCTTATTTTCTAGACCTTCTATGACAAACCCTTCAGGCTGGTGCATGTAGATCTCCTCAGTCAGATCTCCATTCAGAAATGCAGTCTTGACATCCATCTGATGAACAGTGAAATGTTCAATAGATGCTAGTGCGAGAAGAATCCTAATAGTCGCATAGTGACATACAGGTGAGTATATATCAAAGTAGTCTACACCACTCACTTGAGTGAAGCCTTTGGCAACTAGACGTGCTTTGTATTTTGCGATACTCCCATCAGGATTTAACTTCTTCCTCAGAACCCACTTATTGCCAATGGGTTTAGCCCCTTTGGGCAGATCAACCAAAGTCCATGTGTTGTTCTGCATGAGAGAGTTCATCTCTTCGTCTATGGCTTCTTTCCATAATAGAGAGTCTCTAGATCGCATCGCTTCCTTATAAGTGGATGGATCAGCTTCAACGTGGTAAGTCACGAAGTCTGTACCGAAGCTTTTAGACATTTTCTCTCTACTAGATAGCCTTCTGGTATCTAAACCACTCGTGTCTACAGGCTCAGTGTCAGAGTTACGTTGTCCTGGCTCAACTAAAGGCTCAGTACTAGTGGCTGGCAGACCTGGCAGTGTCAGGTTCTTGTCCTTAAGGAACTTATCATCAAAGAAGACAGCGTCTCTTGATTCTATTACAGTATTAGTGGAGAGATCCAGAAACCTGTCTGCAGCACTATCATCTGCACATCCTAGGTAGACGCAGGTATTAGTCCTAGGTCCAATCTTTGCTCTTCTAGAGTCTGGTATCCTAACATAAGCGATACAGCCACAGGTCTTAAGATTGTCAAATCTAGGAGGCCTCTTAAACCAAAGCTCGTAGGGTGTCTTAGTCAACTTTGCATGAGGAACTTTATTAAGAATATGATTTGACGTGAGGACGGCTTCACCCCAATAGGCCGCAGGCATGCCAGCAGTCAACAACATAGAATTCAACATTTCTGTTAAAGTCCTGTTTTTCCTTTCAGCGATGCCGTTGGATTGTGGGGAATATGGAGCGGTGGTTTCAGGGATTATGCCATTACTGGCAAGGAAATCTCTGAACTCCCCCGAGACGTATTCTCCTCCTCTATCACTTCTTAGCCTTTTTATTTTCATGTCAAGTTGATTTTCAACCCTATTTTTGAAAAAACGGAATTTTTCAAATGCTTCATCTTTGGTTTTAAGAAGGTAAATGTGACTGAATCTAGAGTAGTCGTCGATAAAAGTTATCAGATATTTCCGACCGCCTCGAGTGACAAAACTTTTGTAGTCACAAATATCAGAATGTATTAACTCTAGCAATTGTGTGCTCCTAGAAACCTGACTAAAAGATGTTCTAGTTATCTTAGTTTGAGCACAAATTTCACATTTTTCAAATTTGATTTTTGTGTCGAGGGGTATGTTGTGAGTTCTAGCTAGCAGGAGAAGTTTTCTATAATTGACGTGTCCTAGTCTTGCATGTAAAGTCTTAGGATCTATCAGATTAGAATTAACCTGATTAACTACCTCGTGTGCTAGACTCAGCCTATACATCCCATTAACGACATATGCGCAACCAAAGTAATGTGAGTGAACCATAAGGGTTACCCGACCACCACTAATGTTAAAAGACATACCCGCATCGCACAACAGACTAATCGAGATTAAATTAGCAGCTAATGTCGGTATAAATTTAACATTTTTCAAAGTAAGAGTTTTACCTGAGGAGAGAGTCAAGGTAGCGTTGTCTACCTTCAGCACGTCAGCTACAACTCCATTTGCAACAGTGACAGTCTCTTGCACCTCTTGTGCATCCTCCAGAAGCTTTGGATTGTGACAGACGTGGCAGGTAGCACCTGAATCGAGCCACCACTCTGAACTGGCCGTCCCGTTACCGACCATGACAACAAAGTCGGTAGGCGCAGTCTGATGAACCATGTTGGCTTGATTATTGGTTCTTGGTGTGCTGGATTCGCCCCGTTTGGGCTGACAGCACTCGGAAGCGCAGTGACCCCACTTATTGCAGTTGTAGCACTTGCCTTTGAATTTCTTCTTAATTTGTTTGCTGGTGGCAGCAACTGCGGGTGCACTGGTCGGTGGGCGAGTCTTGCCAGGCTTAGGCTTCCGCTTAGGGTGCGTGATCATGTTAGCAGTGGAAGACTGCTTGCTGATCGTCTCTATAGCGTGCCTAGTCCGGTTCTCATCCTCAATGCAGATGAAGCGCTTGAGGTCTTTAAGACTCACCTGCGTCTTCTTCCGGTACATCTCAGTCTTGAAGGAATACCAGGCCGAGGGCAATTTGAAAATGATTGCCCCTGCAACAAATCCATCTGACAGAGGGATGTTCTCACTGTTGAGCTTGTCCACCAAATTTTCAAACTCAGCAACCTGTGGCAGGATTTCCTTTTCCTCAGTGAAGGTGAATGCCATAAACTTGTCCACCAAATGCGTCTTGGACATGTTCTCCTCCTCCTTGAACTGCTCCTCTAAGGCTTCCCAGATCTCCTTGGCCCTTTGCATCTTGCCGTACGTCTCTGCAAGCCTGTTGGAGAGGCAATTCAGGATGTAGTCTCTGCAGAAGTCCTCGTCGTTGACCCATTGATCTTCATCTTCGCTTCCTTTGAAATCTTCAAAGGCAGTCTGCACTGTGTAGAAGATGTTCATGTACTTCATGCCGAACTGTGTGTTGCGCTTCCAGGCACTGAACTCGGCGTTGGAGAATTTTTCTAGCTTGATCATCGGCACAGGAGACGCGAGATTGCTTGGTTTCGACATTGTGGGTTCCTAACAATATACTTGGAGCGCCACTAGCAGTCTAAACAAGAGCAGTAAAACCAAGAAAGAAATCACCTGAGCCGCGGAGACGATGACAGTCTTCGGATCCAATCCAAGAGAGTTGCTTGCTCCTCCAGTGACCAACAAAAAAAAATATTTTTTTTCCGTAGAGAAGAACTCCCAATGACTGGAAATGTGAAGAATGGGTCTCTGCACTATTGTGCCACACAGCCACAGGAAAATGGATCTGATAAGATCTGAATAGGAGGCAGAGAACAGCGACCAAAAATCCTGCTCCGGCGGGCGGCAGTCGCTGGATCGGCGAGGCGGGACTCCTTCGATCCCTTCCCGATCGGAGAAAACGCACAGGATCTGAGAAATGAGATTCCTTTCTTCCCGATCGAAGAAATCGGCGATACCTCGCGAAGAACAAGAGCGGCAGAAGCAACGCACGGGACAGGTGGCGGGCTTCTCCTTCGCGACAAACTCCGACTACGGGATGCGACCTCCTTGCGACGAGCTCCGGCGTGGAATCACGAACGGCGAGAGTTGCCGATCGATTTCGCACAGGCAAGAGGCTCGGGAGCAGCGGCTGTACCTTCCTTCGCTAAGTCAAGATCGGCAGCATCGATGGCTTTCTACCGCGATCTCCTTCGTGAACGACTGCGATTCCTTCGCGATCGGCTAGGGCAGATGCAGCGAAAAAACGCGAACGGCGGCTTTTTCTCCTTCACCGATCGGGAGAGACGGGGATTTGATTTCCCGATCCTCGATCCGGCGATGCCTCCAAACGGGTAACCGGCAGCGGCGACGACGCAGAAAATCGCAAACGACGGAGCCACGGGATCGGTCACGGGACGGGAGCGGGGCTAGGGCAAACTTCGAGAATGTTAGAGTGCTCGAAGCATCCGCGTGACCATCAAGTTTGGAATGGCCTACCCGTTGCCCCCAGCGGGGTATTTATAGGCGAAACCCTAAATCCCCGACTACGGGTTTGGATTCCTATCGGATCCTAACCAACCCGTTAAGTAGCTCATTAAACACTAATATAAATATACCTCAACACAAATGACCGGCCTCGTTGATTATTGTTAGAAAAGACCGTGTAAAGGCCCATTTATGAGGCCCATTTATTTCTTGTATTTGTCTCACATCTTGGATTGAGATCTTCTCTTCTCCATCTCTTCCTATATAAATGTATTCATACTTGTAATTACACATTCAAGAAGTATATACAAGGTTGGAGGTTTCTCTATTTCTACATGGTATCAGAGCCACCGGTCTCCCTCTAATCGTCTGTCTGTTTGCAAACCGCCTGGTCACCCGGCTGACCGTGCGGCCTGTTCCTCTCCTGGCCAAGCTGCCGTCTCCGACGACTTGTTCTTCTCTACCCGCTTCTCCTCCATCTTCCCCTCTGTTCTCCCCTCCTCCTCCTTCTCATCCTCTCTCCCTCTTTTATAACCTTCTCTCACGTGGGGTCCACTTTCTCTACCTTTTCTCTCCTGCCCGGTCTTCTTCTCTGACCGTGCGGTCTTCCCGTTTCTTCCCGCTTCTCGCCTCTTTTTTTGCG